>QVRM01005334.1:972500-1317500 GCA_003439945.1 Dermanyssus gallinae
GTTATTGACCTTGGAGTACCCGTAAGCCATTCACCTTGCTCTCGGGGAGCTCGGCATGCTTGTTGCTGTTGCTTCGAAGTGCACGTGGCTGCATTTACGAGAGAGATGTTACCTTGCATGGCATACATACTACGCTACCATTGTGCAACGCGAATATCCGCCTAGTGCTGTTTAATAGTTGGAAGCGGCATACGGCATGTAAACTTATCGGCCAGATTGCCAATCCAAAGCGCCCACAAGTTAGTAGTTTCTGATTTAAAATGCCTTTTTTTCTACCAAATGTATTCTTATTATTATTATTCAGAAGCCTTGTCTGTGATGTAACCGTCGCATGCATAACGGCGTTATCATCCCTTCATTACAGCTCCGTAGAGTGTAGATAGGTCACAGAGCACGCGAGAGGATCAACTTAGAGTTCCCGGCCTTAGACTCGCCCTTCTTCTGTACTCTCTGGCCTACATGCTGCGCACCACTTGGACTGAACTACCATTGGAGCTTTTAAATGCAGACCGGACATACATCTGATTTTCGCCGTTGCGAGGTCTAAACCTTTTATTCTGTGTAATTTTCCGATATTCTAATATATTTGTTTATACTGTCGGATGCTCATTATTTCGGTGATTTGTACATGCGTATGCTTGAACGAAAGGTGATACGTTGCCAACTTGCTCAGGGCACGTCACTGCAAAACGAGAATGTCAGACTCACGGGTCTGCTGCACGTTCACAGCTGATCACAGCCCACTGATAAGTCAAGGCCGAATTGCGCAAAATCATGACCATATTGTACCGTTGGCCAACGGCAGCCCCTTCTATTGCCGAGTGAGTGACCAATAGATGTCTCACTCTTCTGTACCGATGGATGATGGAAAAGAGTGTACCGGCGACGATGTAACGATGATGGAAAAGAGTGTACCGAGCTGTTTGCGCAAAAATTTTTTCTGTAGAGCGTGCCAGTTATGGCGGTGCAATCATGGCTTGGGTGCAATCTTCTTCTGAAAGAGAACCGAACTCGTGGAGGTACCTCTAGTCTGCCCAGGGCTGCTGGTGCTATTACTTTAGATTCAAATACGTCAATGCCAGGCCGCACACTAAGCCACGTGCTCGGGTATACCTCGCAAAAGCTAGATTTAGCTTATTGGAGTGGTCAGTATGTTCTTCCAAATAGAATCTATTGAACACGTGTGGGATGACATAAAACGACGAGTTCTTCTGCCAGAACTTCCGGAATCATCATATTCCACAGCAATTAATGTTAATGAGATAGATGGATCAATGCCAAGTTGCATGACGGCCATTAATAGAACCCTTATTGCATTAGATTTATTGCAGATAAAATCCGACTCAACCACACATTTGTCTTATAACGATAAGCTTGTTTTTTTAATTGTGATATAGCTAGTGTTTGATAAGTTTTATTTAAATGTTTTAAACGATAAAAACCCTAAGTTTAGTGCAACATTAAAATCGAGCCTTCAAGCGGAATAATCATATTTTGAATTGTATAATCATTTTTTAATATGAAATTATTATTGTGAATAGGAAATGTGCCTACAGTCAAATGTGATGGGTAATGCAATCTTTCCACCTGATACATGAAATAGTGGATATATATATATATATATATATTTATATATATATATAGATGAGGATTGGTGTCATTTTTTTTGACAGGGTGCTACGCTGGTACAGCCACATCAGTGAACAAGCAGAGACCCGGCAAATACTGTAGATTCAAGATTCAAATTTGGTTTATTATAGGAACTGCATAATGCAATGCTTTATTTCTCATTAAAAATATATAGATAATCATAAATAAATATAATATAAATGGTTTACTCTCAGTCATGAACAGCCATAAAATAAGTTTAGTTATAAACACAACACAAATAGCATGTGTGCCTCAACTATGTCGAAATGTGTTGGTGAGTAGCCATTTCTGGACCATCTGTGTAAAACAATGCAGGGAAGTGATACGACGAATATTCTGTGGTATACTAGTCCATATAACGGGCAAGCGAGAGACAAGGGCTTGCTGACTAGACTTTTTTTGTGACTAATGGCCCTACATATGTTGTGGGACGTCTCGAAGTCCTACGAAACAAGAGAGCAAGGGGAAAAGAAACATCACAGGGAATAATATTCCGAGTGATTTTAAAGCTCAGCGTGGCAACCTTCAGCAAGTAGAGCAGGTCGACCGGTAGGAGGTTATGGACCACATAAAGATCACTGACGGAGTCTCTGCGTTACCTCGTGGGCTCTTAGAGCATCGTTTTGCATTATTCGAGTCCGACGAAGAGCAACTTCAAACCCACTCCCCCAGATAAGAATGCCATAAAGGAGAACTGGCAGGAACAAAGTTTTGTAGACCAAGAGAAGGCCACCCACCGGAACTCCGATAAGCCGCATGCGAAAGAAATCTGAAATGATGGCGTAGCATTTGGGCTTGATGTACTCAAAATGCGCCCGCCAGCTCATGCACTCGTGCAGCATTAGGCCGAGACATTTTGTGGTCTCTGAGAAGACCAATTCTCTCCCTGATAGAAAGAATTTCCTGTCGAGGTGCATTTTTAGCTGAGAAGTTTGGAATGCAATAATGTTCATCTTGCTGGCATTAACGACAAGACCAAATTTATTGAAGATCCAAATTACTGTTTCCACTTGAGATAGGAGATGAACACAGTTCGGAGGCATTGAGCTGAAAAAGCAACGTCGTATCATCATCAAAAGCGATCGGCTTGCCTGAGTTTTCCCTCTGGATATTAAATAAAATGAAATTAATAAGAAATAAGAACAATAAAGGTCCGAGAACAGAACCCTGGGGGGTGCCGATGTCTACAGATCTCCAGGGGGATTCGGCCGACCCAACTCTTACCGCCTGCATCCTTGAGGTTAGGTACGAGCGGAACCAACCAACTGCACTCACTGAACATCCCAACACCTGAAGCACTTTTAGGAGATGTGAGTCATTAAGACAATTAAAGGCCGCGGCAACGTCTAGAAAGACTCCGAATCACAATTTAGTCGAGTCTACTGCATCCACAATAGACTGCCATAAGCGGGCGAGGGCCAACTCCGTAGATCGACCACGTCGGAAACCAAACTGATATGACGACAGAAAGTTTATGGACTCTAAATGATGCTCAAACCTTCTCAGAGCCAGTTTTTCTGATATTTTGGACACAAAGTCTACCAGCCTTATGGGACGGTAGCTGGCGTACAGTGTTTTATCGCCTTTTCTTTTGTAAAGCGGAGTCACAAATGAGGCCTTTAGACGTGTGGGGAAGGTACCTGAGGAGAAGGAGAGATTCGCAATTTTTGTTAGGAGACTGGCAATAGAGAACGCCGCTAATTTTAAACGTTTTCCGGGTACACCCATAGCTCCACAGCTCCAGCTCGCTTTTTGTTTGATTAGGAGTGAATAAACCTCAGAGTCTGTCACTGAACAGAATTTTAATGAGTTGCCCTTGCTGGTCCATAGATCTGTAATAATGGGTGATAAGTCACCTTCAAGGCAGAGAGGCGCAACTGTAGCCGAGCCTATGATTGCGAAGTGTCGATTGAGCTCATCTGCAATTTCTTGTGGATCAGTAACAGGCCGATCAGGAGATACAGTCAAAGTGGAAGGCAGTTCTACTGAGCGGTTATGTCTATTTTATTGATGAAATTCCAGAGATTTTTTGTGCCAATACGCAACGTCTCGAATTGTTTCCTATAAAATGCGGTTCTAGCGGCACGTAAGTCATCTTGGTAGCGCCTACGGCTATCAAGATATAACAGTTTACTCTCGGGAGAATTAACCTTTTTATGCCTCCGATACATATTATTAGCGTGCCGGCGGAGCCGCCGCAGTTCAGTACAAATGAAAATGATCTGTTTGGCGCGCAGTCTTCGCGAGTTTTGGTACGCAACGGAAAAGAGGATTCATAGAGGTTGAGCAAAATGTCCCTAAAAGCCTCGAGGGCCGAATCGACGTCCCTTGCATCAAACACGGTGAGCCAGGATGCTTTGCGAACGCGGCTTAGAAAAAGTCAATGCTAGCCTTGTCGTGCGCCCGAAAATTCACAGCAGATTCAACCTGAGACGATTTGCTCTCCTGACCGTCCTCACAAATGGAAACAAAAACAGGAAGATGATCTGAAAAAAAGCAAGGTATCGAAAACCGCTGGTGGGACAATAGATAAACTGGAGCAGTTACGATATGGTCGATACAAGTGCCGGATATTGGACGTGTAACACGATCGATAAGATGGACCATATCCCTGCTAGAAAAGAAAGAGATATAATCTGAGGGCGGCGGGTCAGCCAGAAGATTTACATTAGCATCACCAAGAGCTAGGCGCGGAAGTGAGGAGCTTCTGGGCAAAATGTCGTCTAATATATTGAGCAGAGTTTCTTTGTGGATAACACTGCTCGAGTAGAAGCCGACTATATAGCCTTCGAAGTTCATATGTTTTTTAATATGAATACGTACAGCTTGCACGTTGCCATCGGCACTACTCAGGGCAAAATATGAAAGAACCTTGCAGATAGAACGAACAAAAATTCCAACTCCGCCTCCGAGCTTGGTCACATTTGGGTTTGACACGAATAAGTCAAAACCATTAATTGAATAGGCCGGGATATCAACATCCTTTAGCCATGTCTCGCTAACAACCGCAGCGTCGATATGGGACCCCTCGTCACTAAGAAAACTACTCAAATTATCTAACTGACCCAATTTTTTTAAACCCATAGTGCCCGCATTTAGGTGCATAATCACAAATTTGCTATTGTTTAGGTGGAGATCGTGCCACTCTTCACAGCCACGAATATTCATGCTTCTTCACTTCGTCACTGTAACTGTGCATGATATTAGTGAAGATAAAATATAAAACTCCAAAGTTATGTAGGTGAACTATACCAATTAAAACTGTTTAAAAACTGATAAAAGTGGAAGAATTGCGTCGAGCAGCTTCTTTAAACAGGATGCGGCCTTCGGACATACAGCTTTGAGAACTTGCAAAGCGGGTTTCAGTGCAGAGAGCTGAGTTCCGAGTCGAAGCGGTCCTTGACGTAGAACTTGATCGTTTACGCTTTGTAAACGTCTTCGGTTTTCGGGACTCTATTGAACGCTTCGTCGTAGTTACAGTTGCTTTGTTAGGAATGGCAGAGACGCCCGGCAGATTAACACGCAGTTCAGGACCAGCTGCAGTCTCGACGACTAACGAGCGAACTACCGCAGCATAAGTAGGCTTTTCCGGAAGAGCTGTGGCAAGTGCTGATTGAGATGCCTCGTGAGTGTCCAAGGAAGGACTTGCATCAGCCGAGTCAATACCATTTAGCGTTTTGGCGTTTGGAATTTTCTGACTGATTTGTTGTATGAGTCGGTATTCCATCAGGGCTTTACGTTTCTCGATTTCAACAAGCCCGGAGAGGGCATGCCGCGGATGACGAAGAATGTGGGCCTTTACAATTTACGCATTTAGGTGCATTGCGATAACTTGCCATAAGATGGCCAATTTGCCCACACACAGGGACGTTCAGAAGAGAGGAAATCGCCGTGGCCTTTGTTGCTTTCTCAACTGAATCAAACCAAACGTAAATAAGGCCAAGCCTGGATTCAGGCTTTGCAAGTGGAAAACGCCTGAATAATTCACCACAAAGAGATAGAAGATTCTCGCCGAATGGTTCGGCTAGCAAAACCGCAACACCATCTATAATTTTATTAGACTTTCGTGCTAATACAACCTTAAAGAGGCCTTTGGATTGTCTGTATGATGAACGTCTAATGACGCCGATTTGCTGCTTCAAACACTCCAGTCTCTTTGCAATGTTTTTATTTACAACTAAATTCCAGCCCTCCTCGGACGCTTCATTTTCGTCGTTTTTGTCAGCACTAGTGTCTTCAACTTCACTCGCTTCGGCACCTGTACAGCATGAGATGCGCTGGCCATATTTGGAGCAGCCAACTCATTAGACGACTCGTGACTTTCTGATGCGGTATCGCCGTGAACAGCTGTGGTGTCGTTCGAAGCGTCCAGCTGTAGTTATTTTCTCTTTCATCTTCTCCTTTAAATCATCTCTCGCCTTAAGTTTACTAGACAGAGCGGCGTTTCTCTTCTGCTCAGTCACGCTTCTCCTACTCACCATTTTGGGATGGCGAACGTGACAACGTGCAGGGCATGCGTCGTTAGGACGACGTGCAACCCTGTCTCTGTCAGCAGACGGACAGGAGCGAGGACAATGAGCTGACAATAGGTAACGAGAGAGGCGGCTGAGACGAGACATGTCACGGGAAACCCAGACAGGTGTAGTAATCGACAACCGTGTCGCCAGATCGCGAGGAATGGCGAGCTGTTGTTCGAGATGGCAAGTCTTCCAACAGCTGTACACGCTGAGCACCAGCGTAACAAAGCACAACCCACTGCACTCGCAGCGATCACGAGGACCTGAGGCCCACTCAGAAACATCACAGCCGCATGAGCGAGACCATCCAAACACAGAATCACAGCAAGTCAAGAGGGCTCGGGCGCGAACGACCCGCACTCGACGAGAGCAGGCGGCAAACTGAGCTCATTATCCTTCACCATGCATCCATAGCGGTGGTCGCGTGGCGTACCGGTATTAACGACGCTATTGACCGAGCCCTTCGCTCGGCTGGATTCCGAGTCATACTTGAGCCACGGGATTTGCCCCGGAAAGACGGAAAACGCCCTGGTGGCATGGCGATGATCGTCCTCGAGCCAGGACAGCTTGCATGGGATGTAACTGTGTCGAACTCACTCACACGCTGTATAGTCTAACGCAGCGCATTCCAAAGGGGTACGTTTTAGAGGCTCCAAAACAAGAAAGTGCCGTAAGTACTCGAATGTTGGGCGCGCGTTCGACTTTACATCGTTGGTTTTTAAGACGCTTGGATCTGGACGCACGATGACGGTGTGCAGACACCGTTCTTGTAGGTTAATTAGCCTTAACAGCCCTCGAATGGGCCACGACTATATGAATACGTTGCCATATAATCTATATCGTATGCCTTGCCTCCCAAGGGGCCTAGGGAATGTTACTATTGGAAGTTTACACATCTGACAAACTTTCTATTGCGCGGTACCCATAGCACGCGCAACTCGCGCACCACAGGCAACAGCGCTGGAAAGATAGTCATAGTTACTTCCGCAAGTATCTGCGCTAATCTGAGCAACATTACGGAGAAGATTGGGCAAGTATCTTAGGCAGAGGATGTCTATTTTGATTGATGTCAATGAGATAGCGCAGCCGAGGTAATTGGGTCTACGGCGAAATGGGCCAGTCCTGGACTGAGCTTGGCCGGTGATGGCGCATAAGTGATATACGAACAGTTCAACTGTTTGTTTACTGTTCAACTGTTTGTTAATTGACAATTCTTGTAGATAATTGCACACATTAATTTCAAGCTCCATTAAGCACATAGCTTGTTCGGTGTTCTAGTACTTTGAATTTTGCCGCCAGACCAAAACCACGAAGGTCTTTCGAATTGCGGGATTTACGAGCTAGACACAGGCAATTTTTCTCGCCAATTAGTGGCAGTGTCTATTGTTTGAGTTAAGCTTAAAGAGATAAAGAAGACGTGGCTCTGCAATTTTTAAGAAACCAAAATAAATAAAACCTTTAAATAAATAAAATAAAATAAAATTAAAATTGAGGAGTAACGAATCTAAATCAAATTCTGCAAAAATCCTAAGCGTGTGTTCTAAAGTGGTGAAAATGTTGCGAAGTGCTTATGGTGATCAAGCAGTGTCCCGAAACTCTGTGTGTACGTGGCACCGTTAATTTACGGACACACGTGAAGAGACCAAAGACGACTTCCGTATGGGCTAGCCTTTGACGTCAATATCAGAAAAAATATGGGAAAGAGGGGAATATTTCACGAAATTTTGCCACCTGGTTTTACGGTCAAGAAGGAATGCTACCGCAAAATTGTAAAAATACTGAGCGAAAACGTTCGACGCAAAAAAGTCTGACGTTGAATTCCGGGCAAATGACTCTTGTATCCTCCATAACGACAACGCACAAGCAGACACATCGTTACTGATTTATGGTTATTAATTGAAACATTCGGTTTCTATACTTGCTGTGAGATTTATCCTGTTATCATGGATAATTTTTTCAAAGGGTCAACATTTCGGAATTATAGAGAAAATAAAGGAACATTTGCAAGAGCGACTCAACTTGATTCCGAAAGACACGTTTAATGAATGTTTCGAAGAGTGGGAATGTCTGAGAACCAGAGGTGCAGGAGGCGGGAGCATTTTGACATAAACACGAACACTTTGAATGATTAAATAGACATTATTTTTTTATAACTATGTATCAGAACTTTTCGATCCGCCTTTTAATACATATGGGCATATCTTCTTGGTCTTACATAAACATAAGAACACAGAAGATGATACACCTTATTATCTAAAGCCTTAGCACATACCGCCGAACTGCCAAACAGACAGCGAATTTGCTAACTATTCCCAATATTAGTTAAGTATCAGGTGTCAATTACGTCGCGAAATAGGCCGTAAACTTTTTGTCGGCGTGTTGCCTTCTCTGTCTAGCAGAACGGAAATCTAATAAACTTTTGCTCTGAGCGCACCATTCAAAGTGCTAACAGCTGGTGTTGCTCCGAGCTTTCAATATAAACCGAATAAAAATCTATAGAGAGCCATACAAATCAAATATGCGTTATCGATATAAACTTCTATAACTACACAACATATTTTTTTATTTTATTTACTTATTTTTTTATTTATTTACTTATTTACAAGCTCAAGACCTTCTAGGGTGGCAATCGATGAGCCTAATAGGGCGAGTTCATGAAAAATGTCATACCTGCTTTGAATGTTCCATATACACAGGGTGGAAACAGAGTGATTTAACATTGTGCTACCAACATTTGCTGCAAGAAGTCGTTATGGATTTGGCTGTATATGCGGTTGTGTGGAAATATGCAGGAAAATTTGCAACCTTGAACTACAGTGGTAAAATCTATACTCGGTGCTATCTGAACGAGATGATACTCTTTATCATGTTTTGCTTCTGCCGTTCATGTTTTTCTTTTGCTAATTGATATGAGTTCTCTCCCAAAATGAGACGCCTGCTTTTTTTGAGAGAACATCGAGATAAATACACATTATTAGACTGGGTCTATGCATATAGTAATCACTATTCAAGTCTCTACGTTGACGAGTGCACCTGCCCTACAAGAGCGCTCAATACGCTAGCTATGCGCATCCACTGGGAGTAGGCTACAGTAGGCCACGTGCGCCAAATCAGATCTAGTTTTAATTAATGTCGGATTAATTTCAATTAGCAGGCATGAAGCCAGAACTTGTTGCAGAAGCAGCCAGCCACCCTGCTTTCAAGGATCTTGGGTGTTGTTGTTGTCGTTGTTGTTGTTTAGTCGTGCACATGGCTGCACGTGTCAGAGAAATGTTGCCTTAAATGGCACTATTATTGCAAATCCTGAATATTGGCTTAATGTCGGGGATACGATAATTGATCTCAGTCACCCAGAGTGCCAGTTCAAAACGCCAACGAGCCGATAACTGCTGACTCAAAATGACTCAATTCTTCTACTAATTTCAGGAAAAAAATGCCAATTAAATATCTTGCCTTAATGTTATTATTACTTTTTTGTAATAATAATAATAATAATAATAATAATAATAATAATGTATTATTATATAATAGTAATAATGTATTATTATGAAAGCCACATTTGGTCTACAAACGGCCAAAGACATCATCTGTCTCAAAAACATGGCCTCGCGTCGATCGCCCGTAACTTCTGCTATGCGCTTTCCGATATCTTTCAGGATTTTCGCTGTACTTGAGCTGATGGGGCCAAGCGTCTCTAATGTAATAATAATAATAATAATAATTATTATTATTATTATTATTATTATTATTATTATTATTATTATTATTATTATTATTATTATTATTATTATTATTATTATTATTATTATTATTATTATTACTATTATTATTATTATCATCAGATGTGGGCCTGCCAAAGCAAAGCCCGATGTGCAAATTGTGGTGAGCCTCACGCAGCAACCGATGGAAGATGTGGTGTCAAAAGAGTTTATGCAGAGGCAGAGAAGCAAAAATTGTATTCAAGAGTCGCCACCCGATTTGAGAACGTTGCGGAAGACTTTCCTTCATTCTCCACGCCGGTGCATACGTCAACGAGTTGCGTAGAAACACAAATGGAACCTGGGAGGTCATACGCGGACATTACTAAAAAGTCAAGCCCGAAACAAGTCTGTGACAAAGAGGGTAAGGTACTCTGCCACCTTCCACCGCCGACTCCTCTTAAAAAGTCGCCCGCCACCACTCTGAGTAGACCAAAAACTCAGCAAAGCAGCACTCTACCGCAGAAGCACGAAATATGTCCTGCTCCGCCACAAGCATCTTATATTGTCGATGACATTATAAAAATTTTGAAGCTCGTCAAAGGTCTACTATCTTCATGGCTGAAAGAAAACCCTCTCATTGCAAAGGTGCTAGAGTTCCTCGAATCAGAGGGAGGAAAAGTTTTTTTGATCTCTGTTTTTGAAGGAAGTAACGAGGGAGACACATCGATCTTGACCGGCTTGTATAAAGATAATTCAGAAGCGACCGCAGCCAAGTAATGAATACTCAACCACCCCCCGCAAGTCCCGATCACCCGCCAATGCTTTCTCAACAATTATTTATTTGTGACATTTGTAGAAAAGCAGTGAAATCTCTCCGCGGCCTACGCATGCATAAGACCCGTGTGCATAGGTCCCATACTCCACCCAGCAGACTTCCTTTTGACAGTGCAAGGAGCACAGAACCCCAAGATCACGCCGACCCGATTTCAACGATACCAAATCACGACCCAAAGATTCTCATCCGAACCCTGTCCAATGCTCGCAAAACCATCAGGCTAGTGAGGATAATCCCTAGAGGAGTCAGGGAAATTTGTTCCGCGGCGTATGCAGAGGCCCTCGCTAATTTTAACTCAAGGCAGGATTACCCCTCTTGGCACAGTCTAATCACCCTGCCATTACTCATGCTGAAAGTTCCCGAGCGAAAAGGCAAAGACATTACACTGTGCCAAATTATTAGGAAAAACCTTGCCGATTCTCAGTGGAGGGTGCTAGAGAATGTTGTCGAAGAGCATCACAGCGACAACATACGGATTTCCAAAAAGCATCACCTTGATCGTCACAGAGCCACGATGGCAGAACGCAAGCTGGCAGAGGGAGATATCCGTTCGGCGGCTCACACGCTCCTGTCCGTTGACACCTTTGCACCACCAGATGACCATACCTATCAGGAGCTCATAAACAAGCACCCCGCCCCGCCGACCAGCGCAAGTATCGATAATCTTCCAGCACCGAATCCTCAGGAAACATGTGTTGCGCAGGAGAAACTAATAGCCGACGCTGTACGATCTTTTGCGCTGGCATCCGGCCCTGGACTTGACGGACTCCGGCCTCGTCACCTACGCGACATGCTGGATTGTATGGTGCCCTCTTCCGAGAGATTATTGACGGAATTGTGTTCCCTGGTTAATTTGGCTTTGAACGGTAAACTACCATCTTTTTGCCTTCCGATTTTTTACGGAGCCGAACTGACAGCACTAAAAAAGAAAGACGGCACCATTAGGCCCATAGCATGCGGCCTCACCTTGCGGAGACTGGCTGCAAAAGTTGCAATCGTGGTAAATCGAAGAGCAATTAGTAGTGCCGTTACGCCAAAGCAAGTTGGTGTTTCAGTAAGAGGTGGGGCCGAGGCCGCAGCACACGCGGTTCGAGGATTCATAGAGGCGGACGGTCCCCCACGTGTGGTGGTAAAGCTCGATTTTCGAAATGCCTTTAACACCATCCGACGCGACGTAATTCTCAATGAAGTGAAATCGAAAGTGCCCCAGCTTTTCCCATTTACATTGCAGAGCTACAGCAAGCCATCGCTACTATCTTGGGCCGATAAGGAACCTCTCCTTTCATCCAACGGTGTACAACAGGGCGATCCGCTCGGCCCCGCTCTGTTCAGTATTGGAATCTCTGAGATAGTGGCCCGTATGGACAGTCCATTAAACGTTTGGTATCTGGACGACGCCACCTTGGGAGGCCCAATAAACTCAGTTGTCGGTGACATTCTCAATGTTTTAAGGTCCGCAGACGAAGGAGTACTGGAACTAAATCCTTCTAAATGCGAAATCATCGCCGTAGGCGGAGATTCCCACCAGCAGGGCGAAATGTTCAGAACCATCGAAAACATCTTGCCCGGATCGAAGAGAGTTGATCAGGCGGACCTGGAAATTCTAGGTGCCCCGATTGGAGCTCGAAGAATTCTTGAGACGATTACAGTTAAGCGCAACGCGCTTTTGCGGATTAAACCCCGCCTCATCGCAATGCACCCGCAGGCAGCTCTTTGCCTCTGGAGATATAGCTTAGGCTCGCCAAGGTTGAATTACATCCTGCGGACCTTCCCTGCGAGCAACGAGCTGGCCGGCCTGCAGGACTTCGACGACACCGCAAGGGAAATTCTAGGTGAAGTTCTTAACGTCACTCTGACTGACCATACCTGGCAAAGGGCAAGTCTTCCCCTTAGGGAAGGGGGGCTTGGCATCAGGTCCGTGACGGAGCTTGCGCCCGTATGTTATGCGGCTTCGCTACTAGAATTCGCACAACTCGCTGGGACCCTCGTCGAGCCTAATATTCGTCATGTAATACAAGTGACGAAAGACAAGGCCGAGCTAGCTGCAAGAAACGTCATAGGCCCTGGTCCCTGGGAGGAGCGCCCTACACAGCATACGCTTGACGGTTATAGGTGCAACATTGTGGGTCGAAATCTTCTCGATAGCATGCAATCCCCCACGGAGAGAGCGGTTTTTATAGCCGCCCGAGACACCTTTAGTAGCGGATACCTAAGGGCTCTACCCTCGCCGCAGCTGGGCACCATGCTGGACAATACCTCCTTCCGCATGGTGACAGCGCTCCGAATTGGAGCTCCCATATGCGAGCCATACACCTGCTCAGCCTGTGGGACGCCTGTAGAGAGTAACGGCCTTCACCCCCTGAGCTGCATCAAAAGCCAAGGAAGAGCCGCTAGGCACGCGGAACTTAACTCGATCATAAGGAGAGCCCTGCGTCGTGCAGGCATACCGAGTACGCTGGAGCCCAGACTCGATACAAGCAGTGACAGGAGGCCCGACGGAGTCACTATTCCATTGTGGTCTTGCGGTAAGTGTCTGGCATGGGATACAACAGTATCCTGCACTGTTGCCCCGTCCTACCTGCGACACAGTGCCCTTGAGGCCGGCTGGGTCGCCGAACATGCAGATCGAGAAAAAAGACGAAAGTACAGGGACTTAGAGCCCAGATACCACGTCGTGCCTATCGCTATGGAAACACTAGGTCCCGCTAGTAAAGGCACAAGGAGATTCATTAAAGAGCTTGGCGAGCGGATACAGGAGAACACAGGCGACCGACGAGAGAGCGAGTTTCTGCGGCAGTTGCTCTCGCTGGCGGTATGCAGAGGTAACGCTGCCTGTATAATCGGGTCAATGTTTTGAGAGGAAGAGACTGCTACCGAGATATTTAATTATATATTAATACATGTTCAGACCTCACAATTGTATGATCAGCAATAAACAATAATAAAATAATAATAATAAAAAAAAAAAATAATAATAATAATAATAATAATTATTATTATTATTATTATTATTATTATTATTATTATTATTATTATTATTATTATTATTACAGAGATTTTCAAGCACGCCCCGGCCCTCTATCCAATGATGCACCAGGCATATAGCAAACCGACTCCCCTAATGTTTGGTGAGGTTAAAATTAGGATATCAGCCGGTTGTCAGCAGGGAGACGTAGCGGCTCCTCTTGCATTTAGCCTGCTTCTGCATCAGTACGTCAAGCAGGTGGCATCCAAGGTTCCTTTGTTTTACCTCGACGATGGGACCCTTCTGGACAACGATCCTTCGGTGTTACTCAGAGACATCAAGGATCTCCGAGCGTTCGAGCAATGGAGCGGGCTGCAGCTTAACCCATCTAAATGCGAGCTATTTCTACAGGGTTTTGAGGACGAAGAGAGACAGCAGGTGATCGCTGAATTTAACAGCAACCTCCCGGGCATCCTTGTAAAAGATCGATGTGATTTGGACCTGCTGGGTACGGCGGTGTTTCCCGACATGATCGGTCCGATACTAGCCGAGAAGGGAGAACAACTTTCCCGGCTTTACCAGAGACTGGGCCATCTCGGTAGACATCAAGCCTACTTCCTGCTCCGGCACGCAATGGGAGTGCAAAAGGTCCTGTATATACTACGGACCTCACCTGTCTTCCTTCTACCGTCAGAAACTCTGAACCTCGACGACCAGGTGAGGAGAGCCTTGGAAAACATCCTTGACCTAACGCTTGATGATAAGGCATGGACGCAGGCAAGCTTACCGGTCCGGCTGGGTGGAATGGGCATTCGTTCGGCCACGGACCTTGCCTTACCCGCTTTCCTTGCTTCGTCGCACAGCTGCGCCTCTGCAGTGGCCGCTACTGCCGGCGGACTCATCAGCCACCAACAAGACGCCGCTCGGATCTGGGATGCGCGTCAGTCTGGTCGTCCATCTGAGGAACAGGTCACTAGGCAGAAGGGGTGGGATTAAATCGCCACTCAGGCTACCCACTTAACTCTTCTGTCTGCCTGTGAGTTAGATATAGACGGCATTAGACTGAAAGCGGTTTCATCCGACGCTGCCGGAGCGTGGCTTGACGTGTTTCCGTCCGAGCTAGTCGGCAGTAAGCTGGCTGATGACCACTTCCGTGCCGCCAGTGGCCTCAGACTTGGCATTGCCATGTTTGAGACAGAGGCATGCCCGTGTGGTGGAACGGTGGATGAACGTGGCCTGCACCGACTTAGTTGCACTAAGCTGGCTGGGCTTACGCAGGGCCGCCACGATGCCATAAATGACATCCTCGGGCGCGCTTTCAGACAAGCCGGCTACCGCGTCACACTGGAGCCTGGTGGACTACAGAGCGACGACAAGCGTCGACCGGACGGCCTTACCAGCCGAGACTGGGACCGCAATCGGCCGCTGGCATGGGACGTCACCGTCTCCGACACGTACGCTCTCGGCTATCGTGCACTAGCCAACGCGGGCGTCGGCAACATTATCCACCAACGGGAGATGCACAAACGGCGCCTATACGCGCATCTCCTTGAGGACCACGTTGTAATGGCGTTCGGCCTCGAGTCATCTGGCGTTTGGGGCAAGGATGCACTCAAACTGACAAAGGAGCTTGGGAAGAAGCTCTTCGAGGCCACCGCGGAGCCAAAATCGACCGCTTTCCTCCGACAGAGAGTGTCATTAGAATTACAGAGAGGCAACGCCAAGATGATGTTGAGTGGTCACCGACACTCAAGCCATACGAATAATATAAGCAATATTGTAGATATTATATAAGTAATATATTGATAATTGTGATACATGTACATATTGATAAAATAAACCCTTGTTCCAAAAAAAAAAGTATTATTATTATTATTATTATTATTATTATTATTTTCTTACATTTATGTTGAATGAGCGCTTTTACTGTTAGCAGTTAATTTCGTGTCAGCCCGTGGCGTCCGATGCGTGGGGTTCCGCTGTTACGAACCGGAGAGGACACGCAGTCCTCGAGTGGTTGGCGGCCTATCGTTCTTAACACAGGTGCTCCTACATTCCACAGGGCAGGGCGCACCTCTTGTATAGACCTAACTATCACACGCCGGACAGAGGCCCACAGGATTTTAAACTGGAGAGTTTTAAATGACAAAGAATCACTAAGTGACCACCATATAATCGAATTTCACGTGACGACTAGCTTAAAGCAATCATCTGCAAGGCTGCATCCGCCTATGAGACGTCAAGGAACCGCCGAACTCCGGGAGTCCCTTAGGGCCTGCATAGGCCCGGATGGTCCGCCCACTTCGATGACGGGCCTCCAGGAGCTCTTAGAGACCGCGTGCAGGGCTCCCTCGGGGCGTGGCACGAATCCTAGGCGCCGCGGCACACCAAAGTGCTGGTGGACTGCGGAGATCGGACACCTAAGGAAGAGGTGCCTTCGAGAGAGGCGCCTTTTTTACGCGTGCCCGGAGGCGTGCACCCGAGGGGAGGAATGACCTGTACCATGGCGCCGAGTATAAGAGGCTAAGGACCCTCTTACGCAGGGAGATCTCCAGAAGTAAAGAACGCTCCGGGAGAGCCTTTCTCGAAGAACTGGAGGACGATCCCTGGGGCCGCCCATACAAGATGGTAAAGGGGTGCCCGCATTTTAAACGGAGAGTGGACCTCACGCCGGACAAGGCCCAAGAGGCAATATCAGTCCTCTTCCCAAAACATCCTCCCTTTGACCCCGCCCCCTACCTGGAGGCCTCAGGGACGGAAGAACAGAATCCTCCAGAAGTCACCTTGCAAGAGGTGTACGAAGCGGCGGCACGCCTCAAGGAGGGAAAGACACCAGGCCCCGACGGCGTTCCGGTCTCCGCGGTCAAGCTACTAATGACGGAATACCCGGAAGCAGTAGCCGCCGCTGCGACTGGGATGTTCCGGACGGGCTCGTTCCCTGCGGCATAAAGGCCGCAAACCTTGTTCTCATACCCAAGGGCTCCGGCTCCTACCGCGCGATCTGCCTACTCGGCGCCCTGGCTAAAGCATTCGAGTCCATCGTGGAGGCACGCCTCCGGGACTTCGCGGAGGGGAGCGACGTGCTGTCCGACGCCCAGTATGGATTCCGCAAGGGCTACTCAACCAAGGGCGCCATAAAGCGGATCCAGACGCAGGTTGAACTCCTCCGCGAGTCCCCGCCTAGAAGACGGGACTTGTTCCTCGCGATTTTGCTGGACGTCAGGAACGCTTTTAACAGCCTACCGTGGGAAGTCATCCTAGGGACTCTCCACAGGAAAAAGGTCCCCTTTTATCCTCGGACAATCCAGTCTCACAGGTCCGTTTTTAACATGACTGCAGGGGTGCCACAGGGATCCATACTTGACCCCCTGCTATGGATTATAACCTATAACGACGTGCTGCGGCTGAGGGATCTCCTCCCCGGCGTCAACCTCCTTGCCTACGCTGACCTCGTCCTAACCGTCCAACTCGGACCGCGGACCCGCTGCAGAACCGTGCGAACGAGGCACTTGGCGACGTCGCCCGCTGGATGCAAGAAGCGGGGCTCGCTCTCGCCCAGCCAAAAGCGAGGCGATACTCTTGATGGGCCGAAGAACATGCCCCGATCTTCATCTCCGCCTAGATGGCCAGGAGATCGTACTCGTCAACCACGTAAGGTACCTCGGAGTTATCCTGGACAGGGGTCTCCGCGGTACCGAACACGTGCGGCGGGTGACGGAAAAGGCAACGAAGAAAGCCAATGACTTCGCACGTCTCATGCCCAATACATATAATCCACGGCAGCTGAAAAGACGAATAATTATGTCCGCGGCCGAGTCGGTTGCCCTGTACGGAGCTCCGGCCTGGCCGACCGACACACTAAAATTCGCCGCGAACAGGACTCGCCTGCGTCGGGCCCAGAGGGTCGAAGCTCTCAGTGTAATCTCAGCGTACAGTACGGTCAGCGCCGCGGCGGCTTTCGTCCTTGCCGGAACGATCCCGTGGGGTTTAAAGGCCGAGCGCCGCCGCTTATGGGCTAACCCAGGCCTCAAAAAAGACGAGGAACGTCAGCGTACAATCGACCTCTGGCAGGAGGAGTGGGAAGGCTTTGAACAGGATGCCCCAGGCGCCAGCCTCCGCCCCCTGATCCCAAATATCAGAAGGTGGCTCAACCGGCCGGGGGGGGGGGGGGAATTACATTCCACACAACCCAAGTCCTCACAGGTCACGGCGACTTCCAGTCGTACCTGTTCAGGAATCGGAAGGTCCCCAGCCCCACGTGCGTCCACTGCGGCGATGGACTCGATGACACATTAGAGCACACGGTGCTTAGGTGTCCGTCATGGGCGGAGCAGCGCGCAAGCCTAACGGAGTTTTTAAGTAACAACCCAGCTCTTAACCTACACGACCTCACTATGAAAATGACGAAATCAATATCAGGATGGAACGAAGTGACCCAAGCTTTTAAAAACATACTGCAAGAGAAGACAAGGGCCTCCCTTTGAGTCCGCTCGCGCCTCCCCGAGGCTCCCGGGGAACACTTCCGCCTGGAGCAGTAGACTCGCCCCCCCCCTGACTGTTTGATGATATGCGCAAGCAGTTCCCAGTCAGCGTGGGGTACGGGGACACGACTGGTTTTTAGTGGGTTGGAGCCCCACACTACCGGCCCGCACTTGCAGGGAACTCCCTTGCTGCGGTGTCCGCGTGTGCAACCGCATTTTCCAGTTAGTCCTCAAAAAAAAAGAAAAAAAAAACCCGTGGCGCCTATACTAGAAGCCGCGTTTCCTTTGCAAAGAACCAACGCATCACTGCCTTGCGTCGGTCGCCTGTAATATCCTCCGCGCGTTTTGCAATATCCTTGACAGCTCGAGATACCTTCTTCGCTTTTTCGAATCTGCGTGTTCTGCGTCCCATCCACGCCCGACATTATTATTATTACGTCATCTGCCGGTTGTCAGCAGGAAGCCGTAACGGCCCCTCTCGCGTTTAGCCTGCTTATGCACCAGCACGTTGAGCAGGTGACATCCAAGGTCCCGCTGTTCTGCCTCGACGATGGAACCCTCCTTGACAACGATCCTTCGGTGATACTCATAGACATCAAGGATTTTAGAGCGTTCGAGCAATGGAGCGGATTGCAGCTTAACACCCTCTAACTGCGAGTTATTCCTTCGGAGAATTTCAAAGAGGAAAAGAGACAGCAGTTAGTCGCAGAATTCAACAACAAGCTTCCGGGCATGCTTGTGAAGAACCGGTGTAAACTGGGTTTGCTGAGTACGACGGTGTTTCTCGATATGATTGGCCCGGTACTGGCCAAGAAGAGAGAACAACTCTCCGGGCTTTACCTTCGGCTGGGCCATCTATGGAGACACCAAGCCTACGTTCTGCTCCGGCAAGCAATGGGAAGGCAAAAGGTCTTGGACGTACTACGGACTTCACCTGCCTTTTCGCTGCCGTCAGGAACTCTGGACCTCGACGACCAGATGAGAAGAGCTATGGAAAACATCCTTGACCTGACTCTCCACGAGCCAAGATCGACCGCGTTACTCCGACAGAGGGTGTTATTGGAACTACAGAGGGGCAACGCCAAGATGATGTTGAGTGGTCACCGACACTCAAGCAGTAATAATTTAAGCAGCATTGTAGATGGTTTATAATTAATATAATAGTAATTAATACAAATAGACGCGTTTGCAGGGACCAATTGTCATGCTCCCGCCGTTAGGGATTGATTACAATAAAATGGTTCGATTATGTTAGAGATCGTGTACATAATGATAATAATAGCATTAACATAAAATCACTTTTATTGTTACATGAAAGGATGTGTGGTACGATCATCATCACCACACAAAAAATAAGAATCAGTCCATGATACTAACCTAATACCGCAATATAATGCGTTGCCGAATAAGTAGTAAGATAAAGATGTAAACGCGGGATGTGTCAGGCAGGATTCGAAGTACATATCTTGTAGGGTCGATGAGGCATGTATCCCTTAGATAGGACGTGCGTTCTAGACCTCGATTACAACCCGTGAACTAAAATATGTCATCACCAAGTTCACGGTCGAAGAGCTCATGACCTCCGGGACATTGAAGTGCAACCTCTGCAAACAAAATACATAGTCGGTGCCATGCAAACAAAATGGTATTCTTCACCTTCTGCTTTTTCCTTCTCATATTTTTATGCCAATTGATATAGGTCATTGAGTCGCAAAGAGACCTCCGCTTATTTTCAAGTAGATCTTGGGATAAACGCTGTTCGGCTGAGTTACACTAAACGAGATCCAATTTGAATCAGCCTCGGATTAATTTACAATTAGCGGACTTGTAGACAGAGCTCGTTGAAGCATGCGTCGTCGTTACCAATCTTGGCCTACCCGTAAGCCCTGGTTAAGCCCCCTTCAGATCGATCTCGGGGATCCCGCTTGTTGTTGTTATTATACATATGTGTATATATTTATCTATATATATATATATATACATATATATATGTATATATGTATATATATATATATATATATATATATAGTCGCCAGCAGACTTTAAACTGAAAGGCAGACCAGCGGCTTCCTACATACATTGAAGTCATACCACAAATATACAGGTCATGTAGGTTAGGGGACCCCCAGGCTTTTAGTGAATTTGAGAAGCCCACACTACCCAGACCAAAGATTGTGCATTATGCGCTTTTGTTTTCGGCCGTCTGTGAAAAAACCATAAATATATGAATGAGATGAATGTTGCATAGCATACGTACTAAACTCTCATTGCACATCGTGAATATCGGCCTATAATACCATAGAAGCCACGTTCCCTCTATAACAAACGAATGACATTGCGTGCCTCAGAACGTCGCTTTGCGTCGGTTGCTAGTAATATTATTCGTACGTTTTATGATGTGCCTCAGAAACTTTGCGATGCCAACACTAATAAGGCCCAGTGTCTCCTAAGCAATGCAAGCAAGTCATATGAAGTGGTAGCTCTTTGACAGCTCGAAATACTCGTTCCGAATCAACGTGTTCTGCGACCCATCCACGCTCAGCGCAGCTGTGACAAAGGTATGATAACGCCGCTGTGCATGAGACAGTTACATCTCAGACAAGGTTTTGTTCTGTATGACCGTAGAGAAATGTTAACCCCATCCGGTCGTTCGTTACTCACTGCTTCCACTCACACCTTTGGGCTCACCTTTGGGTATTCTTGCTCTTCTCAGTGCTCTTTTCACTGTTCCACTGAGCTCCGCGCGTTTCGTGCATCTGCCGGGACTTTTTAGGCAGCTTAACTGGTGTTCACCGCACGACATACATGAGAACGACACACAGATGTGGGCGACTACTCTAATAGCCGACACCATGCGCATGGAGTTAGGATTCAGCGTGGTGCCGAACTGACGGCAGGGTAGGTTTTTGAAGCCATCGTCCGCTAAAATAGTGCTCAGCCGCTAACAACCTAGCATCTTTTCTTACTGATAAATGATTTGAGATGGAATTCTTCATCGATTTCTCACTTTTAAATGACGGGATCTTTACTCGCCTGCCGAAATCGCTTGGATCACTTTCAACAACCTGCAGTAACCGTATTGAAGAATATTGAAATTTCGCTGCTATCAGTAGCTGTTCTCCATTCCCCTTCGAAAGCAGAGTCGGCTTGGACTGTCTAAAGGAACGTCACTTGAGCAATATGCATGAGCAACCCCTCTTTCTACCAGAACGTCTCCAGGTCGAACTAAGCATTTTCGTGAGTAAACTGGACATAAACCTTCAATAATTGAATATATAAACGCTCCATATAGCATTTTTTTCTGACGCGACCCTTATGAAGAAAGGTAGCTCTATTCGGCCAATACATTTCGGATCGACCAGCGGAAACTAAACTGAAGTCGCTTACCGAACGGTGCAAAAAGCACGTGGTCAAGAGAAAGTTTTCTCAAAAGCCACAGTAACTCGTCTCTACAATTTCTACATCTTTTTTTTACAGCAATTAATTCATCAGCTGGATACTGGCAACTAAGTAATTGATTGGATTAATGACAAGTCGCATGCCGCACGCCCAAGCGGCCGTTAGTATGCAAGGCATTAAATTAATTTCAGATTTAGTAGTAAATCATTTAACCATACATTTGTCTTAGAACAAAAATTGTCTTCGCTGTGATATTACTCTTTTTACATATTTACTTAGTGTTTAAACAGGAAAAAACAACATTCCAGATGCTGGTTAAAGCTGATTGAATTGTCTTTGGTCGGCTAGTGTAGTCGTTTTCAATATATATATATATATATATATATATATATATATAAAGCTTTGATATTGTATATCTTACCCAATCTGGTGTAGAAATAAATCAAGTGTCTATAGCTTTGGTATTAAGAATAAATAGACACAGCCTACAAGGTTCGAAATGCGAATAATCGCACCTGTATTGTGACAACTCTCTCCAATCATTAGCGCGTAAATCGTCGGAAAACCTCCGGCCGCGATCGCCTTAGAGAGCCTTCGGGAAATCGACGCAACGGCGAATAGCCGTTGTTTTTTGGTTGTGGTTGTTAGGCGAGGTGCTACCAACATTTAATCCCAACGAACAACAACACGCTGATTAGGTGGATGTAATCAACAAACAGAGCCAGCTGGCTATATTTAGAGTAAATAGGCGTTATTGTGTGGGCTAAGGCCGATGGACTTGCCATTTAAGAGGTATTTGATCGACTGTAACTAGAGACATGTTCATATTATGGGCCCAGTACAACCCAAGCAATGGACTGCAGCTTTATTTACATGGTTGTTGTATGGAGCTTCTTATGCTTCCTCATTAGAAGCAGATTAGATGTAATTTATTTCTGAACTTAAGCTATTGCAGGGTCGAGCGACTAACAGAGATTAAAATATTTAAACACTTCGGCGGTTGCTCTATTCGATTGAAGGTCAGTCTTCATCTCAGGTTCGCTAAGTTTCAGTCTGTTTAGTTAATGCGTATCTACTTAAGATAGGCTTGTCGTCTACTACGCTGATGTTGGAATTTGCAACGTGTTCGCTTCCGTTTAAAACGGGAGAAAAACTTGTTATTTGCAACCAGGAATGTTCGACTGTGTTTCACGGGGAATGCTAGAGCGGGGCTTTGAGACCAAGATCCGAGAGTCCAGTCACGTACAGAATGAAAAGGAAAGGGCTAGCTGAGTCTCCTTGGGCCACTCCGATCGTTTGTGTTACGGGTTCTTGTACGTAGTGATCGCCGTTTTTAATCGTTATGACGTTATATGCTAGAATGTCATGTAAAATGTTAAAAGTTGCTCCCTTTATGTCAAAACTTGATCGTAGAGTGTTCAGCAGACAGTCCCTCGGAAGACAATCGAATGCATTTTTAAAATCAATAAAAGCAGCGTATGTCATTTCGTTCATTGAGCGGCGATATGATACATGTTTCACTACAAATGAGACCGCATCTGACGTAGACCGTCCCCGTAGAAAGCCATATTGCTCCGGCGGGACCTTCTCCTCGGTGGCCGAGTACAGCCTGTTAACGATTAGCGATGTTAGAATTTATAGAGCACGCTTGTGAGTGCGATGCCTCTATAGTTTCTCGGGTCAGTTGGATCTCCTTTACGCTTGAAGATAGGCTGCAGAAAGCTCTGCCGCCACTCGACGGGTATTTTCCCTTGTCTAAGACATACGAGTACATTGTAGAGCTTTGTTAAAATTGGACAAACTACATTTACATTCTTCTTGAGGTGTTCATATGCAATAAGATCTGGCCCTGTCGACTTCCCATCTTGTTTCTGCTTAATAGCGGAACTTCGTTTTCGGTAAAATCTGTAAAATTATCATCGTCACAGGCATCTCGGTCTGGTAATGCGCACTCTTGTGTCAGTAGTCTTCTGAAGTGATCTACCCAGTCATTATCGTTTATCACTGGATTTAGCGACGTTGGTCTCCTCGGGAGAAGCAGCCACGGCTTCTGCACGGTTGCTGTTATAAGCCGTACACGCTGATCTTCTTCGTAACGCAATTTTTTCTCTCTTTTCATGTGCGTGAATTCCTTTTTCATCTCTGCTATGCGGCGGAGTGTTGCTGGTGACCTATTTTGAATTGAACAGATTGCGTGCTTCATTTTCCGGCATTCCTCATCAAACCAAGGCTTGTGTCTCTGGATTTTTGCCTTTACGTTTGATTTCGCAGCGAGGTGAATGGACCATTTAATTGTTCTTTCAATTTCGTTCACGTCGTTGCTGTGTTCAGCTAGCTGTAATGCTTGTTCCAATAGGTGGCTGTTTAGTGAGCGGTGGACGTGCTTAATTTGGAACGTGACCACACGTTGTTTGCGATGCAGTTTGAACTCGACCTGAGAATGTTTACGATGAGCCGATGGGCGGATAGTGATGTCAAATATAGTATCTGTCGTCTGTGATACTGATGAGAGAATAATATCAACCGCGCTGTATCCATTCCAACTAATATATGTAGGCTCTGAATAATTAGTGGGACGCCACTGTCACCGACTCATTAGCACCTTCAATGGTCGGTGGCGGGGCGATCTCAGCAGGCCACGCTGGTAATCTAGCCGAGGCAAGGAAGCTCGCAAAGTACGCCTCAATAGGTTATCCACATGAGTTTCAACCCCTAGCGTTCGAAACCTTGGGCGGTCCTGGCAACTTGACTCGCAAGCTCCTCCACAGAGTCGGTGAGCAGCTGAACCTTGCAACTGGAGTCAAAAGATCTGCGGCTTTCTTAAGACAGCGCCTCGACCTTGACGTCCAACGCGGGAACGCGGCATCCGTCCGGGGCACGCTGCTGAAGTGGTCCCAGTCGACTCTATACGAGATAGAGTAATATTGCCTGTGCACACGTTCTCGGGAGACAATTGTAGCTCCATTTTTATTCCTTAATAAACGATAATTTACTATATATATATATATATATATATATATATATATATATGACGATTTGTAGGCTAGCTGTCTACGGTAAAAAAAGATTACTGTGGATGGCCAGTCCAAGCTCGTCAATTCCTGTTTTAAAACTCATTTTTCTAAAACTTTCTTTTGTCAAGTCACAATTAAAATCTCCACTTATTACTACATTTTTATTCGCATCCGTGCAAAGTCCCATACAGTCGCCAAAGTCCTGTATCACTTGATCTACCGCCTTTTCAGGCGGGCTATAACTACAGATTAAGTAATAATCGGTGAGCTCTAGTACAATGTGTCTGGCAGTGCTATGAAGAAGCTTGGCATTCTCCGTTGTTTTTACTCCTATACATACGCCCCATTTTGGTCTTCCTCGTCCTTCCGGCTTAATTGCCAGTCCGTGAAATACTTTGTGTTGGGGGAAGGGGGTTTTGGTGGGGTCTGTTTCGAAGGTTTCTGTTAAGAGCAATATGTCGTATTTGCTGAATATGTTCTCTCCTGTTGTTCGATATAATTGGTTGAGAGATTCGACATTCCATAGCAGACATTTCGATGGAGCTGTTTTGTGTTCTTGGGGTGTTGGCTGGCTATTTTGTCATTGATTTGCTAACAAAGAGTGCTTTAACAAGCGGACGATCTGGTACGCTACGTGCTTCTACAGCTCTTAGCTGAGTCATTTTGTTCGTGCCGGTCGTAACGTGCATTTTACGTCCGCCTTTTCCGACTGTGTGCCAGGGAGGGTTGTGTGGAGTATGCACTTCGTTTGGAGTGCCGACGACGTTGTAGTGTTGGCTGCTATTGAAACGGAGACGCCGTGAAGTAGGCACGTCGCGCTTCGAACGTAACTGCACGTTTTGTTGCTGTTGCTGTTGCTTCGGTTGGTATCTGTTGATAGTCGGTTGGTTGGATCGGTGGTCAGCTGTTTTTAGTGTTGTTAGTGCTGTGCTACTTTTGCCCAGGATCTTCCTTGTAAGGTCGTCGATTTGTTTCCTGAGTGCCTGGAGTTCCGCTAGGCACTTGCACGGTGTGGTGCTGGCTGGAGTAGTGTTTTTGGCAACGTGCAAGGAAACCTCTCGCCAGAAGCATGACTTGCAGTTTGTGCTGTTATTTTCCGGTATCTGGAAGGAACAGTGTGTGTGCAACGGTTTGTTGCAACCCTCACACACAGTACGTTCTCTAATCTGAAGGATTTGTCCACCGCAGGTAGTGCAGGGAGGTCCGGGGTTCGTTTCGATATCCCCACACAAAAGCAACAGTGCTAGTAGCGCGGTTGCCCTTAGAAGTCGGGACTTCACAGGCCAGTGCCGGGGTGGGTGAATGGACAGACTCACCATGCTCAGTAGTGAATCCTGTAGTTGGGGCCTCAGTGATGGCCTATATAGAGTGTAGGGGTTGTCACCATCGCGTACTGACTCGTACTGTCTGTTAACGATCCAATTTTGGGTACAAATGTAAAATATCATCAGAGCGCACAGAAAACGCGTCCGCACGGGCGCCGCCATCTTGAAGACTGACGGACTGATGGACGAATTCAAGCAGTTGGTCCACACAGCCGACAAAACGGTGTTCGTTGACTTCTTCGCCAAGTGGTGCGGGCCGTGCAAGCACGTTATACGCCAACATTTAACGATTTTTGCTATCTAACGCTGCTGCTTTAGTATATTGGGACGACGTTCACTGCGTACAACGTCGAGACAATGCGCGCAAGCTTAGCGCTATTCATTATGGAGAGGTAGGCGACATCCGACGACTGTCTCGACGGTCGGAACACTATTCTAGCGTAAGATTGCTCCAAGGTTGATGCATAGACTTGACAGAGTATGGAGACGCCTCACTCAAACAAACTTAGGTTTGCTTAAAAGGTATTTTACAATGTACATGAAGCTAGTACTTTGTTTGTCAATGCGGGTCTCAGTAAGACTGATTGTGCCTCTCCCGAATGGCATGCCGAGAGCATATAGTAACCGCATAGATGGCAATGCTATACGCATACTCAATAATATGAATGAAACAAATGTGATGATGATCATGAGTTAGTTGCGTTTCTGGGAACTTGAGTAAATGTTTCACTGCGCTAATGCAGCGCTGACGACGTTTTATTCCATTAGGTCCGCCGCTTTCTTCGTAATACCAGTGACGCTCTTCGTTTGTAGCATGTTAACCAAGAATCGCTCTCTTAAATGTTTTTCGATAATCACTTCAGCGGAATGACGCGATGTTCCTGGACAAAGTTCTACCGATACCGGAGGCAAGCGGAGGGAAGTACAAGTGCCGTGCAGATTTAAGTGCGATGGCTAAAATGACTTCTTAAAGAGTTTAGAACTAAACACTCCCGAATCATCTTTGCACATGTAAAAATGTAAGTTTAAACAATAGCAATGAGCCAGCCCGGCCCCAGGTGTTCATAGGTTCATACATTTAATGTTAGACAGATTCTAGCGCTTTTAAGGTGCAATATATATAAATATATAAATATATATATATATATATATATATATATATATATATATATTTATTATATATATTTTATTATTATATATTTTTACGAATGAATAAATTATGAGTAAATTATATATTTATTATATATATATATATATATATATATATATATATATAATTATATATATAATATATATATATATATATATATATATATATATATATATATATATATACATACATATATATATATATATGAGTTGGAGGACTTAATATTTGCCTGAAATGCACACCTAAGTACGCATGTAACCCTTTTATATCAGGGGCGCTTAGAGCGGCAAAATAAGCGGACATGTTAAGATATTTAGGAGTCCTCAACAGTCTTTGTGGCAGCATGGTCACTGACCCTCGGCGGTGTTGTTTACCATCTACTCTACGTAGGCATTGTTTAATGAAAATTTGATGAACATCAGGGATCGCACACCTCAATAGATGACAACCATGACCACTAGTTTATATATATATATATATATATATTTATTTATATACTTTTTCTTTCGTTCTATGAAGGGCGATAATATAGCTAAAATCACGGCTGTGTATAATTGATAGACAACCATTCTGATATTTCCAGCTCGACGTTGGATATAATAGAATAAGCTAAATTATTTATCCGCTCAGTACGAGCAATGGTCTTGGGCGTTACTGAAAAGGGATTTCTTCATTAGTAAGGTTAAATGCCATAGAAAAGATAAACCATTTTTCACGCTGAATTAATATGACCCCGTTGTATTAAAACACCAACAGATCAGAACTGAACCCACATTGCGTATCATTCTACATTATGATACACCTCTAACAGAGTTGTCTTAGAAATTGTTTTTGAAAACCTATTACTAAGCTGAGGTACTTCTTTTCGTGAAACTGCCAAACTACAGAGTAGTCAAACAATAGCCTGACTGCAAATGCAATTTACGGTTCGATATATACGTAATGGTACACAATGATAAACCATTTGAAAACCATCCTTCCTAGACTAGGGTAAACTCTTAAAACTCGTAATGTCAGAACTAAAACACTATACGATGTCCCGTGACGTGCGCCCCCAAATCTCGAGTAATGCGTACAGCATTACTGATAAAAAAATTATAACAAATATTCAAAATATAACATGATCGTAGTCCTGCATTCTATACGTTAGAAACGGCACATTTGGAACAGAGAGTTGACTTGGGATTAGCCTTACCTTTGTTCTACATGAGTTGCTCAATAAACGTCAATAGGCACGTGGTCACATGTCACTTGTTCCTGGTACAGGCGAAAGCAGCGGTAACCCCGGAAATGGAGGGGCAATGCTATCTAGAATGGACGAACAAGAAGCCCTGCTATAGCAAGCTATATATAATTCGATGCTTCGCTTCTGACAGTCGCTACCCCGGCTTTCTATTGTTTTCTGTTAGAAAAGATAATCAAAGCCTCAAACACAATCTCGGCGGCGGCGGCGGCTGCTGCGGAACTAAGAAACGATACGGCACTGATGAGCGAGGAAGATTTCGACATGGGACACGACAAAGTGAGACTGCTTTCCTGGTAGCTTCGAGGTTGTTGGTCGGGAGGTTCTCCCACCTCAGGCAAAGTCAGGTCGTTGATCTGAGCCTGTTTGTTAGCCTTCTCTCAGCCTATTCAACGACTGAGATTGCTGATACTTCAACGCCTTCATTTGCTTTTATGGTGCTGACCTGTGTACGAGGCGATTAGCCTTTATGCTGCCCAAACAACACAGACACACAAGATCAAGTCCAGTGCAAACAGAATAAAACTCAACTGAAACCACCTCATCCGTTGTAAACCCTGCAGCTTGGTGTATTTTGTGCACAAAATACTCGAATGGCTTTTGCAACGGCGAACGACTCTTACGAGCGCTCACAGCATTTTGGCATGACGGCAAAACACAGCCAAACCACACTATTAGTCACCTCATTGATGGTCGCAATGCTAGCTAACGATTGTCGTATCATAGTAGTTGTCCCGATGTATGTCAATTTCTTTATAGAACTTTCTTATGTTAGCACATTGGACTTTGAACAATGGTCTCCGCGCGAACATGTAGTCACGGGTTCTCTAACCCAGGATTGGCCCCGGTTTGATAATGTGTCCCGAACAGATGATGCTTTCATCGTTGAATGTTATTTCGGTAGCAGTAAGCGACAATATAGTTAGCTTGGAGCGCTTGTTGCGTGTTTACAGTACGTGAAGATGATTTCCATGCGGAAGATCGATCAACTGAAAAAGTAGCATAGCACCAATTAAGATGCTACGGTCCAGAACGCTACAAGATGACTGTCCCAGGTGAATCCCACCAAGCAATGTGGCTTAGTGGCAAAGCCAATGCCTTACATTCGGGAGGTGGTGGGTGTAAGATCTGGACCGGCCACTCTCAAATTGGCTTTCATGATTTCCAATTTAGACAATGCGATTGCCGGAGTGGATTATATTCGACCAAGATCGGACAAAAAACGAGGAGCACAGATGCCTCAACGAAAAAAATGGTGCGCTATCATCCAACCCCCTCCCATGAATAGTAGTTGAAGCAACTAGATGAAACATTGGTTTCTGATTGAGCTTTGTACCGTCGGTATATCTACCTTGCAGGTGTGTTTGGTTTGTTCCATTTAAAACTGTGTGCTAAATCGTTTCAATTTACTGTGGACTAGTAACGAGGACAGTAGAGCCGAGTGAACGAACATTCTCGCTTCGTGGGTTATGCTGAATCGAGAATGGGTGGATCCGTACGCTACTGGCTCTGTCCTTAATTGCATTAAACACAGCCAAATAGCTACCTACGCTCCAGAGTGAACTTTGTCAGATGTAATGGCGCTTGCACGACGACGGATAGCCTTGCCACAATGATGCAGTATATGACCATGACGTAATACTCTTTAATTTACTACATACCAGGACCTAGGCACAAGTAGTACGAAAAGTATGAAAAAAGTAAAAGAAATATGTGTGGCAGGCGATCTGAACTGAGTATGTCAGCACTGGTCGTAAACAAGAAGAAACACCAAACCTGTAAACCGCTGCGTGAACCAAAGCCAAGTAGGATAAAGTTTACGGGATTCTGCACCAACGACTTTTTAATTTTTGGATTAATAAATTCAAATGCAAATTTCAAAAATGGGATATCAGCCAAGGAAGCGTGCCAAGACGTCCAGTTAAGAGAACTTTTTGCATCAATTCTCAGTAAGAGAGAAATATTTATGTATATACAGAGTCTTTACGAAATAATAGTGAAGAGGAACTCGTTTAAGTAAACGTTTCATCCATGAAAGGGTATTTCGAAAATAAAATGGGGAGAAAAGCAAACTTCATTTCAACTAGGTTGAAAATCTCGTTAAAAGATCGCAAACGTGCCAGCAAAATAGAGCAGGCCATGCTCGAGATGTGTGCTCCATACGTCATTTCTACATATTTACTTTATAAAGAAATCAAGTTTTCGTCAAATTAAAAACCGAGAGTGGTATGATGGATCACTTAAATACGTGCACCTTGACACTTGAAAAGAACAATGAGTTTTGCGCTTTCAAGAAACGCTTGTGCCGGCGATAAGAGTAGGTCGTCTTCATTCCGAAAATCGTATATGCCGTATAATTTCAGTAGCCGCTGTTTAATTTATTTATATAATTTCACTATGTTAGCACTTTGGAGTGGACAATTGTCTCCGCGCGAACGTGTGATCACGGGTTGTCTAACCCAGGGTTAACCCAGTTCAACAATGTGCCCCGAACAGACACTGCGTTTCCTCGTTGAATGTCGAGCGACAGCCAAGAATTCGGATGCCCTCGAGTCTCCTGTCAAAAGATTAAGGCTTTTACCGACCCGCTGAATCAGCTTCAGCGTAAGGGGGCCTGCAGCTCCCGTAGTCTCGAACGACAACGGACAAAATTCGTGCGGATAATCGACGCTTGAGTATTTTCTGCATTTATTAGCCTCAGCTAACCTGGAGGCATGACCTGCTCGGTCCGCACCTGCGCCGACCATCGAAGGGGCTAATGAGTCGGTTACAGTTGCGTCCCAAACAAGCATGCGGCCACGCTCAAACGGCGTCAAAGTCAGACCGGCAGGTCTTTTTCCATCATCCCTCGAAAGACCCGGGGGCTCTAGAACGCACGGGAAGCCGGCGGATCTAAGTGCGCGGCTAAAATGTCATTTAAAGCGGAGTGACGCGCTCGTCGGCCTGCACTCAACGCGCATGACAGACCATGATGGGCCAACGCGTCCACGAAATCACCACAACGACATCGGTGGGGCACGACTAGGTCAACACCAAGCCGCAGCCCTGCGCTTATACGCGTCGTCTCGTCGTCTAACAGAGTTCCAATTCGCGGACAGGGTAGGGCCTGTAACCAAGCCCCAGCCCCATTGACTACTAACAGCTCGAAGCCTGGCTCTATCAGCAACAGAAGGTGCTCTATTAATCAGGCCTGCTAGTCGCTTTTCTTGTAGGGGGGCTGTCCAACTGCCCTGGTTAGACCTATCATCCGGAGGAGAATCAAATAACAACGACAATTCGTCGGTCAGCCTTTGAAGTTCAACGTTATAGGCATCCCGCCCTTCACTGTTCAATAATGCTTTAACCCTGTCCGCCAAACCCTGCCGTATGATTGAAGCTAAGTATGAGACACAACAGCGTTGTAAAAGCAAACCCTCATAATAAGATCATGCTGTTTCTCTGGTGGTATTGAAATGGTGTAGTGTATTGTGAAGAGCGCCCGAATTGTGCAATCGTAGAGGCGTATTCAACCATGCCAACGCATATATCTATGGCGACCTCCCACAAGTAGTTATATGATGATAGTTTCTTTATTTATACATTATACACAACATATTATTAATACATAATCAGTTCAGACCTGGTAAACCACTGCCTAAAGGCAGCGAACCTAGCGCCGCAGCCCCATTTCCACGTTGCACTTCGATTGATATTCTCTGCAGCAGAAATTCCCCTGCCGTCTTCTCATCCCTCTCACTTGCCGCTCTTTGCCCAATTTCTTTCAGAAATCTAACTGTTGATTCGCCTATGACCCCCATTGTTCCTAAGGCAACTGGCTGCACTATAAAAGATGCCTCTAACTCGCGGTACTTCAGGCTTTTCCGCTGCTCCGCTAAATTGGCAACAGCGCCTGCGTCCCACACAAGGGTCTTGCCGGAGGACCACGGAAATAGGGTCATTCCGTCTGGACGTAGGGCTGAGTCGGCTGGCTCCTTTCTGCAGGGTGCGTTAGCGGAATGCAACACCCTTGAAATCACTTCATTGAGGGCGGCGTGGCGCGAATGTCTTCCGCAGCTTCTAGGACAGTTGAGGCCACGCTCTCCCGTCCGCGACACCGGTGTGTTGCAAAGGGAGCAACTGTGAGGCGCACATACAGCCTCCCCTAATCGCAGGCCGGCAACGATGCGGAGTGCTGTTTTGTCCAGCATCGTTCCCAGCTGCGGCGAGGGGATGACTTGAAGCCATTTGGCGCTCGTATCGTTGAAAGCTGCTAGTAGGCGTGCCTTGCCAAGTGCATCAGCCGTGTTGTCCAGGAGTTTCTTTTGAATGGCTTTGACTACAACGGCATCCAGGGCATACTGGCGTGTGTCGTCAAGCACCACGCGGTGACGGGCAGCGAACTCCTCTTTTTTGGACTCCATGAGCCGTTCTAGAAAGGGCTTGGCGTTCGAAGGAGATATAGATATAATCAACTCTTGAAGTGTAGTGATTAAGCCCAAGAATGCGGTCTAAGCCAGGTCGGTTGCACGTCGGATTCCTAAACCTCCGATGTGGGCAGGGTAGTCTGGTCCCAACTTGCCCCGTTTAGATTCAAATTTAACACCCGCTTCACGCACTGTCCCAGCTTCTCGTCAAATTGTTGTAGAATGCCCCTCTGGGCCGACGCGTCCATGCAGCGAAAGATGTAAATTAGCCTTGGTGTCGAGAGGCTAGTTCGCATCACGTATAATGCGGGATGCGCATCGAGGGATTCCAATCTGGAACACCAGAGATCCATTAGCTCGCACTTCCTGTTCAGGGCGAGTTTTGCGGAGGCCGCTGTGAGGGGAGCTCCAAGGAGCTCGATGTTTTCAGCAGTGCATAGCTTGATGTCAGGAAGCAGGCTCTGCGCCCGGCGTAAGCACTTGCCACGAAAAGCGTAGTCGGATGACAAGACGTACAGCTCACACTTTGAAGCATTAAGTTGCCGTCCAGAGGTGGCGCCGAGTAAACTCCGAGGAAGTGGCACATGCCGCGGAACCCCTCGCGACTGGAAAGGCACCTGGGCCGGACGGGGTTCCCCCAGGGGTCATAAAAATCTTGGCGCAGAACCATCCAAAAACTCTCGCTCGGCTTTTTACACGCTTACTTCAGGACGGTCTTTTCCATCCCAGTGGAAGCGCGCTTACTTGACTCTTATACCGAAACCAAACGCAGCAGCGGGATCATCTTCGACCCACCGCCCCATATGCCTACTCAACACAATTAGCAAACTCTTCAAGAATGTGCTGGTCAGACGCCTGAACAAAGATCGAGGAGAAAGCCGCTCTGTCGGACAACCAATACGGCTTTTGCAAAAGCCGATCGACCCTCGATGCCGTCGAACGAGTGCTCCAGGTAGCCTACACAGAACAACAACGGACACTTAGGACGCGTAATTACGTTTTACTTATCCTGCTTGACGGGCGAAACGCGTTTAATACAGCGAATTGGCGAGTAATAATGGACACGCTTGAGAGGCATATCTTCCTACATGCGACGGATTATTTCCTCGTATCTTGACGCGCGTTCGCTTTCGGCCAACGGTGAGGTCCACCCTGTCACGGCGGGCGTCCCGCAGGGCTCAGTGCTCAGGCCGATCCTCTGGAATATAGCATACGACGGAGTCCTGCGGTTAGACGACCTGCCCGACGGGGTGAACATAATCGCCTACGCCGATGATCTGGCGCTGGCGTAACGCTGGACACAGGCCTCACCGGCCTGCCACACATCCAGAGCATCATCCAGAAGGTCACGAAGGTCTCCACCAACCTTGCACGCATCCTTCCTCGCGAGGGGGGCGCGACGCACGCCAAGCGGCTGCTCCTAGCGGCCGTGGCAGAGGTCATCGCTCTGTATGCCGCGCCCATATGGGCTGGTATGGCGCTGCGGACCGCAAAGGCACGGCGCATGATACGAAGCTCCCAAAGAGCGATGGCCATCCGGGTCACGCGGGCCTACCGGACTGTCTCGACGGACGTCCTGTTGGTGCTCGCCTGCCAGATTCCTTGGGACATACTTGCCGAAGAAAGAAGCAAGTGCAAGAAGGACGGCGACACTTCCTGGACCCAAGCACGGGGGCACTCCCTGGACACATGGGCGCGCACGTGGTCCAACCCACCAGCTGAGGATACCAGATGGGCCTGGACAAGACGCTTAATCACTGACCTCAAAACCTGGTATAAGCCCAAGGGAACACTTACATATTACTCCGTAGTGCTCACAGGGCATAGACAATTCCAATCGTACATTTTCCGCATAGGCAAGGCGAATACAGATATCTGCGTTCTTTGCACCACAGGCTCACCCGACGACGCGGCGCACACCGAGGAGGAGAGTACCGCACGAGCTTCTTCTATGTCCACAAGGGTAGCCCGACTACGACCATCGTGGCCAACATGATCAAGTCGACAACGAACTGGCACGCTGGGATCCAATATCTAGACGGGCTTATGCGCGAAAAATTTCGCCAGCAAGATCGCCGCAGATCGCAATTCAACACTAGGCCTCTAGTGTCCACTCCCGGGCAGGACCCACTCCCTGCTCGGGACATACTCGTAGACTAAGGAGACCCCCTTTCGTGGTCTCGAGGTAATGGTTCACAATTCCGAACCAGGGGAGGATGGGAGAGGCGGCTTTTAGTGGGTAGCACGCGCGGATTGGATCGAGTATTATACTCTCCCCCGGCGTTTAGTCCCACACTACCCTTCATTAACATCGGAGGGTGTGCGTAAAGCATTTTCCACCTACCAAAAAAAAAAAAAGAGGTGACGCCGAAATCGATGATCTTTTCCACATAACTAAGGACGGAATCAAGAGTACCTCCAATCGTGCCATCGTCTAAGAACTACGGTTTAAATTCCGACTCCAAAACAGAAAGCAGTTGGCGAATTGCCGGGCAGAAGAGGGCCGGGCCGCAAGGGTCCCCTTGCTGTACCCCACATCTGGAGGGTACGATATCTTCCCCCCAAAAGAGATTGGATGGGCTTCTGTACATTTGGTAGATTGCGGTGTACATTGCTAGAAAATTTAATTTGACAGCTTTTATAATTACATTCCTTCTCAGGGAATTAAAAACATTTTTAAAATCGAGCTTTATCAGCACCTTAATGGAGGCCGAGTTAATATTTAAAAAGGGCACTCGTGGACAGCCGCCTCGCAGTCTCGTTTAACTTCACAGCTCAGTTGAACGGGATCAATCCTGTCGACAATCGGCGCCATGTATTTGCGGATTAGCACTTTACACGCTAGCCTCCGCAGGGTATTCCCGACTGCTATCGGGCGGAGACCACTGTCTTTTTTTTGTTAAAGCTATAAGATTGGCTCCATAGAAATTACTATGTACGAACCCTGGTAGGCGGCCATTCACGAGAAGGTCTGGTCACCCTTTCCAATAAGATCTTCTAGGTGTCTAGGCTTGAGGTCGTCAGGGCCTCCACTTGAGCTATTTGGGAAATTTTGGATTGCTGCTCGGACTTCACTGGGGGTAATGTTGATTTGATCGGCTGATGGAACGTCTCAAGGTGGTGACGGGTATGCCGCTGTTTCTGGCATATTCGGGTATTTATCGCTAAGTATGCGATGCGTATTGGCGTCTTGTGGAGCCATCAAATCCGTCGAAATATGAAAGCGCGCTGCTGCAGAGACATCCCCCTGAGTCAGTTTTGCCTGTGCCGCCCGAGCAGTTTGTCTATCATCGTTTCTGTTAGTCTTCGGCGCCGCAACATGGTTAGCATTGATGGCAGCATCGAGTGGGGCGCAGCTCCTGAATCGACTAAGGTTGTCCCAAATAAGTGCACACAGGGACTTTCGTTTCGCATTTTGCCGTGGTATAGTGAGCACCGTTGTTGCAAAATGAGCCAGATGAGACCACGAGTCCAGATCATTCGCTGAGCAAATCGACTTGATCGTGTTGGTCAGCTCCGCAGCAACTATGGGTCTCACACCCCGAGGAACGATCGAGAGCATCTTGAGATTTTGGCGGATAGCGGACAATCGTTGAACAGTGCGAGTGAGGGCAGTTGATGGCGAGATCGGCGCCGGAGTTCGTGTTGACGACGTCGTGGTTGGCGCCACGGTATTGCTCTGCGTCAGCGGCGTTGTCCACTGACGAATGTCGAGTTGTTTATTGGTCACTAGGATCAAGAGAAGACGACCCCGTATTGATACCTGCTCCATAGCCAGTGTTTGTCGAAGGCGACGATGTCTGGGGTGCCTGAAGCGACGGCGTCACTGCGGAAGGTGTTTGTAAAACATCCGGCTGAGGTTGCTCTACCATGCTCAACTTAAGTGCTGAGCGGAAAGCCAGTTTCAGCTGACCTCGAAAACCGTCCGAAGACACCTCATAGACGCCGCCAGGCGCTATAGGTGGCGCCGCTTGGATGTGCAAGCTAGGGATAGCAGTTGAAAGTGCTCTCTAAATTGCTGTTCCGATTTGCGTGACTATGACGTCGATTCTAACTGGAAGTATCTTCTCCGTGACACATTGCACTACCTTGTCAATGATGTTGATGTGATGTACGTTATTGGTGATCTGCTTTTGCTCTTTGATCACTGTGGCAGCAGGAGGCTGAACCTTAGGTGTCGCCGCGGGTACCTTCACCCCATTCTGAAAAACAGCAGAGAAAGACCGCTTGGAAAACGAGGACGACGGCTGAATATCGGCCACGGGTGCGCAGATCTTGACTGGCATGGCCTCGGGCTTTCTCTGTATTACTCGTATTGCTGACTTTTTTAGCTGCTCCATATGGCGAAGTCGATGCGGGCAACTGCCGGAAGTAGCTTCATGATTTGATTTACATAGGCAACATTTTGCCGCTTGGTTGCAGTTTTTCCGGAGATGGCTCGTGGAACCGCAGCGGCGACAACGAGGTGCCGCCTAAGGGCAGTCCGGCTTGACGTGGTCCAAGCTATAACACCGGCAGCGCTGGTGTGGCTCCCAATAGAGCATCACCCCGTGTGTTTTTAGACCCAGACGAACTTCCGTCGAAAAATCAATTCCGACAAAAGTTAGGATTACTTGGTCAGTGGCCATAACTATGCCAGTTTGGGCGTTCTTCGCTCTGACTCGAATGGCCTCTATGACACCTAGAGACCCCAAGGCATTCAAAATAGTTGTGTCGCTGAGTGACGGATGCACACCGCAGATTTTTCCCTTTACTGTCGATCTTTGGGCACTCACTCTAGACTGAATCGGAATACCTCCGACTGAGGTTAAACTCAGCAATGTCGCACTGTCCTCGGCATCCTCGGCGACGATAACAAGTGCACCGTGTAAAACGAGGTTCCTCGACTTTTCCTTTAAGCTGTCTAGCGATATCATCGCAAACAGCGTTCAAATTGGTCTCCAGCAATTTATTGTCAGCGGCAAAAATAATCGCCTCAGGTCGCTCATTTGTTCTAACCTTTGGTATTGCCTGCTTTCTCATAACTTTGCCACCCGCACCAACTAAATTCCAGCCCTCGGTGTCTTCTTCATCGTGCGCCTCATCGGAGTCGTCACCGGTTAGCCGCACTGTGGCACCGCAGTCTCCAAGGCTTCCTTTTCAGCGCTATCGTTACGGGCACTCGAGGATTCCGTTAACGTTGTCAGCTTTGCGCCACTCTTTCCAGCCGCTCTCGACTTCGATGGTTTCTCCCGTTGCGGTGGGCTGGTGGCTTGCCGTTTGATAGCTGCCGCTGTCGCAGCGGTGTCGATGTCGACGACATTCCCCCACCGGCTATACGCTGCGGCTGCTTTCTCCTAACCTCCCTTCCACTTGTTGACATTTCTGCTGCTGCTGCCTTGGTCTCTTGACCGGCTGCAGCTTTTCGAACGTCTCCCGATGGTTCCGCGTCTGCGATAGAAGGCGGATTATGGTCGCCGCCGCTCGATACGTCTGGCGGCGACGTTGTTGTTGTTGTTGTTGGTGTCGTCGATGAGCCGGGTTTATTATCCTGCCGTGATGTTTGTGCCGGCGTTGGTGAACGTATCACACCCATCTCGATGTTGCTCCACCATACAAGTGTTCACTGGATGTTAAAGTTATTGCTCGACAAAGAACAGCACTGGGCGAGGTCAGCAAAACTACTAAATCACAGTTTTCCACAGAGCTCGAAGAAAGTCGACTGCACCACTTGAATGACCACGTTCGAAAAAAGTTCCCACGAGTTCCAAAGCTTGCCAAAGTTCCCACAACTTCCCACAAGTTGTTTGCAGTTCGCATTTCCACCCACCACCTTATAGCCTTGACATTGACCCTTCAAATCATCGTCGATTCTGCTTATTTCACACTTCGCCAAGAGCAAAGTTGGATTGACAGAATCAGATGCCACCTAGAAACATAATGCTTCATATTCTTATCATCTAGAAACGAGAACATCTGACAGGATGAATTTTTTTTGGTAAGAGCGCGTTGGACCATTGTTATAGGAAGAGGCGGTGTTTATATGCTTGGCTGAGGTGACACCTTATGTATAAAATATATTTCTGAATTTAAAAATCCGATAGAACTTTAATAGAAGACCTACTACATATATATAAAGTTCCTGAAAAAAATATAGGGCCACCCATTTTTGTTACATTTCACGCATTTATATTTTATTTATTTTATAACCAATCGTGCAAAGATCACAGTGATACATGCTCACAGAGTAACAACGAAGACTTTCATCGACATTTGGGGTCTCGGATTACTTTGAACCACGAGATTTTCAAATTTGGCACAGTTACACCGCGAACAAATTATAAGGCCACTAGCAAGATACCTGTTTTAACAAATGAATTAAGCGGATAACGGCATTTGGGCTATTTTCACGCCATTTAGCAACTATTCTTAATACTCAGTGAACTTCCCATTAAGTCGGATAACCTCAAAAGTGCGGTTCGGTATAGTGTTAAACAAATTTTGGATGACGTTTTGCAAAAGCTCGTCCCAAGCCTCGAAAATTGTTTTTTTATCGGTGTTAACTTATTGTTTGAGCCAGCTCCACACATTCTGGATGATATTAAAATCAGGTGAGACTGCAGGTCAGCGTAGGACCTCAATGTGACGTTGGTCGAACTAGCTTCCGATCAGCCTGGCGGTGTGAATCGGGGCGTTATCGTGTAAAACGGCAATTAGAAGAGTGTAAAACAATTCGGTTTTACACTCTTCTAATTGCCTTGCGGGGTACATGACTCCACGAGGTTATTATGAAGTTTTGTGTCGGCCTTCGGCTGTGCGCAAAGTTGGTGGAACCCCATCAATGCAAAAGCGAGGGTGGACGCTATGGTACGTCACTATATTTCCTTTTCGATTGAGAAGACGAAATGTTTGAAGTACTCAAGTGTTGGGCACGCGTACAACTGCGCCCACATCAACCCTCTGCAGGCGGACCTAGGCGGACGTAAGCAGTTAGTGTCGGTTGGGGGGCTTGACCACCCCTGGGATTGCCAAATGGTTAAGTTAATCTCAGGCATATAGAGACCACTATCGAGACGGCGATGTCATATTTCAAACACTTGGGCCTAGTCGTATATCCACAAAGACGAACTTGCCTTGTTTATCATCAAGGCTGAAACAGAGCACGGGTAATATATCTCTTCAAGTGGGCGGTATGGCTATACCTCTCAGCCGCGAACTGCAATGTCTCGGTATTACGATTTATGAGAACATGAAATGAAATAGTCACGTTCGGTCGAGCGTTAGGGTCTACTGTGCTGTCGTGGCATCGCTGGCCCGTCTGAGATGGGTTGTCTGGGAAGGGCCAAGATATCTCGCATTGTTCTGTCCTTGTGTACAGGGCGTTCCTGGAATCGATTCTGACCTACCGAAAAACTATATGGGGCGCAACCTACTCAGAAGCCCTGCAGTCGTTACGAATAATCCAGATCAATGCTGTGCGAGTCAATACTAGTCTGTCTCGTTGGGACGACGCGCCGCCAGATACGGCAGACTCGGGTGGTACGTATACATTTAGCCATGCTTGCCCATAAAGTGGTTAAACGCAAACTACTTCCAGGTTGGGAATTCAAATTCCAATTGACCCCCTTCAAGTCTCAGCGATATGGGGGCCGCAGCACTCTCTAGCCTGCATGCTGCCAAAAGTATGGAACGAGCTATTGCAGGACCTCCGAAATACGGAGCGGGACGGCGTTTCGAAAACAAGTTTTATCATAGAACTAAACGCAGCAAGCAATTGTTCTTAGTTTTTAAATTTGTAAATTATTGACATTGGACAATACGAAATTACCCTATGATGTGCGTATTAAAGTGCGCAGTAAAAACACCTTCATATAACATATGTATGTGCGTATCTATATAATCTTGTGGCTACACTTTAAATATGCAAGTGCTACAACAAAGGTTATCTTAAAATGAAATATGACCTTGACATAACTTGTGACAGATTGCCTCTATGAGAGCATGTCAATAAAACGACTGATGATAAGTCAGTCGTCAGATGACTAGGCTATCTGTTACTATGGCATATGGGTGGCAAATGCAAACAGAACAACGACGAGATTAAACACCGATAAGAGCTTTGCTGCTACAATTAACCTGGAGAACGCCGAAACGCTCTTTTCTACTCTTACTATTCAAATAGAAAAACTCAAGGAAAGTAATTTAATGCAAAATGTGCACAAGTTAGCGTCGATAAGCGTTTTAAATCAAATTTGTCCAAGTATCAGAAAAAAAGGTTGATCCTGTTTAGAAGATGAGCAATCTGACGTGTGCCCTTACGTGTGAGGTGCCTTATGCACAACAACCGATTGAAGTATTTGTTTAGGAAGAAAATCCAATAGTTAGTAAATGAAACTGTATCTCCCTCTTCTGCACTGTCTTTGGTTTTGTATATATATATATATATATATATATATATAGGGCCACCCATTTTTGTTACATTTCACGCATTTATTATAACCAATCGTGTAAAGATCACAGTGATACATGCTCACAGAGTAACAGCGGAGACTTACAGGGTGCGTCAGTTAAATCCGGACTAAATGTCATCGCCCGTTTCGCAATTTATGTCTAAAGAAAAACAGATATTTCGGTAATTTTTTTTTACGTGCCGTTAGGTACACTCCTGAGGAACATTTTTATTCAATGTAGTCACCACCAGCAGCAATTACACTTTTAATTCTGGCGCGAAAGCGCCCGCAGGCCTTCTTCAAAGTTAGCGGATTGAGATTCTTGAACGACTCGGCAATGGCTCTGCGTAGCGCTTCTGTATTTGCATGCCGAGACCTGTTAGTCTCTTGCTCAACAACGCCCCATACATAGAAGTCCAGGGGATTCAAGTCTGGACTGCTAGGGGGCCATACCGTTTTGTCCCAGAACGCCGTCATGTTGCCCCGTAGCCAATCCTGGACGAGATTACTGGTGTGGGCGGGAGCGCCGTCTTGTTGAAAGACATATTGTCTTTCATTGGACACTCTATCAATCCATGGTTTTACCACGCTTCGCAGAATACGTAAATACACTTCCTTTGTTACGGTTTCGTGTCTGTCAAAAAAGTGTGGGGGCATCACGTCTCCTTCATTCGACACAACACTTAGGACGTGCACACTGGCAGGATGTTTGATTCTATGCACGATTGGTACATCCTCAGGGTTCTTTGCGAGCCACCGATCATTTTTCGGGTTATGTTTTTGGTCAATGGTGAAGATTTTTTCGTCGGAAAAGAATCGAAGATGTCCCGCCATTTCGTGTCTCAAAAACGTGAGGATGAGATGGCAGCAAGTCATCCTCTTATTTTTCGCGGCCTGAGACAACGTCTGTCTGACTTTAAACGTGTAAGACTTGTAGCGCAGTTCTTCGTTGATAATCCGACGCATAGAATAATCACTCATATTGAATTTGATCGCCAAACGGCGCATCGATAGTCTTGGATCCTTAAAAACGCAGTTTTGCACCATTTTGATCACTTTTGGCGTCTTCACTTCTCGTCGGCGATTGTGAATCTTCCTTCCAGGTGTTGCACTACCTAGCCCTGTCTCTTTTGCATCTCTGTAGCGTCGGGCAATGTCGTAGACCGTTGCTTTTTTTAAATCCAGTGATGTTGACGATTTCGGCTGGCCGATGTCCGGCACAAAGCAATTGGATAACGGTTGTTCTTCGGTCATATTCTGGACCCAGGTTGCGGCGGCCGTCCATGATGACAATGCGTTTTTGTTCTACTGTGAGTGGGCTGTCTGCTAACGCAAACCGATCTGAATTAACGCCTTCCGTCTATGCTGGGTAGCCCGCCAAAATAAGTCTGGATTTAGATGACGCTGTATATCGACATTTGGGGTCTCGAATTATTTTGAACCACGAGATTTTCACATTTGGCACAGCTACACCGCAAAAAAATTATAAGGTCACTAGCAAGATACTTGTTTTAACAAATGCAGTGAGAAGATTAACGATATTTAGGTTAATTTCACGGCATTTAGCAACTATACTTAATAGTCAGTGAACTTCTCATTAAGTCGGATAACCTCAAAAGTGCGGTTTAGTAACGTTTTGCAGAAGCCTCGAAATTTGTTTTTTTATCGGTGTAAACTTATTGTTCGAGCCAACTCCACACATTCTAGATCATATTAAGATCAGGTGGGAGTGCAGGCCAGCGAAGGACTTCAATGTGACGTTGGTCGAACCAGCTACCGATCAGCCTGGCGGTGTGAATTGGGGCGTTCGTGTGTAAAAACGAGGTCTGGCCCTCCCATCGACTTAAAATGCGCCGATTGCTCTTTTAGTAAATCCCCGTAGCGCGTCGAATAAACACGACCGTCTAAAAACACAATCGACGACTTTGTATAATACCCGAAAGCAGCCCAAATCACTACTGAACCGCCTGAGTGACGTTTTTACAAAATTCGTTCTTCCTTGCGGACATCGTGCGAATAATAGTAAACCCGATCCGATTCATCAAAGTTAAACTTTGTTTATCTGAAAAGAGCACTCTGTGTCACTCAGTGGTCCATGACATCGTATCGTGGGCACTCAGTGGTCCATGGCATTTTATCGTGGGCGAAGTCAAGACGAGCGTTCATCGGTCAGCGGTCAATCGTTGTTTTTTCTTGTGTTTTTTCCATATGTGTCTTCCAGAGGAAGCTTTGCACATTTTGCACGTTCGTTTGCACGTCGGCCACCGCCGCACTTGCCCTCGCCGAGGGCGCAGAGTTCGACGCTTTCTTCAGAATTGCACAACGCCCCAATTGACGGGAAATTTTGCGATTAGAGAGGCCGATGTCCTTATAAGCCTTGATATGGGCCTCTTTTTCACCCATGACGTGCCAGCCTATCGTTTCAACAAAGAAAAAACTTCTAGTAGGAGGTCTGCCTTTGTTTCTGTCGAGCCGTTAAATGAGCTCAAACGTCGTTTATCGGCTTAATTCACTCGTTAAGACATGCATCTTGCTAGTGACATTGTCATTGTGCCAAATGTGAAAATCTCGTGGTTCAAAGTAATCCGAAACCCCAAATGTCGATGGAAGTCTTCGTTGTTACTCTGTGAGCATGTATCACTGTGATCTTTACACGATTGGCTATAATAAATGCGTGAAATGTGGCAAAAATGGGTGGCCCTTTATGTTTTCAGGGACTGTATGTACATACCCGTACATCCAGCTAGGTCGCTCGGGCAGACCTCGTTGAATACATTTTGTCGAACAATTTGTTATACTTGTAACATATTTTGTTAAATTATTAACAAAAACATCGAGTTGCCTTCAGACACATTTGAACGAAGTGGTCAAAATTATCGTCAATGGCGGCGATATTGCAGGCTGGATACACGGCCACTATTGACTTTTTCTAAACGTTAGCAAAACCTTCTGGCTCAGTGTGTTTAATACAGGCGATGTTGATTCAGCCCTCGAGGCTTTTCGAGACATTCTCACCAACCCCAATGAATCCTCTTTTTCGTTGCACACTAAATCTCGCGGGGACAGCGCGTCAAGTAAAACACTTCAATTTTCGCATGGGTTACGGCGGCTCCACTGGCCCGCCGACAGATTGTACCGGAGACACGAAACGTCAGTTCTCCCGAGAGTAAACTTTTATATTTAGAGAGCCATAGGCGTCATCGACTGCGGTGTACATGCTATGAGAACTTTTTTTTTTTCATATCTCTGAATACTGGTATCTCTGAATTGTTCCCTCTCTGGTATCTCTGAATTGTTCCCAATAAAATATTTGATAGACATAATTGCTTAGACACTGCTTTCCATTTTGACCATCTCTCCCTATCGGTCAGTTACTAATCTACGAGAAATTGCTAATTAACTTAATCGGCGGTTCAACCATAGACTCGACTACTGTTGCACCTTCTACTAGAAGATGACTCATTACTCGTTCTTACAGATCTATGGAACAGCAACAACAAAAAGGGCAATTGTTTCAAATTCCGATCAGTATCGTATATGTGCAGTTCTTGTTAGAAACCAAATTTTGAATTCTGCCTAGATCTCTCCCGCTTCTCTTCGCCTTGGTCCCCCCCTTCACTTTGTTATCATGCTTGCTAACAATATATAATTGTTCGTCTGCATTTGCGTTGTGTTGCGATACACTTGCCGATCGATGCTGATGCGTCTCCACGTTGGCCCTCACCCTCCCTGTCGTAACTAGCTCTGTAGTCATCCGCTTGTCTGTTCGCACACTACAGAGGTCTTCGTCCTCCCGTATCTGTCGATGTGTGTATCTCTTTATCTCTTGTGCACTATCATGCCTAAAAGTGCCCAAAAGTGTGGTGCTGTTGTGTAATCTGTAACTACCTCGTTCCCCGGATGATGTTGTCGTGAGCGCCTGTCTGTGCTGATGACTTGCGAAGCACTCTAAGTAGTGTGTAGGCCCAAAATTGTGTCATAACTCGTGGCCGCAATGATGAATCTGTTTTTTTTTCGTTTGTTTTCTTATTTAACGTGTTGCGCGAGACGTGCCGTCGCCGCCAAACATGTTGGATTTTGTTTCTCCGCGCGCTGGCTATCCGGTTACGCAATACACGCGATCCTAGATTGTGTCTCAAATAAACGCCGGGCCGCCTGACTCTTCGCGATTCGCGGTATGACTCATTAGTCTAGATAGTCTACTTTTTTTGTGCCAGCAGAGGGTAACTACTCTGAGCAGAAATTTGCTGGTGAGAGGGTGGATGGATTTTTGTCGTTACGTCAGTGTATGTGAGTGCTATGCTCGTCAGTATTGCCTCTATTCTGTCGGCAAGTCTAGTTGCCAGTTCCATGAAAAGCCGACTATGTTTGTCCCGAGTATTTTGAGAAATGGACGTTATATAATTTGAACAGATTTTCGGACTCCACGAGCTTCTTGCATTGGGGTCCTCTCTGTCGGTGTGCGTTTCTGGTCATTACCATTACTTTTGTCAAATGTCATTTGAGTGTCTTCACACCATATGTACTGGTCTGAGAATATTTTAACTGCTGATCCGAAACGATTATGATATTGCCCTAGTTCCAATAATAATTTATTTCGCAATAGCATTGCATTTCAAGATGTTACATAATTACAATATAGTTCAAATCTTCTGCAGGGAATTAGACCAGAATTATCTGCCGTGTTGAGGTCCCTAGAGGAAGCGTTGCGACCTCTCACGGGACTGCTTTCCGTGGTGGGCAAGTTAAAAGGTCTCGCCTTGTAATGACAGACCACAACGACAACACGCCTAACCGCGGGCCCGCCAGCCCGCGATCCAGGCAGTCGGACCCCACCAGGGCCCCCTGCCCAATTTGCGGGCTTTTGTTTACACGAGGAGGTCTGCGTCGACACATAACGACCAAGTACGGAGGGGTTGTCTATAACATGAATGACGAGTCACAGCCCTCAAACTCTCCAGATGAGTTAATCGGCGTTATTCAAGATGTCACTCGCCGCTGGCGATTGGTCCGCATTTTGCCAAAATCAGTACGTAGGCAAGTAGCCGAAGAGTTCACCAAGGTCCTGTGCTCAGTCGCAAAGCACAACGACGACACGGCTTGGCTTTCTCTGCTCTCCTTTGCGCCCGTTGTCCTCCGCCTCCCCGATGGTGGGAGGGATGACCGGTCATTGGCGGTTATCGTCCGGAAGAACCTTTGCGACTTTGCTTAGGGGAGGCGGTTTGAGGCAGTAGCCCTCCTTCAAACTTACGTCCCCGGCAGCGGACAGTTAACACCGTCCGGCTAGCCATTACCAAGCTCTTGGAAGGCGACGTTTCTTTGGCGGCCAGGGTCTTAATCTCAAAATACACGCTGGCACAGAAGCCCGTTTTCATAAAGCTCAGCCGCGGGCCTAGATTTAGATGAGATAGAGATCGGCTTGCGGCTGCCCTGGCCAAAGTCGTTGATCTTCTTCGCTGGGGTTCGCCGCTTTCCGAATGGCGACCGCTCATCTTTGGTGCCCGACTTTTCGCTCTTAAGAAGAAATATGGCAGCGTAAGGCCCATCGCATGTTCATCTGCAATCCGGAGGCTGGCGGCAAAGATTGGCATCTTTGAGAACAAGGCAGACATCTCACATGCTCTTGGTGTCTATCAGCTTGGGTTTTCGACACCGGGAGGATGCGAAACCGCAGTGCACTCGTCTCGGTCCTTCCTGGAGTCACACTCTGAAGCTAGCCTTGTGGCCAAGCTTGACTTCAGAAACGCCTTTAACAGTATTCAGAGGGACTACTTATTGAGTGCGGTAAAAACCTATGCCCCCAGTATGTTCCACTAGGTGGAACTAGCTTATAAGAGCCTTCCTGCCTTCTCCTGCCGCATGATGTCATCATGTTGCAAACTGGGGTGCAGCAGGGCGACCCATTGGGTCCCCCCCTGTTCTGCCTGGCTGTCAAGGAGTTGGTCGACTCTCTTGAGTGCCCTCTAAATGTATGGTACTTTGACGACGGTGTTCTGCGTGGCGCCCCCGATGCGGTACTGAGAGACATCCACCGAGTCATTGAATTTGCTGAGCACAGTGGCCTGGCCCTAAAACCTGCAAAATGTGAGGTTCATGCTGTAGGAGGTGCTGCTGACTCTGGGAGCTCTCCCAGGGTGCAAGACTGTCGGCATGGATTTAGAGTTGCTAGGCGTCCCCATATTCCCGCAAGGAGTTCCGGATGTCCTTGAGAGGTGGCTGGTCAAGCTAGAAAATGCAATGTCACGCATTCACTTGGTAGGTTCTCACTGAGGCCACGAGCCCGCCGAGGCTGGACACCAGACAGAATGGTCAGCAAGTCTTTATGAGCAAAGAGTCGAAAACCTCATTGCGGAATGCGCCACGGACGCCCATAAGGCCAGGCTGCGCGCCGTCTCCTCCAAGGGGGCGGGCGCATGGCTCCACGCCATACCCTGTGCTTAGATCGGGACCCTGTTAGATGACGAGTCAATGAGGATCGCGGTCGGACTTCGTTTAGGGACACACCTTGTGTACACTCATGCCTGCGTCTGCAGAGACGTCGTCCAGCCAGATGGACGCCACGGTCTCTCCTGTATTGTCAGCGCAGGTAGGCGAGCAAGACACCAAGCCTTAACCAAAACCTTTGGCAGAACTCTACGATCCAGTGGTTTACCGTGCGTCCTGGAACCCATCGGACTAGACAGAGAGGGCGGGAAGAGACCTGACAGTCTGACCTTAACTCCGTTCGAGCGCGGATGCATGCTGGTTTGGGACGCGACAGTTACTGACTCATTAGCCTATTCAAGGGTCAGTGCTGGCGCGGCTCGGGCTGGTCATGCATCGGTTCTCGCCGAGGCAGGCAAGGTTAGAAAGTACCAGAGCATCGGTTACCCGTACGAGTTTCACCCACTTGCCTTCGAGACCCTTGGCGGGCCGGGTCTGTCTACTTGCAGTTTGCTACAGAAGGTCGGGAAGCGGCTAATTCTAACCACCGGAGATAAGCGAGCGGGCGGTTTCCTCAGACAGCGTCTGTCGCTGGATGTGCAACGGGGCAATCGTTCTTCGGTTCGAGGAACCCTCCAGACATGGCTGGTCCCTACACTGGACCGCCGTAATGGTGCACACGTTTGCAGGGACCCAAATGTCGTGGTCCGTCCGTAAATGATTGATATTCTGATTAACTTGGTGAAACATCACCAAGTGATGATAGCCATGCACAATGTACCTTGTGTACACGTGCCGGCTAGTGCATGCCATTCCATTCTAAAGCTCCCTGGCAAGGTACACATCCAACTGTGCTTCCTCTGCCGAGGCTTTGGTCACTATTCCATGCCACTCTAACAAAAATTGCTAAAGTGGTCCTATAATATGTGACCTTAGCCTGACTCTGATTGTCTCTACTGCTGGCCCGCAACCCGCTAGCAGGTGCACGAAGCGGCTTCTTACCGTCCGCGGTAAGCAAAGAACCCGCTTCATATATGTTGGGAAACATCTCTCTAGCTGAGCAAAATTTGCCGCTGAAAGATGGCCCCACACCCTGCCAAGGCTGTAGCTCAACACTGGCACAATCTTAAGCTCAAAAAGACGCACGGCCGCACTCAAGGACAGTCGCCGAGGGTCTCTCACCTCTATGTAAATAGAGGCAAAAGCCACCCGACACCAATAAGAATTCGAGTGCCGTTAGATGAAGTGCTAATTCCATGTGCACAGCTTATGTGGTTGCGCAAAGTAACGTATGTATCCATTTGTAATTTGGCAATTGTCCTTTCTACATATATCGCATCGAACATGCGACTTCTACACCTGCAGTATAAAACGGTGGTGTTTCCTCATATTCGAACGCCGGGACTAGTTGCGTTGGCTCAATCGCTTGTAGTGCTCTAAAGCTCACGTAATTGCGCTCATCTGTACACATGTGTCTAGTGTATGAAAAATTGAATGAGAGGATCTTCTCCGGGATGTCGTCTGGCGCACGTTTCGTCGTAATTAGGATTGCTTAGTCAAGCTCTATCCTTTACGTATACCCGATTATGACCCGCTCATCCGCGAACGAGGTATCCTGGTATAGTCTTCTCGACTTGTTGTGGAATTTTGCCCTTGATTGCTACCTCCGTAGGAAATTCTGCTTGGCTATGTGAGTCTAACTAGGACTCTCTAGGCCTCCGCAAAACTCTGTCGCTGATTCGAACTTCGCCGTGTTATTGCTGGACTTGTCCCTCCTTCAACTGTTTCGGAATTTTTTTACTGAGAAATACTACAGCGGAGTTACGTTGGCCCACGTCAATATTGTCATCGCCATACTTGCCGTTAAATAGCAGAGAAAGTTTGGCAATATGCCAGGCTCCTGGCATTTGTCTCCTATTTATGATCTGGCTAAAGAAATCACAAAGTTTGTTGCCAAGAGCGGCTCACATTGTACCCAAATTCTCGTCTCTGAGCAGGTGGTTTGCCGTCCTGTTGGCAGTCGAAACGTGACAAGCAAAAACTCTGTATGGGAAAGTTGAAGACGAATATGTTCACACTTGACTTCGAGAGGCTCAAACAGAAGTTTTTTCTTTTACTCATTGCGCCGGCGGTATACGTTCATGTAGGTAGATTGATAATCCACCCACCGGTCTATCACGGCCTTCCGCAAGTAAAACTACCAGGTGGTAAGACCCATTTTCTCACAGAGACCGCCATGTGTTAGGTCGAGGAGTTCACTAAATTCCGCTGTGATTCATAGGATCCACACGACCCTCATGAAACACAGTTGAACACTTCTGGTTGCAAATAACCGCTGTTCTCCCGTTTTAAACGAAAGAAAACACTTTACACATCCAAACAAAAAAATCTAAAAAGAAGACAAGTAATCTGCTGCAATAAGGGATAGGTAACTCTAATGCAGAAAGGGTAACATTCTTGTGTTATTTGTAACGACATTGTATTTTCGGCTTTCTATGTTTCGATATGTTTTCGACCCAAAAAAGATGACTGATATATTCACTGCTCTAATCGCATGCGCGAAGATTTGCACAATGCAAATCAAACTTGTGCTCTCTATGTCCGCCTCACACAAACAAGCAAGCACCTCGTGCTTGGGCCTCGATTTTGGTCTCTTCTTCCAGACTGTATTTCTTTGTGATCGTACATATTGTAAATTTGTTCTAAAATCGTGACAGTCGTGGTCATACCTACAGCTTGCTGTCTAATTACAGTTATAGATCATCTCATCGGCTCGATTTCTCAGGCAGACTTACCAACTCGAGCCTGCAACGACAACTCCGAACGAACAGAGTTCGCTCGACCTTAAACCGTCGATTCCTATACCCTAATCTATAAGCCCTTAATTAAAGCTTTAATACAACTAGGGTTATTTTTTGTTCACTATCTTCTTACGAAGTGCCCGTTCTGCGCGTTTACGATAGACTGCCCGTTACGGGCAGTCAGACAGGCAGTTAGACTGCCTACGCCACCCCGTTAGGAAGCAGGACAATAGCAGATGCATAGTAATTTCTCAGTGCGCAGAAGTACAAGCCCAGACGGAGTTCTAAAAATCAGCCAAGTCTCGTCGTGCATACAACAAGCTATTGTCGTATAACAACTGCCGCCCGGATAAACGCAAATGTAACTGCGCAAAAAATGAGTAGTAAAATCGGACGTTTCCGTTTAGTGTGGAATAGTACTACGAGAGCTTTTGAGGCAGACTTGATCACACGCCAGTGCCGTCTGGCATTCTCGGTGACATTATTTGGTTGTGCGGCTGGCAAACATCGTGTACGTAATCGGCGTTACGACCATTCACTACTCATCGCAGGATGGTGGGACGGACGCCTTTGCCCGGTTTTATGTGCGATGTAAACACGGAGAATTAGGGTCGATAAGGTCGCCCGATCTGACGACACCTCAATTAAACAAAAGGTCATGTGTTGGTTTCGTGAGGAAGTAAGTGTATCCGGCGCTGAGCAACAGCAACCCCGGGTCTGTGGATAACGCGGTGTTGGCTATAGCGAACGCTTAGGCACATATTAAGGCATTGAGCTAAACTGCGGACAGGAAAGGGCGCACGCCGCGGAGAGGGCGATACCACCCCGCACCTCATAATACACCCAGAATGCGACAAACCACATACATACGCCGACGGTTACAGACGGAACGTGGCCGCTTTGACAATCGGTAGCAGTTGTCACATTACGACCAGTAGCAATGTTACTAGAAGCTGTATCAATGGTGGTAGTGGTGGTGGCGGCAGTCTCAGCCCGATGTTGCTGCGTGAACGCTGCCGAACGATGTTGCCCGCGATGTCGACACTAAGTCCTGTGTATTTAATTTATCTGATCGATTAAGGCCACTGCGCAGTTTTTCCGCTGTCTATGGCCGCTATAGCAGTCGCCACCAGGCTCCATTGCGGGCTGAGCCGCGGAGCTCTCGGCGGCAGGGATCGTAACGCTAGGTTGGGGGTAGGTAATCTCGTCGTGGGCGAGCGTAAACACGACGTTCGAATACGACACGGTTATAAGACGATCAACAACAAGAATAACAATATTGACAGCAACGACAGTGATCAGCTGGAGCGCGCCTCTCCTTCCTCTACTGCCCCCCCCCCCCGGCAGTGAGGACGCGGGAGGGGGGGTATTTGGACAGAACACCTCACTGCCGTACTAGCACTCTGGGCGATAGTTATGGAAGCATCGGAGAGCTCGAGGCACAGGTGTGCCTAAAGTTGGTAAGTACAAGCGGCCGTGTGTTTTCTAATTCCGCGTGTTACTTGTTGATACGTTGGCCAAAAGCAGAAATGCAATGCAGAAGCAACGAGCTGCAGCTGATCACCTGTCGTGCTATTGAAATGGTAATCCTTGACCCCACAAGTCCCATTTTACTATAGTTTGATTTGATAATATTGCTGTTATATATATATATATATATATATATATATATACATATATATATTTATACTTATTTATACTAACAACTTTTTTATTTGCTTTCATATACGAGGTAACGATGTCTTCTTATGAAAGTATACACAGAATCAAGTACAAATAAGGCCACAAAATGTACACTCACCGTAAGGGTAGTGGAACCCGGTCCGATATCACAGTTTGTCAAGGAACCCATGGATGCCGACGCAGATGAAAACGTGGCGCTGCCCGACAAGCGGTTCCCCCCACTCACTGTCCAACAGTACCGGTATCCTGTAGAATTCGTCTGGCATTTGAGTGAAGCCGTAGGAAAAGGTTGAAAACGGTTTACCAGATCATCAATAAACGGCGACAGATTATAACTTACCCTGTTATGCGCATTTCTAGGGAGGCCCAAAGCTCTCTTATGGAACGTTGAATTTACCGTGTCAAGAGCGCTAGCTGCTGAGCGGACACGTGTCATAAATGAGTGTGATACCATATGATGCCACCCAGGCGACCTGCTGGCTGAACAGCACTAGGGCTGTATTTATTGAAGGCATCTGTGGCGCCGGTATTGAGGTCATGGCGACAATGCTGCTCTTAGCTAGCTGACATATGTGAGCCGCTTGGCGTTAGCTTCAAACCCAGATAATCACCATCATCATATTTATTTAACTCATATTGAGAATGCATATAACACAGACAATTATACAGTTGTTGAGAGAGGCATTGCAGTGATTTCTTCGCAAGAGCCAGACAGGCAGACGCATGAAAATTCGTACACGCCTGACAGCACAGTCAAAACCCAGGTAAATAAACTCTGAGACAAATACTACAGGAGGACCACCCAAGATGAGCCTATCGCTTCTCCTCAGGGGCCCCCGAATCTGAACCTCGTAGCATTTGTCTTCAACACATTAGATATAATAAACCTTTGTGCTCTCTGTGGGCTCCAGCATCCTCAGAGACCTTTTTCCGACACTCTACTACTATGAGGCAATCGGCGTAGAGAATGGTAGTTTGTACCGGCATTGGCTTAGCCGGCTAACGCACCGTTCGAAATAGGGCGTTAACCGCCTAAGCCGAATGTTGAACGTGGTTGTCATTGCTCTGCTGCTGTATACGAGGTGTGTTCAATCGTTATCGCGACTTTTGAATTTTCGCGGGTTACGTATATTCGAATTTCGATTTTTTTTGTGGCGTTATGTTGGTACTCATGTCTCTCACTTATGCCGACAAGCTCGGCCATTTTGAATGTTCACTTAATTGTTGACAGCTGCTTTGCTTGCACGTGTTTTGGATCGTCTTTGATTTTTACCTATTCAAAAAAATGGATCAAAGAACCTGTATCAAATTTTGTGTGAAAAACGAAATTAAGTGCGCGGATGCATTCCGAATGTTGACTGTGGCATACGGAGAAGCTACCTTGGACCGAAGCAACGTTTATCGGTGGTACAAAATGTTCTCAGAAGGCCGAGAAGATGTGAACGACGAAGAGCGTGCCGGACGCCCGAGCACTTCAACAACAGACGAAAAAATTAATGAAGTGGAGAAAATGGTATTGGCCAATCGTCGAATCACCGTTAGAGAAGTTGCTGAGGACCTAAACATATCGATTGGCTCGTGCCATTCGATTTTTATCAATGATTTGGGCATGAGACGGGTCGCCGCGAAATTCGTACCAAAATTGCTCAATTGCGACCAAAAACAGCATCGCATGAACATTGCTAATGAGATGTTGGACTCTGTCCGCGACGACCCAAATTTGCTCCAGAGGGTCATAACTGGTGACGAATCGTGGGTTTATGGTTATGACGTGGAAACCAAAGCTCAATCATCTCAATGGAAGCTGCCGCACGAACCAAGACCGAAAAAAGCGCGCCAAATTCGGTCGAATGTGAAAGTTTTGCTGACAGTTTTCTTCGATTGCAGGGGCGTGGTGCATCATGAGTTCTTGCCACAGGGTAGAACGGTCAATAAGGAATATTACCTGCAAGTTATGCGCAATTTGCGCGAAGCAATCCGCCAGAAACGCCCGGATTTGTGGAAGAACAAAAATTGGCTTTTGCACCACGATAACGCCCCTGCTCACACATCGTTGCTTGTGCGCGAGTTTTTGGCCAAAAACAACACACTAATGATGCCGCAGCCACCGTATTCCCCAGATCTGGCCCCCTGTGACTTTTTCTTGTTCCCTAAACTGAAGAGGCCCATGAAAGGACGACGTTACGCTACGCTTGACGAGATAAAGACGGCATCGAAGGAGGAGCTGAACAAGATAAAAAAAAATGGTTTTTTGAAGTGCTTCGAAGATTGGAAAAACCGTTGGCACAAGTGTATAATATATCATGGGGATTACTTTGAAGGGGACAAAATAGATATTCATGAATAATCTCTGCCAGAGAAAGCATATATAAATCCAATAACGAGGACGCAATGACAATAGATACATTTAGACGTAATCGTGTCACAGGCAACTCAGCCCATTACAAGCGTCTAAAAAGTCGTTGTCAGAGCGTTAAAAAAAGTTATGCGAACACAGGGCCAGTGATCATTGATAAGGTCCAGTTGATAAAACTGCTGGACTGAATGAAGAGCTGGAGCGGTCTGAGACTATCGCCCTGGGTAGGCCCGGTGGTTTGCAGGAAGGGCCGGTGCTCCAAAATGCCGTCATTTAGGATGACCAAGTTTGCTTTCAGGGTAGCTACCAATATTCGCAAAACTCGTGGGCCCACGCCCGCAGCGGCTAGCCTCTCCATGACGATCTTCCTAGAAGCAGTGTCAGACGCCGCCTTGTAGCTCACACAAACAACACATCGGTCATCGTCGAACGTCCTGCGCTGTTCCCGAGGGATGATTCCTCGTGCCTCAAGATAAACTTAGACGGCGCTCCAGGTGACCTCCTTTATATGTTCATTTCGGACGCAGGCCGGTCAGAAAACCTTCTTACCCTTCAACGTCTCACTCCCACTTTAAACTTCTATAAAAGAGAATAGAGCATATGTCTGTTGGATAAACAGACGCTCCGATTCGTCGGATAGTTCACACGATACCGGTAGAGCCCCGTGTGTGCTATCTGTCGTTGTAAATGTCACGATAAAGTGTTGGCGCAGACCGTCAGGCTCAAATAAAGCCGTTCACCTTTAAGGAAGGCTAAAATTGCATATATAAACATGCAATTTCAACCTTCCTTGGCGGACGAGATTTCCTTGAATTCTATGAGCTGTCAGTATGAGCGACGGTGTCTACAGCAAAAATTCTTCATTTCCAGAGGTTCTTGCTAGAGCATGAGAACTTGTATAAGCTCTCACACGATGACAGTATAAATCAAACTATTCCAGCGACCTACTTCTAGGTGCGTTGTTCTAGGACCTAGGTGCATTAATCAACGTATCTTACATTCCCTGAAGATATTAGGGATATAATCAAATCTGCATATGTACTTGTAAATATGTTGTTCCATTGTTTCATCATTGAGGATACAAATGAGTATATCCGGATTATTGACTAAAAATCAGTTGTGCTGTCCTGACATGTACCCGCCGGAAGCGTCTGAAAAGTCTCTGTAAAAGATGTGATATCGAGTCAAATGCTGTTAACCTTCGGTCGCTGTCGATTTTATTTAGGGACAATTACACACGCGTATATATTTACACACCCTTTAGCAGGGGGGCTTTATTAGAACACATCAATTTGTTTGTACGTAGTTCGCGTTCCTGGTACTGCGCCAGGCAAACATTTTGTTAACAATTTCTTTCCGGGCAACAGCTTTAGCATGTATGTTGATCCCGGCTCTTGTGTTCGTCAAAATAGAATCAAAGAATATGTTCGCTCGATCTGGGAATTTACAGATAGAGATGAACGTAGCCATATCAATATCATCTAGAACAGCACCAATATCATCACATTTTATATCACAAGTCCTCATATTGCAACGAAAAGCAACAAGCAAGTTTTAAAAACTTCTTGTGCAGTTTCGTTATCAAATTTCTATCACGTTTCAATCCTAGATTCCATACTGGAGAGGCATATACAATCACAGGTAGGACATATTGCTTGTAAAGTTTGACATACAGATTAGGGTCTTTCAAAACAAAGGATCGCCTTATTCAGTGCATTCTCCGACTAGCTGACGCAGCTAGCTCTAGAACATGCGGTGTGTAGCTTAGCGTATTACTTGTCATAACTCCTAAGTCTTTTATCGATGGTTTTGCCGCTAGCTGTTCAGTACCTAATGTGAAGTTATGTACAGGATTGTTGCTGCCGAAGTGCAGAACTGCGCACTTATTTACAGAGAGCTTTAGATCTAATCCTCTACACCATTCTATAAATTTATCGAGGGTTTCTTGAAGAGTAGTCACGTTCGTTTCATTTTCTACAGATACATACATTTTTACATCATCCGCGTAAATTTTCACTCGCACTCCTTCAGATATAAATACTTTAAAGAGTCAGTATATAATATATACATAAGAGGTCCAAGAATTGTTCCCTGTGGACAACCGGACGTGAACTCAGCCATTGACGACAGACAATCATTTACTCTCACTCTAAAGGTCCTTTGTTCAAGGAAAGCTCTGATCCAGTTTATGAGTTTCTGTCCAACACCGTACCGCGAGAGAATGTTCAGAAGCTTTGAGTGTGTAGTGGTTTCAAATGCAGACTTAAAGTCGAAGTATACACATATGTAAATTGTCGATATGCAAATTGCTCCCTCGAAATTAGACCTTGTGAATTCGCATTTCTATAGATCGCATCGGCTAACTCCTTTTCAAATAGCTTGCACGGCACCATCAGGCGTGGCACTTCGCTTGTTGGCTAGAGAGCGAAGGTGGCGTTCAAGATTTTCTGCAGAGGAGTCAACGTCCTCAACCATGCGCAGATCCTCAGACACAGGCGGCGTTGGTAGAGTAGGACGTGCATCGCGTAGCTGGACTTCCGTGGGTGATGGATACGTTGCGGCGAATACTCCGCGCAGAATTTTAGCTTTCTCCTGGTTTTGTGTAGCAACCGATCCATCCGCTCTATTGATCGAGCTTAAACAGTCTTTAACTTTCATTCGTCTTTGGATGTATCTATGAATCGTGGAGGGAGCAGCCGATTGGGCTACGGAGCATTCTTCGATGATTCGTTTTCTATGAAGCATCATTTGCAGTTTCTTTTGCAGTCTAGCTCTTTCTTCTGGCGTCGCTCTGTTCAATTGCTGGGTGATGCGTTCTATGCTAGAATCCAGAGCACCATGCAGATTAGGAGACTTCCTGGGTACACAACAATCCATCAGGAAGTGCATGTAAGTGACAAATTTGTTGTACATGTCATTTACGTCAATACAGGGTTAGAAGAAGGTCGTCCAGTTTGTGGCACTCAGATTCATGGTTAGGCATTCATAGTCTCCCTTGTCAAAGTCCCAGAGTTGTGTCCGATCCGTCGTCACACTAGGTCAACTAGAGATCGTGAACGAGACCATCTGATGGTCTGTTGCAACTGGCGCCGGTGAAACGATGACGTTGTCAACAATATCATCTCTAGCCAGAACAATGTCAAGAACATTGCTACCTCTCGTGGGATACTCAACACATTGCAGTAGTCCTGCTTCGCAACAGTACTGAAGAAACATTTCTTCCATCGACAGTGGTGCTTCTTGGGCTCGTAACTCCGCTCGTCTGGATGAACAGTGCCAGTCTGTCCAGTTTATACCAGGTTGATTAAGATCTCCAGCAAGCACTACACTATGTTCATCCCATGTAATTGTTTCGAGATCGGTAATGAGAGTAGTCATTTTAGTCGATAGCTCTGCTCGTGATCCCGTAGGGCTAAAGTACGTACAGATACTGTGCCGTTCGGAAGAATCAAATCAGCCGCAATAAGTTCAGAAGAATCGTCATAGCTTATGACAGTATCGTGTGTTGAATTTCAGGTTCTTATTGACCGCTTCAGTGATGTGCAATTGAACAAACGTAGGAGCCAAATAATGATTATAGCTAAAAATGTCTTACTGATTGAAAGCACCAATAATGTATTTGCCTAGCATGTGGACAAAGAATTGCACAACAAAACGGCATCGCAGGCTTTCTTGCATCCCACCTTGTTCTCACCTCTTATTCGGTGACTAAAGACGTTTTCTATTTTATGATATTCTAATTATCTATATGAACAGTGAATAACTACTTGTCTATTGCTTAAGGTACACTCCATCGTTTTGGAGAAGCAAAACGCGTGTATGCGCATTCAACCGATGTTGCTAGTTAATAGCGTCGGACTCGACATGGGCGGGTCTATCGCCACATGTAATACCCACTAAAAGCATAAGAGCTCAAGATAAAAGATCCTGGAGCATAAAAACTTGTATGGCAGGTCCGTAGTGAACCGGTATCCATCTGGTTGGTAGCTTTCGACCCAGCTTGTGAATAACGCTCGGCGCTGTCCTTCTTACGCATAGTTTTCGGTTACATAGGTATTGACTTGACGCAAATTGTCCTCCAATGTTGGTATCGTCATTTTATCCACTCTTACGTAGCCAGGCCCCTGTTCGCGTTAAAGTGCCTCTCACCCCTCTAGCTCGTTTGCCACAGCATCAAAGAATGCACGTTTGTCTAATATTCACATGTTTCTTAGTTGTGATGTCGTACGAAGTAGGCTGTGTCGGCATTTATACAGTTTAGTTTAATATTGAACTGAGATTGCAATGCAACCGATACTTCCACGCCATGTGTTCTTCCACGCCATGTGTTCATCCCCGCCATAATGGACAGTGAATTCAGCTATCACGTTCAGCCTAAACAGAATCCGGAACTTGTCACGGAAAATCGAGGCATTCTGAGAAAGGCCCGAGACTGACTGAAGCCTTTGAGGCAAGCTCAAACGGCGGCAGTAGAATGATTCAATTTAATTACGACATGAGATTGTGTTCCCTATACAAACGCGTGCTTAATGTGTCGACGTGGTACCCGATGCTGCTGCTGTAAAATCTGACGCCTATTACGCCTGATGAATTCAGGTACAATACATTGCAACCGTATTCGAGCAGGAGACACAAGGGAGTTCAGGAAACGTGTAGTAAAGGCACTCACAGTAAACTTGAGTGGTTTCATATCCACGATGCAGACAGTAGTGACATTTCGTCTAAGTGCGCACAATATCATATAGAGGGTTGATAAGTACAAACAAATAGACAAACAGCATTAGTAAACCGATAACGAACGACGCGGCAAAGTCACATGTAACATCGATTTCCAGCGTATGACGAATGATAATAACGCTCTCAAAAATAGCAACAATAGCAACATGAACAACCGCAACAAGAAAAACAACAACAGCAACAACCATGAGAAACAGTGTTCTACAGATTAGTTGGTCTTTGTCTCTCTCCGCTGGGAATTTGGTCATTCCGGTCGTCCTGTCATCAGCAGTAGCAACAGTAAACACAGGAGCAATAACAATAACAACAACAACAACAACAATAAAAGTAGCAACAACAAAAGAGCAATGCGTTTTTAAAAGCCGCCCACTGGTAGCAGTGGTCATTCCCAGTGACGTCGAAACTACTCTGGTCGAGTCAAAAGCGGCGCGGTTGAGAGTCAAGAGATCAAGGTCGTTCAATGGAGAGGCGTTGGGGGCGTGTTGGAGAGAGTGGGCAGAGACATACAGACAAAACTGCACCACACAACTATTCTGCTCTATCGAACAGATAGTATATACGGATAAATCTCCCCCTCTACTCTCTCTTTCTCTCTACAGATTTTGCTCTGACGTTAGACTTATTCCTTTATCCTCCTATCGCGCAGGAGTTACTACACATAGGCATTGAAATCGCTTTAAATTATACAGCTCATCATCATTAAAGTACAGCTGTTGTTGAAACAAACACGACGGCCACGGTGTTTCTGTTGTTGTTGTTGTTGTTGTTGACTATCGAAAGAGCAACCGGACATGACCCTTATCGATGTTGCTCTGTTTGTAAACATCGACATCGTCGTCGGGTGGTGACTTGTAATGTTACTCTCGGACTCACTTAGTTCAAAGGCTCCCACACGACGGTTTATTTTTGTGTTGTTGTCGTCCTCGTTTTTACTAACTTTATATTTGAAGCCAAACTCATACGTACAATGCGCAAATGCTCAGACAATAATCTACGCTTGTCAAAGGTGTCGGTGATCGCCGCATGCCAACCAAGCATCTCCCCTTTCAAAGGGTGAAACTGTTCGGTTGCCTCCGTCGCTTCTCAAAAGGTGGTTTGGGTCTCGGATGCATGACATTCATTCTGACCTAAGGGTCCGAGCTGTAGTCTCGTTCCTCTTGCTGTGACATCTTTGCTGGCTTTCAAATCTACTCCAGGAGAGATCGTAGATTCCCAGATATTCACCTGTGTTCCGGACACTAATATATCTCGGTTAGCCTTGCCCTCAACCTCAAATCGTTTCACAGACGAAAGCTTTCGTGATTGGGCACAGTGCCAAGGTTTGAGAAGAGGATGACTTGGTCGAGCTTGCCGATTGTGTGCAGTCCTCCAGAAGAGAACCAGCAAGTGACTCCAAGCCATTCTCTTCTCAAACCTTAGCAGTTTACTCAATCACCAAAGCTTTGAACTGTGCATCGATTTGAGGTTGGAAGCAAAGCTAACCGAGAAGCACTAGTGCTTATGATTGCTGTGGTTAGTGCATCAGAATGTAGATGCTGGTACTGCTTGGAGACAATGAGGTCGTCGCAAGACAATTGTAGAGGTGTGTTTCTCTCGGGCATGAAGTTTACGAGCCCCACATCGAATCGCGGGTCATTAAGGTGTCGGAAAGTCCCCTCTGAGGTGATTTTCGGCCATTTCCGGCAGGAGAACCAAGTTGTCTTCAACGTACTTGTAGCGGAGGATGTGGGTGATTTTTAGAAAGTCACTCACCTGCAAATTCCGGATGGGTCGCGGTCGACACCACAGGAGCCTTCAGCAGGGTCTTTCCAGTTGCGTGGTCGAACTGGCACAAATGTGCAAATTTGTACTTTCTAGCCGCGCTGTAGTTAAAGCGAAAAAAAGAGCGAAGAGAAACACGCAACTATAGGCAAGAGGTAAAGACGGCTATGCATGTTCATGTACCCTTTGTGAAGGATATCTCAAACGTGATAACATTCGTTTTCTTGCTGCCACATGCATATACAAAACAAGCTACCATGAATATATATATATATATATATATATATTAGCAGGTAACTCGAGATATGCCTTGTACCACAAGAATCCACCATGTCTAAACACGACAAGTTAAAACACTCTTACTATCAAGCAAACAAACTCGAGTTGACCTTCGTCGTGGGAAGTCATCTCATCTCAGTCATCGTTTTTTAGCTAAGGACAGAGAGAGGTTCTCAAGGCAAGAACTATATACTCGAATTTATACCCTTAGACACGTCAATCCTTCTACAAAACGTCAACATTATTTTTGCAAAGCAAAAAGTCTTTTGTGTCCTTTTGACAGAGTGAAATTTAAACTCACAATACAAAACAGGGCCCTTTTCCGCGGTTTCTTAAACCAGATGTTACACAAATGTGAATGCGTCACACGTTTGCCAAAGAAGATGCACTATAAAGTATACAGTTTAGTTCAGCGGATAAAAGGGAGTAGCAGCCGATACAAGGGGGTAGCAGCGGATACAAGGGGGTAGCAGCGGATACAAGGGGGTAGCAGCGGATACAAGGGGGTAGCAGCGGATACCAGGGGGTACAGAGATGAACGTCTAGTAGAAGCACTCACAATGAGCTCGCTTAATAGGCACAATGCAGACAGCGTCATTTCATCTAAGTGTGTACGACGTCATTTAAGTAGTTGATAAATACAGACAAACACTATTGGTAACTAGATAACGAACGGTGCGACAGTACTACAGTAGCATCACACAAATACCATCGAGACCCCGCAACTGACTAATAATAATAATAATAATAATAACAATATTAGCATTGTGAAGAACAGCAACAATAAAAACAACATGAGTAGAACAATAGCAACAATAGTAGCATAATAATAGCAACAGCAACAACAACAACGGCAAGAGAAACACGTCCCATAGGTTAGTTGACCGTTCTCTCTTCTGAGAATTGGGCCGTTTTGATGGTTCTGTCGTCAGCAGTAGCTGCAACAACGATAACACTAGGAATAACGCCCAAGAACAATACCAGCAGCCACGAACTGGTAGTGGTCATCCCCGCCGAAGTCGGAATAACAGCGGTCGGATCGAGCTCGGCGCGGAGCAGTGGGTCGTCAACAAATCAAGGCCGTTTTATAAAAAAAAAAAAAAAAGAGGATGCTCGTAGAAGCGTCGAGCCGGTGGAGACATATAGACAAAACCACACCGCACAGCTATTCTGCTTTATCGAACAGCCAGTCTACAAGGCTAAATAAATCCCTTCTCCCCTCTCTCTTTCCTGTATGTTTCTCTCTGTCTGTCTATCTATGCTCGAAAGTTATATTTACCTTCCTGTGTTCATCTCGCGCACATAGGCATTGCAGTCGCTGCAGAATGTACAGTTCCATCAATGAGAACAGCTGTTAGAGAAATAGACACGACAACCACGATGTCTTTGTATTGACCACGAAAAGGGCAATAAGACCTAACCTTTATCGTTATTGCTCTATTTCGAAGACACCGACAAACAGTCGTCGGGTGGTGACGGGTGGCAATGTCACTACTCCCGGACTCGTTTTTTTTTGTCGAAAAGGCTCCCACGCACCGGTTTCTTCCTATGTCGTTGTCGTCGTCCTCGTTTTGATTCGGACTTCGACTTTGATGTCACTCAGACGTACAATGTGCAAATGCTCGGACAACGTGTTAGGCTTTCCGACTCAGAAAGTCGGAAAGTGTACGAGTCGGAGGAGGTCCACCTCTCGAACTGGAAGGACTAACACAACGGTGAGCAGTGCGTTTTTTGCAACCGCTGTTTTTCCTTGTGTCAAACAGGTGATTACAGTATATACTGCAGATTGGGTTATGTATATATATATATATATATATATATATATATATATATATATATATATATATAAATATATTTGGCATTGATAATGGCATTCCGTTATGATGGCCAAATTAAGCTGTGCCTGCAAATTCCGCTAAGACCTTGCCGTATAGCCTATGCATCTCAGGTAGAGCCGCGTCGATTAGTTAACGGCGAGCGAAGATGCGTGATGTTTGTTGTCTAAGATTCCAATTCTAGGGCTGCCAGAAATTGGGCATCCCCGTTAACGATAACATTTGCTCGTCTGTTACACCTAAGCCGTGTGCTCGATTATGTCGCTCTTAGTTATGCATTCATCGCATTGAGATTTGTAGTTTGTGATTAAAATTTGTTCTAGTCGATACAGGTCGACAATATAAGCTACATAATGTATTTATAAACAAAGAAAAATAGTATATACTTATACATATTTATGAATGTATATATATATATATATATATATATATTAAAAAAATAATATATATATATATATATTTTTTTTATATATATATATATATATATATATATATATAGGTTTAATACATGCACATAATTATTGAATGGTAATTTGCAGATAAAACAATTGCCCCTGCGATATGAGTGTGCATATCCACGTGCACAAGTTCAAACGTATATATGATTAACTTACTACACAAGAACTGGTGAGGAGCGCTACTAGTCGAGTTTATCCTAGGGGCAGCCTTTCATTGTGCCCATTATTGCTGCCGCATTGCCGTACTGGACCACCAGCGATAGCCTTTGAAGTAGGTAGTCGAGAGCTCTTTTTCCACTCTCACCAGCTTTTGAACCGTTTGCCAACCTTCTGAAGAAGCGATTGTGCCTCGCGGCCAACTCCCCCGAGTGTCTCGAATATTGGCCAAACGACAATGAACTCCGTGGCGAGCTGAGCATATTTGTTAGCCTTGAGTCGTTCTGCCTTGCAACCAGAGGAGTAGGCGGCAGATGCACTGGCCTCAAGGTTGGAGGGGGAGGGCTGTCAGTGATTGTCAAAGCCTTGACCCCAACCTCAAATAGATACACAGACTAAAACTTTCATGGTGAAGTGAAGTGCCAAGGTTTGAGGAGAGGAGCTTTGAGCCACTCGCTGGCTCCTTTTTGGACCACTGCACGCAGTCGGCCGTGGCCAGTTCGCCTGAAAGTAGGTGCTGGCACTGCTTGGAGATACTAAGGCTGTCGCAGAACCTTTGTAGATGTTTGTTTCTCAGGGAGTAGGCCGGCAAAGTTCTCCAATCTTAATCAGCAATCCCTTAGACATCCTCGAGTGCCCGGCCGGGCAGTCCTGATGTGACATACAGTGTCCTCTGAGGGGAGACTTTTGTCTAAGTCTCGCAGGAGGTCCAGGTTTCCCCAACGTCCGTGCTGCGGAGATTGTAGACAATACTTGCCGAACCCAGGGATGACCTCATTAGGTGATAGACGCAGTGGCGGCTGAGCAGGTTTAGCCTTATCAGACGGCAGCGGAGGAATTCAATCTTGCCTGCGAGCTCGGAATGAGTTGCGCCCGATCCCACAGGGGACTGCAGGAGCGTCAGTTCAGCTGCCTCGCCGAGTTTGCACCCTGGGAGGAACGCCTCGAAGGCGAATAGGTTAGATTAGCTCTTGTAAAGGTTGAACTCAAGCACTCTCTGCGACTGAGCTGTATCTGAGCAAATGATAATTAAGAACATCATTCGCGCTTATGGTTAAAGAAGAGACGTGCCGTGCCAACAGCATAAATTGTCGACCGTGCGAATGAGATTATAAACGGAGCACACAGACACTATATGTACACCCACATAGGGCATTGCATACAAGCAAAGATAGAAGTTGTGTATGAAACATCTGCAAACATTGGCGTTCCGCAACGCATACCAATTGTTCTATACAATCAATCATATTTATTTCACTCAAATAGAGTATGTACAAGATAGTTCATGTTATTATTAAACATAATTATTTGTTGTCCTGCCGTTCCACCGAGAGAAGAAGTATAAAGACCTTCGTTGCAGTGCCGAACAATCAACCGCGTGGTACTTAGCGCATTGCTGCGAGTAGACTCGACAAATACATTAACTACCATAGTCCATGAAACTCTCTACGGGAGCATACGAGGTAATGGAACTCGTATACGATGTACCTTGTATATGCATGCCGGCCATAGCAGGCCACCCCAGCCCATAACGAAGGAGACTTAAAGACATCGAGCGCTCTTACCTCCTTCGCTGCCTCTGTGACTTTGCGTCGCCACTCTCCCAAGAAATGATTAAGTGGCTCCGTCACCGTCATACGCAGCCTAATCTGAAGCATCTTCACCATCAACGCACAGTCCAACAATACATACAGCCTACCCGCCTGCTTAGTAGTACCACCACTTCCATTTAAGCCTCGCCACATGAGCCGTTAGCTGACGTATATACGTCGTCGACAGGGCGAGGGATTCTGAACAAGAGTGTCCAGGCGGATATCCTTCCTTCCGTTCTTTGCTTGACGAATATCAGCCAAAATCCACTCTTTGCGCTTAAGAGAAGCAAAGCTAATAGCTTACCATCCACATTGCCAAGAATCGCTCAATTTATAATATATATATATATATATATATATATATATTCTAGCGATCCTAGAATTGAGATTATTACCGAGCAAGGTGGCTTAGTGGCAAAGCCTTTGCCTTGCATTCGGGAGGACTGGGTTCGAACCCCAGACCGGCCACTCTTAAATTGGTTTGCATGGTTTCCAATTTAAACAAGGTAAATGCCGGAGTGGAGTAAACTTAGCCATGACATGAAAAATCCGTACACGGGCAATTGCCATACGGGAAATCTTAAAAAAAAAATAAAAAAAAAAAATTAAAGATTTCCATTGAGATTTCCGCGTTGCCCCGCTGTCCGTCAATGGAATGTCTCTGACGTATCCGAAAGTCCGGCGGTCCAAGAGTCTCGAAGACCATTGGGCTGAAGCTCTGGGCTCTGGTCAGTTTGCCGTACTTGTTTGTCTGGTTGCCCTCGGCGAGATCCCGACGCGGCATATATATGTATGTATATGTATATATATATATATGTATATGTATATGTGTATGTATATATATATATATATATAAATATATATATATATATATATATATATACAGGGTGTTCCTATTTGTGTGTCCAAAACGCTAGGGTATAATCAAACTCGGTGAGAAAATCATTTTTGCCAATGGGTGGAAGCCGGGAAAACGTTTTGTTTAGGAGTGAGGATGAAATTTATAAAAGCAGTTATTCTGTCTTTTTTCTCCTACATAGTTGTGCACAATCTACGTTTGCGGGAGAACCAGTCAACGCACAAAGGAACCGATCATACCGGCGTGTTTGGCGAAAAATTCTGCACAATAAAGTATACATTACTAGCTTGCGTAGCAAAAAGCGAATAGCCAGATTAAGGAAAGTCATAAAAATTCAAAATGTTACGTTAACGCTTTTTTGTGCAACATCGTATTTTTTTCCATTACGACCAAAAATGCACGTCTAAAAGATTACTCTCAGGCAATAGCAGATTTAATGCCCACTACATTCGTACCAAAGTGATGGTGCTGCGTTACGTATTTGCCAAGTGACTAAGCTTTTTCGACAGTCATAGTTGTTATGTTTCACGTTGAAGTTTTCACGTCCAGAACCGTAGCATTTTGCCAAGACGTTTCCGCCCCCTCTTTCCATTAGAAAAAATTATTCTCTTGCTGAGTTCTACCAAACCTCAAAATATGTACCTAACTTTCTCATACACCCTATGCAAGTATGCATGCCTTCGCTTTCGATATGACTGTCGAAAAAGCTTAGTTACTTGGCAACTACGTAACGCAGCACCATCACTTTGGTACGAATGTAGTGGGCATTAAATCTGCTATTGCCTGAGAGCAGTCTTTTGGACGTGCATTTTTGGTCATAATGGAAAAAATTACGATGTTGCACAAAAAAGCGTTAACGTAACATTTTGACTTTTTATGACTTTCCTTATTCTGGCTATTCGCTTTTTGCTACGCAAGCTAGTAATGTATACTTTATTGTGCCGAATATTCCGCCAAACACGCCGGTATGATCGGTTCCTTTGTGCGCTGACTGGTTCTCCCGCAAACGTAGATTTTGCACAACTATGTAGGAGAAAAAAGACAGAATAACTGCTTTTATAAATTTCATCCTCACTCCTAAACAAAACGTTTTCCCGGCTTCCACCCATTGGCAAAAATGATTTTCTCACCGAGTTTGACCATACCCTAGCGTTTTGGTCACACAAATAGGAACACCCTGTATATATATATATATATATATATACAGGGTCATTCATATATATATATATATATATACAGGGTCATTCATATATATATATATATATATATACAGGGTCATTCATATATATATATATATATATATATATATATATATACAGGGAGTATTGTACTTCTTTCGAGGTTTGATAGAGCTCGGCAAGAAAATAATTTTTCCCTATGGAGGGAGGACGCGGAAACGTCTTGTTTAGGAGAGAGAGTGAAGTTTATAAAAGTAGTTATTCAGCTTTTTTTCTCCTACATAGTTGTGCGAAATCTACTTTTGCGAGAGAACCCGTCAACGCATGAAGGAACCGATTACACCGGCGTGTTCAGAGGAAAATTCTGCACAACGGAAGAAACTTCACTAGCTTGCGTAGCAAAAAGCGAATACCCAGATTAAGGAAAGTCATGAAAAGTCGATATTTTACGTTATCGCTTTTTCATGAAAAACGTAAAATTTTTCCATTGCGACCAAAAATGTACGTGCAAAAGACCACTCTCACGCAATAGCAAATTTAATGCCTATCATTTTCGTACCAAGGTGATGGTGCTGCGTTACGTAATTGTCAAGTAACTAAGCGTTTTCGACAGTCATAGATGTTATGTTTTACGTGCAAGTTTTCACGTTCAGAACCGTAAAAATTTGCCAAGACGTTTCCGCCTCCTCCTTCCACTAGGAAAAATTATTCTCTTGCTGAGTTCTACCAAACCTCAAAATATGTACCTAACTTTCTCATACGCCCTATGGAAATATGCATGCCTTCGCTTGCGATATGGCTATCCAAAAAGCTTAGTGACTTGACAACTACGTAACGCAGAAAAACGTGAAAAAATTTACGATTTTTCACGAAAAAGCGTTAATGTAAGACATAACAGCATATCGACTTTTTATGACTTTTCTCAACCTGTGTATTGGCTTTTTGCTACGCATGCTAGTGAAGTGTCTTCCTTCTGATGTGTGCAGAATTTTCCTCCGAACACGCCGGTGTAATCGGTTCATTCATGCGTTAACTAGTTCTCCCGCAAACGTAGATTTCGCACAACTATGTAGGAGAAAAAAAGACAGAATAACGACTTTTATAAATTTCATCCTCACTCCTAAACAAGACGTTTCCGCGTCATCCCTCCATAGGGAAAAAATATTTTCTTGCCGAGCTCAATCAAACCTCGAAAAACGTACAATACTCCCTGAATGACCCTGTATATATATATACATTGCAGGACTCGTTTAAGTACGACAATAGTTGAGCCACCCTCGCCGAATTCACATCCGGTTTACTAGTGCATTACGTCTTGCCAATCGGCTTAATTATGAAGATCGGGTATATGGACTTGTCCTGGAGCCACCCCTGAGGCTAAGCACCAGTAGGGCGATCATCCACGAGGGCACCCCGGACCTACAGTTAGCTACGGCATACAAGCAAGGACTCCGCCCTTCAAGGAGGCCTTGTAGCGCATCCACTATCGTCCATATATGAAACATATTCTAGACTGGGAAACAAAGATCTCGAGCGTCAATCCAGAGTTCTACAAAGCTAGCGCTTTTCTCTCGAGAGGCTTGGAAAGGACCCTGCCCGGTAAATGGGCATCGTATTGCATAATGTGTGTAAACCAGGTTACTTTGAACCATTTCATGTAATTGCCCCTATGCATATATACCGAGTATTAGCTAAGACAATCAATTGCAAATCAATAGTCAAATATAATAAGAACTTATTGGTTGACAATCATATAAATCGTCTAACAAAAACAATCGATTCAACCACACAATCAAACTTACCAGCAATTCAGTTTACGTGCGTAGATGTTCAGGTTTATTGAGAAGAAATATTTCACGTTGGCAACAAAACCGAGAGCAGATAGAGACATCTACCCAGCTATTTGTTACGTAGCGCATATAACCGACTTAGCAGTCACTTCAGTCGCACCTCTGCAATAGGAAACGTCTCTTAGCTTGTTCAACGTTTTCGCTACCGACACGAAAATGACTTAATATATATATTATTATTTTATAGGTGTTATAAAAGCTGATTTCAGCTTACCAGGTGAATATGTTTCTCATGACGTAGTCTCCAAACAAGACAACTTTCGTCTTGTCTGCTGCTATGCATCTCCCTCGGGCGACAGTCTTCAGAGGGGAAAACGCATAGATGATATATGTGCCATTTTAAACACCTGTTGTCAAACAGACTATACTGTCATATTGATAGGTGACTTCAACCTTCCGAAAATTGACTGGCAATCTCATATTACTCTCAATGACTCTATGGAATCAAAATTTAGAGCCTGCTGTTTGGCAAATGGACTATCCCAGCTAATTCACTCACCGATTAATGTGTCTGGATCCATACTTGACCTTCTTCTTACCACTGACTTAGATACAATTGATAATGTTGCCATTATCCCTCCTCCCATAAAATCTGATCATCGCGCCATACGTTTTAATATTGTACTTGCTGTCAGTGACATATTGCCGTCGAATGGTCGTCTCGATTACAAACGAATGGATGCCGCTATTATTGCGAATCATCTTGACGTTGTAAACTGGGCAAATTTTTTCATGGGTTGTCCAGATGTAAATGTAATGTACACCAAATTTGTTGACTATTGCTCTTATTTAATTAACTCGTTTACTCCGCTAGTTCACCAGTGTGATTCCATCAAGGATATGGAGACTTACAAAATCGTCTTGCTCATAAACTAAAGTCTTGTAGTACCGCATCTCAGTCTCTTGAACGCAAGCTAATGAAAGTGACCAAAAGACTTCGTATTTTACATGAGTCTAGAATGAACATTAGGGACTCTCGCTCACTTTTTGGGTATGCCAATGAACGAATTAAAGGAACTGAATCTCTTCCCCCCATCATTCTAGGCCCTACGGTGGCTTATACTGATTCAGATAAAGCTGAGATTCTCGCTGAACATTTTTATACCCTGTTCTGTGCATCCTGTCCAGGTTTTTCAACGGCAAACAACCCACGCAACATTTCTCATCGCGATCCCTTGGTTACCTTCTCTGAGTTTGCAATCTATTCACTTCTCTCTGGGCTTAAATTGAAGACTAGCCTTACACCTGAAAACATTCCTCCAATTTTTTACAAACAATTTGCGTTGTTTTTGGCGGAACCACTTAAACTCATATTTGACAGATCTTATAGTGACGGCGCTGTGCCCGACCTTTTAGACACAGTCTTGTCACCCCTATCCACAAGAAAGGCTCGAAATGAATGCTGAAAACTACCGACCAGTTTCGCAATGCTCAATACCATGCTGCATTTTTGAGAAAATGTTAGTTAACCACTTAAATCAGTTTTTAATCTTAAACCGCTTACTTGACCCTGCCCAACATGGCTTTACTACCCACCGTTCTACATATACACAGCTTTTAGAAATGACCCAGGACTGGGCTATGTTTATAAATGATCGAAAACCGTTTCACTGTATTTATTTTGACCAAAAGAGCGCATTTGACAGAGTAGATCACTCTCTTCTGCTTCGCAAATTAGAACATCTAGGTATCCATGCATGTACAGTGCAATGGGTGAAGGCATTTTTAAGCGACCGTCATTTTCGAGTTAAGGTTGGTGACAAACTTATTCGACCATATCCTGCAGTATCTGGTGTACCTCAAGGGGGATGTTTATCCCCCCTTATATACACAATTTTTGTATTGGACATAAATAAGTACCTGCCACCGGCGGTCAAATATCTTGAATATGCTGATGACTTAAAACTTTATTATCCTATTTGCTCTAGTGACTCCCATGCTGTTCTGCAGACTGCTGTCGACGGCATTGCTCGATGGTGTTCTGAAAACAACATGATTCTCTCACCCTCTAAATGCATTGTACTGAAAAATGGTGCACTTGACTTTGACTACAAAATTGACAACTGCATTTTACCGACCCTCTCTTATACACGGGACTTAGGCATATAAATTACGCCTGATCTTAACTTTAGCCTTCACATTACTAAGGTTGTGGAGACATCTCTGCACACAATAGATACTATCTTTCGTTGTTTTATTTTAACGACTCCACATGTGTACATTCGCCTTTACAAATCTCTTGTTCTTCCTAAACTCACATATTGCTCCCCTGTCTGGGAGCCTTATCTGTCCAAATATAGGCAGTTGGTGGATGGCGTCCAAAACATGTTTCTAAGACGCCTGCGAATCAGGTGCCCCCACAGCGTGTTAGACGACGTTATTCCAAGTATTGACTCACTTTTCATGCAGTGCAACTTATCTGTTCTACATCAGTTACAAAAATGTGACTTGTTAGGACACTTTTTTGATGTACGCTCCAATAACCTAAGGAGTCAACGATCAATCACCTCAAAAGCCGTGGCCCGCGGTGAATTCGTGAACGGACTGTTTGCTTGGCGTATGGCTAAATGGGCCCATGATAATCCAAATAGCGCTCGCCTATTTGGTGATTAGTCACGATTGTCTTACAGATGTATGTATATTGATACCAACCCTTTTATGTGAAATAAAAGTGATGTTATAGTATGTTATATATATAAATATATATATATATATATATATATATAGGATAACGGTAGATATTATCACCCAGAGGCAATACGGAAAATGGTAAGCTGGATCTGGGTAGCTTCAAATAACGGCGAACGGCGAGTTCGGGCTCCTATTAAGCGAACAGCCTACCCTGCCGACGGCATAAACGGTCGACTGTGCAAATGACATATTAGGAACGGAACACGCACTTATGTAAACACATACACAGACCCATCACACACACACATGCATGCAAACAAACAAACACACAAGTGATCTACGAAATGTCTACGAACATTCGCGCACAGCAACACATACCAATGCTGGTCTGCCCGAAGCTTGTGACCATTTGTAAAGTCAGAACGAGTTTTTCCCGATTGCCTACCGCTGCGTGGAGATCTGGCCAACGTCCGCAAAATGCGGAAAAACGCCTAATAGCCGTCAATCTGAAAGCATACCTGCACAGCTTCATATGTCATCGTCGACAGGGTCAAGGATTTTCGACGAAAGCTGGTCAAGCTGATAGCCTTCGGCCCATGATCCACGTTCTTAGTGCTTAGAAGAAGCAAAGCTAAGAAGCTTACCATCCGCATTACCGAGGATCACTCCCTCTATAATAGCTCTCTCTCTCTCTTTCCCTCCGTCTGTCTGCTGATTTGGTTTGCTAGGCTCGTTATACTTCTGTGGCTCATTGGCTGGCATTGGTTCGAATTCGGTCACAAATCGAGGTGCAAGCCACATTCTATGTTTGCAGCAGCAGCAGCAGAAGCTTGTAAGGTCGATGACAATTTACCCGCCTGCTTAACGCTAAGCGGAGACGTGACTTAAATCCGCACATGCAGTGTAGCACGCTAAATAGCCGTCACCATGAAAATAGACTTAGTTCATGTCAATACTCTTCTCCGCCTCGCGCCCGAAACGATAGGGACGGGCCGGTCGTCTCAACATGAGGCTCTTCGGGACAAAATTCGCGACCAGCTGGTTAATTGCACCAGAGTTGAACTACCAGGTGCTTCTCTGCTGTAGAAGCCGTTAAGGGACACCCAGCGTAGGAGTGCGGGGCAGTCGTTCCCGCGACTTCCCCGCACACCCCGCAACGGCCCCCATCGAATCGGGAGAGATATCAGGCACGTTTGTTCGGGAGGGACAATTATTCACCAAGAATAATCCGCCTAATCAGCCATTAAGTCTGTAGTGGACATTTGAACAAAACTCAAACTATGGCAAACCTTGACCGAAAAAAAGTCGGCGATCCGGTGCAGGTTTTGTTAAAGCTTGCTTTTGTTACTGCCTATGGCGTAGAGTAGTTTATTATGAACTATTTAGTCATCAAAACTAGATTCACTCGGTGTTTGGAAGCTTAGTTGCCATGCTCCCGAAACAACTCAGAAATTGTTGCGGTCGCAATTTATCAACATCTTTAGGACTCTGAATAATCCGTTACTTCTCAACAACAACAACAACAACAACAACAACAACAAAAAGCACAAATAATAAACAACAGCAACAACAACAACGTCAACAGCAAACTTTCTTAAGAGTACTCTGCATGCGGGAGCACGCAGTGATGCACCGTCAGGAGGATTACTCATAGGCTGTCAGGAGGATTACTCATAGGCTCTATGTTCCCGCCCGGTAAACAACAGCGACTTACGTTGCTACTCACAGTCAAGGCAGGCATTTCGTCAGATAGCCAGAATGTTATGACACGCTACTTATCACATACGCGTTCGCAATGCAAGTGCTTTGACGGTGTCATAACAAAAACAACCGCGCATTAGCCGGACGAAAGTCTACTAGGCATAGGTTTAGCAGTAAGTATTGGCAGGCAGCCCGCAGATCATGCTGGATACTAGCGACCCAGCGAAGGTGGAAAATTAGCGGGGTGGTGGTGGTGTGTTACACGGACACCACGATAGGGGCAGCTAATAAATATCAGCTCACCTTGATTGGAATAGTCGCCATCACGCTCGGAGGCAGGCAAGTGTGGGTGTATATATATATATACCTATATATATATTACCCCACCCTATATATATATAGGGTGGGCCATAAGCCATAATTAAGGTAAAAAGCCGGGCAGGGTAGCAAAGCACGCGGACGCCAGAAAACAAAATAAGTACGCTGAACTGGAAACAAGATATTTTGTGTGCGTATTGCCATGGAGACACTAGGACCGATCAGAAAGGGAACCAAAGTATTCCTCCACAAAAACATTAAGTAAACTAATTCAGGAAGTCACGAGCGACCGATGACAGGGTAAACTCTTGATGTAAGCGTTGTCTTTGGCCGTTTGAAGAGGGAACGCGGTATTAATTATATGCGCCATGGGGTAAAGTAATTCATTTGAAAAGAATTGCGATAAGACGCTCAGACCTCACAACTGTACAATTGTTTAACATGCAATAAATAATAGGCAAAAACCTAGAGAGCTCATTGTAAAATAACAGCAGCAGGTACTAACATAAAAAAGGCTTACTTTTTAAGTACACGACTTGGTCATTGAAAGATGAATATCATTTAAATAATATATACAAATTTATTTCACCAGAAATTGGTAGATATTATTTAAATTCATGTCGGCTGATATCGTCCTTCACTACTGCATGCGTCGAACCAGCTTCTATTTTCTTGCATTGCAATATGTGGTATAGGTGAATATTACATGTGCCACAATATTTACATACACAGTCTCTGCCAGGTAAGTCTACAGAGTACGCGTTTGTTTATTTTCATTCCCTGCTTCCAACGGTCTGTCGTGAATGCAGGACCGTCGGTGAACTTCTTTATGGCAATTTTTTAAAAAAAATTTCGCAAACATTACGCTTTTCTCTCGCTCTGTAGGCGCGATATTGCTCTACGACCAGTGCGCTGAAATCTTATTTGTCCAGGATAAGGTCTTCCACAAAGCTTCGCTCTTGGCATAGTTCCAGCGCCAAGGTTGTCGAAGGTTCCACTTAAAAATTACGTTTTTTTTTTCCCACACGCCCACGGCCTCCTCAAAATGCTATCGAGTGTTAGTCCTAGGTAGGAAATGTCAATTTCGTCCCACTGCTCGCAAACAGCTTGCTTGAGCCTCTACAAACTTTGTAATCGCAGAGTCTGAAGACTAGCTTTCAAAAACCCCTACACGATACACTATAAGGCGGCCACTCCGACATGTCCAAAAGTTCGGGAAGGTACTCTTCGCACCACTTGCGCACGGTTTTTGTCGTGTGGGCGGGTGCCCCGTCGCATTGGAATACTTACGGTCGGTCTTTGAAGTGGCTTTGCGCCCAGAGAAGTACAATGGCTTCTAAAAAAGTCGGCCGCCACGTTTTGCGGTTGGCCTATGAAAATCAACAATAAGGTTTGCCGGTTGCCGATATTCCGGTCCATACCATGGTTATGGCCCCTTCTTGCAATCGGCCAACCAGTCTTTTGCGTTCCGTGGCTTCATGTGGGTTTTGGGCAACTATTCACACAAGGGTTCACACAGTAACTTGTACTCCTATGCCCACAACATGTCAATGTGGCTGTTATATTGAAAGCGCTGTTGCATATATATATATATATATATATATATAGTGACTTAGCTAATCCTCCTTCAAATGCGTCGCACATAATGTAATATACAGAAAATAAATGTTTCTATATATACATGTGATTATTTGATCCCAACGATATATATATATATATATATATATATATATATATATATATATATACATATACATATATGTGTGATTTTGCTTCCGCCGTTCTATGCGGTGGAATGCGGTCGTGTCCCGTATTGGCACCTGTAAAATTAATGAACTCTACTAATAATGGTGAATAAACATCAACAATATAAAATATATTCATTCGAGGGGCTTGACTGTGATACTCGTAGTTCTAACGGTACATAGCATACGACTGGAGGCACTCTGGTTGCTCAACTGAGGATTCAGAACCTTTCCGGGCTCTCTGCCAGCTATAAGCTGATGAGCGAATAGGTATTCCCAAATTAGTGTATTACCATATGATGCCGCGGAGGCGACCTTCAGGTTGAGCAACATTACGGGTGTGTTTACTAAGAGCTTATGTAGCGCTTGGATTAAGGTTATGGTTACAATATATATATATATATATATATATATATATATATATATATATATATATTCATACTCCCCGAGAAGCTCAATATACTTTTCCCACCGAGATTTTAGCAGCATTCCGCGCCCTTAGCAATCGACAGCACTCAGAGCTGCCTCTGTCTACACCTTTTATTGCTGGAAAAAGCTTTCCACCTACAGTTAGTACTGTACCTCGGACCTACAGCTAGTTACGGCACGCAAGTAATATGGCCATTCCTGACTAAGGCCAACCATGCCGATCTAGACTACCTTCAGGCGGTCTTTGTCAAGTGCACTATCAACGTCCACAAGACCAGTCGTAACCGCCTGATGTATATAGCGGCAGGGCCTCTGCTCTTCACAGAGGTCTTGGAGCGCGTCCACAATCTTCCACAATTACAAGCGCAAAAATATAGGGAGCGTACTGGGAACAAAATCTCAGACATCGATTTCGAGTTCTCTAAACTAGCATTCTTCTCTCAGAGACTTCGAAAAGCAAAAACCTAGCAAAAAAGTTGTACTGTATGCTTTACAATGCCCGAAATTCACCACAAATGCGTGTCCGTGCATATTATCATGAGGCGATGGAAAGCTGTATTTGTCGTTACTGTGGCTATACTTGTTCTGCGTGTCACTTATTCAAGTGCACAAACCCGGTTGCTTTGAACCATTCAAATAAGTAAGATAAAAGTAAATATAAAATTAAGTTAATAACTATTTTTTTTTTGTAACGCTTTGACAACCACATTTTAGACGCTTGTAATGGGCTAAGTTGCCTGTGGCACGATATCGTCTAAATGCATCTATCGTCATCGCGTTCTCGTACTGGAATTATATAGGCTTTCTCCAGCAGAGGTATGTAGCAGCAGAGTAATGACAACCACGTCCAACAAATTCAACCAGCACGGCCGGGGCTACTAAACTTCTATACACAAGAGACGAATATCATACCACTTTGCAGGCCGAAAGAACGCTCTAGCTCACGATGTGCGACATAACCCGTGCGTACTAAAAAATGCGTATTTCGCAACCGTTTAAAACGTGTGGTGTTTTCTTTTTGAGGTAGGAACCGTTAGATCCCTATGGCGGGTTGCGTTGCCATGACTAATAATACTGCGCTTAAGTAAATTGTTTCTTTAGTTGAGCTCTTTGTTTCACAGTTATGGAAATGTATGCTATGAGAACACACGTATAGACACAACTTACTAAGTACGCAGTTCCTGGCGCACCGCAATTGAATTACACCAGATATTACAAAAATGAAACTTAGCACATATACGTTTCAGTTGTACCGGATAAGCCGTTGACTTCTACCGCCAACCACTCAACGGGTTTCATAAGAAGGTTCTGTACAGAACACGTCAACTTAATTCTGCCGTCTAAAATCTAGACGACAGAGGTCAGCAGAAAATACTCTGCATACATTCCGTAAGCCGTGTTTCCTCTTTGCAAAGTATAAAATGTAGTGAGAAGTAATACCCGACAATCATATTGGTCGTCTAACAATAACAATCTACCAACACAATTCAACTCATCTGCATAGATGTTCAGGTTTATTGATAAAAAAAATACGTCACGTTGGCACTGACTAAGTCGTTCGCTTTTTGTCTCGAATATGATTTATCGACTACTTCACGATTTATTCCGTAGAACTTAGCGGAAATACTTTAATCGAACCTCTGCAATAGGAGACGCCTTTCGGCTTAATCAACGATTTACCTTTTGTAACGAAATTGACACCTGGTATTATATATATATATATATATATATATATATATATATATATATATATATATATATATATAATGGTAGATACTATCAGTCAGACAACAGGCAATATAGAAAAAACTAAGCCGTATTTGTGTAGCTCAAAATAACGGCAAATAATCCGCGTCCCTCTTAAGAGAACAGGTTTCCCTGCCGACAGCTCAAACGGCCGGCAACGCATATAAACTGGAAACCGTTTTTCTACCCTGTTGCCGCTGCGTGGAGATCTGGCACAGCAATAGAACTTGGTCAAGTATCGAGGTGAAAGCCACATTCTCTGCTTCCGGCAACTTTTAAGATCGAACGGTTTCCCCGCCTGTCCAGCTCTAAGTGGAGATTTGAACAAAATCCGTGTATGCGCGGTTGGGCTATTATCTGTCATTATGGGAGTAAACTTGCGTCGCATTAATACTCTTCTTCGCCTCGCGCTCAAGGTCGGCACTCTCATCACGAGGCTCCCTGGCAAAATTTGTGACCAGCAAAGCAGCTTCATTGCACCGGAGACGAACGGACAGGTGTTTTCCATGCTGTAGAAGCTGTCAATCGACGAAGGCTGTCCAGCGAAGCAGGGCGGTAGTCGTTCCTGAGACAAGACCGGAACGGGACCGCACCGGATCTAAAGGGATGTCATACACGTTTGCTTGGAGACAATTCTCTAGCAAGATACGGCGCTAAATCCGTTTCTAGTAGGTCTTCAGTATACATTTCAACAAGACTCACTGACTCAATACGGCGAAACTTGACCGAAAAGGGTGACAATCCGTTGCAGGTCTTGGTGAAGCTTATAATAATAATAATAATAATAATAATAATGGGGCAGACTAGTTCTTAGTGAGCTATTTGACTACGATGACGTAGGCTGTCTCAGTGCTCGGTAGCTCGGTTGCCATGCTCCCAACGCAAACTATATATATATATATATATATATATATATGATCATGATTGTTGGTACTATGAATAATTCGTCGCTCGTCGACAGCAACGAACCACTAACATTAAACAAAATTCGAAAAAAATAAAAACAACAGGCAAAAATAACAACCACAATAAAGACAGCAGCGACGACAACAACAACAATGACTACAGCAGTAATGCACCGTTAGGGGGAGGATTGCTCATAGGATCCGGGTTTCCACCAGTGAACAGCAATGACTTACGTTGTTACTTATGGCCAGGCGGGCGTTTCGTCAGATAGCTAGAACGTTATGACACGCTACTTATCGCATACGCATTTGCAATGCAAGTGCTTTGGCGGTGTCATAACCACTACCACCACCACCACCACCGTCACAACAACAACAACCACATCAATAACCACAACCACAACGACAACAGCGGCACATATCGCACACGCGAATTGTGTATCAGCCGTACGAAAGCAGCAGCAGCAGCTGAAGTCAACACGCAGATCATGTTGGAGACTCCCAGCGGAGGTGGGAAATTGGCGTAGTGATGGCGGCGGCGGCGGTGGTGGTGGTAGTGGTTGGTTGGTTGGTTGGTTACACGGGCGGCGCCCCGTTAAATGTCAGCTCACCTTGATTGAGATAGTTGCCACCAAGCTCGGAGGCACGCAAGGGTGGACGATGGGGCAAAGATGGGATCATGACACGTTTGCATCAAACGAAGCGGTCGGCTTCGAGACGCCTGCCGGCCATCGACGATCGACGATTGCCAGCAGTGGGAGAGTGTCAATCTTGCTGCTCGTAGGCTTTTGCGTGCTTAGTCAGCCATGCAGCAGAGACGAAGCCCAAGGCGGCCGGACGAATGGGGCAGGAACGGGGGACTGCGGGAACCTCGCGAACGCATAGCAGCGGAAATTTGCGCAGCGCCAGTTGCCGCCGCCGCCGCCGCCGCAGTAGCAGATCAAGGTGCGTCAGCTCTGACGCGGCGGTCAGGCGGCGAACATCTCTCGAGGGAGCTGCCCTATATACCTGCTGCCGGCTGCTGTGGGATCACCGCCATCACCGACAAATGCCGACGACCGCATGCAGTACACGAAGTGACCGAAGTCAAAGGCCAAATACACTCGTTGTAGTAAATGTTGTTGATGCAGCAATAGAAGTTGATGCATGTAGTATGTAGGCCGTGTAGTAGTGGTATTGCCATTGCTACGGGTCGAATGAGCCGACCATCAAAGGTAGCGGCTAGGTGGAAATTGAACTTAATTGCCCCTAATAGTCGAAAACTCTACACGACGAGCAAGCGAGATAGCGCGAGAGAGAGAGAGGGGGGAGAGAGGCAGAATAGAGATAGATAGAGAGGGATATAGAGAATTTGAACGATCTGGAGTTGGTAAGGGGCAACGATGAGCAATTGCTTCATACCAATAGAAAATCCTCGTACGACAAGGAGGTAAGCACGGTGTCCAGCACGAGCAGTCTGACTCGACCAAAACCAGACTCGACCAAGGCAGGCGCGAAACGGGTATTTTTTATGTTTTGCATCTCCCTGAAAACAAACAGAATCGGCCATTGTTTATCATAAAGGTGTGCAACTCTTATTCATAGATAGGTTAAGTACATCGGACGCTGGAAATAACAAGAATTAATTATGGCAGCGACGCTTCAAAACCGTGGTATCCGCGTCGTGAAGAAACTCGTTTGAAGTGCATAGACGAGTCGGTATTTGAATATCGGGTGTAAAAATCTACGAAACGTTATGCCAGTGCATTTGTGGGAAGTTAGAAGGGCAAGATCACCGGGGTTCACACTTCTATTTCGGAATCGGCGATCCTATCGGCACTGCAGTCCTCTGGAGTCACAGAAGCGACTCGGGTGAAAGCGAAGAACCCAAGAACCAACGTTGTGTCGGCAACGGAGCACGTTATCTTGACATTCTCTGGCAACAGCTTTCCGGCTGAGGTGCGTCTGGGGCTTAAACGGCATGGAGTCATACTATATCATGAACCCTCGCAGTGCTACAAGTGTTATAGTTTGGACCATTTCGCCGCCAACTGTAAGGCTCCAAAACCCAGGTGTCGGAAATGCGGTTCCATGGAGCATCTCAGAAAAGATTGCAACGCTCGGGCCCGCTGTTGTTTATGCAACGGGGAGCATGAGGCTACGTGGGGAGCATGTCCGCAAAGATTGCTACGTATGGAACAACTAAAGAGGGCCTCGCGAGGCATGGTACAGAAGCAGCAGGACGCCCCGTCAGTCCCAATCTGCGTGCCAGTATCTAACATTCAAGCATCCGACAATTTTGCGAAACGAAGCTGGTCTTCGGTTGTGAAAAATGGGGTAAAAGAAGTTGACGGTGGAAGTCGTATCCCCACGGACACGACACGCATAGAGAACACTGACCGTGTCGCATTAAAGTCGGCAGCTCCGTCACAACAGCCAGATATATTGGCACAACCATCAACGGACAGTATTGTAGAAGAAGTGCTCCGCAGACTGTCTCCAATCATAAAAGAAACTATAACGAACGTGATCTCAAAAGTTTTGGAATCCGTACTGCCAGTTGTCATACGCGCAGTTAGCGGGGCAATGCCACAGCCGGAGAAGAGCATAATAAACGCTACCTCGCTGGCTGACTCGATCCAGCTAGCTTTCTGTAGCAATGCCAAAGAAACTGCGACACCCCCCGTGAATCCAGATGACTGCGATGACAACAGAATTACGGCTTTTGGATCGAAGACCCAGTGACGCTCGGCAAAGACTCAACTCAAGGACCAAAGCGTTTCCATGTGTGCGCCGAATACAAACATTTGGACTCCGCAAGAAAACGTACAGAAATCTAGAAATCGCATTCAAGGAAAGCTTACGCAAGTTATTAAGGTAGTGCTATGGAACTGCGAAGGGCATGGCGTATTAGAACTATTAGGCGCGGAAGCACTCCGAGGAGTGGATATTCTAATTTTGACGGAAACCTGGGCTGTAAAACCGTTTACTCTGGGGGGCTTTTACGGGTATCACGCACTTGCACATAAAGGCGAGGGACGGGGTAGGCCAAGTGGGGGGGTTTCAGTGTTTACGAGAGCAGAAATTGGAGAAATGAAAATAGGAATAATAGCGGAAAATTTAGTAGCAATAGCGTCAAGGGCGGTTGAGATTGTGGCAGCTTACGTAAAACCGGCGGGTGTAGAGTCTACTGAGACCATGACAGAACGTATTATGCTCGGGGTCGAAGCTGTGCCGAGAAAAGCACCTATGATTCTAGCGGGGGATTTCAATGCGAGGTTGGACAAGGGAAGCTCTGAACGAACTGAAGCATTTTTGGAGATTATAACGGAGATAGGTTGTTGGTTGGTCAGCGAACCAGGTTTAAACACATTTGAATGTAGCACTGGAGCATCAGTCATCGACGTTTTTGCCACAGACGGAAACGCAAATGATATAACATTTTTAGGAGAAAATACATCATTTAGGGAAGGAGCGGGGCTCAGAAGGCACATACCCATGGGGATGGCATTCAAGGTTAGCATCAGTGGGGAGGAGAGTAGCCGTAGGCTAAGGTCCGGAGCAAAACTGGATAGTGGGATTTTCTTAAATGGAGTTGGGGAGGTATGTCCACCAGGGGAAATCCACATAGAGTCCTATGAACGTAAACTTGTAAATCTAATTAAAAGTGCAATAGTTCCGCGTCACGAACGAAAAGGAAGGCCCTGGTTCAACGAGCGTTGTAGAGCAGCAAAAATTGCCAACAGGCTAACTAGAGACTACGTAAAGATTTTTCCGGTAATAAGGCCGTTTGCTATAATGGTAAAGAAAATGACGCAATGGGCATACAAGGAAGAAGAACAGAAGTACTGGGAAAGCCAGGAGTGGAAGTTGTTACAAGAGGCAGAGGAACATCCTCACAAGTGGCTAAAACATAAAAGAAAACAGCAGTGCCCAGTGGAGACTGAGAGACTGATTAAGCACTTTGCTGGTATGTTACAGGGAGCCGACACCACCCCAAAAGAAATAATTGTTTACAATGGGCCTTGGGACAAAAATACAGAGTTTGCGCGGGAATGGGTAGTTCGCGAGATCACAATCGAAGAAGTTGTCAGAGCAATAGAAAGGGCGCCTAGAGGCAAAGCGGCCGGGAACGATATGATAAGAAATGAGCATTTGAAGCAAACGTTGGCACTGGCACCATGCTGGAAAGCTCTATTTGAGGAATGCCTAAAATCCGGGAAAATGCCTAACGCGTGGAAGGAGGATACCCTTATTGTTATACCTAAAGGGAAGGGCATAGAAACAGAACCGGAAGCTTGGAGGGGTATAACACTTAAAAGTTGGCCCTATAAGATATTCTCGGGGATAATATCAGATAGACTTGGGTACTTTCTAGAAGCCAGAAACGCAGTACCAGAAGAACAACATGGGTTTAGAAGATCAAAGTCGACCCATACGGCTCTGCACCAATTGTTAACGGAGATTTGGGCAACTCTAGCCGAGCCAAGAAGACCGTTATATGCGGTATTTATAGATCTTAAGGCCGCGTTTGACCTAGCGCCGAGAAACATAATTATGGAGAAGTTAGCCTTGGAAGGAGTTCCGAACCAGCTGTTAAACATTTTAGGGGCCATCCTTAGGGAGAGCATAGTATGCATTGACAACGGTATAGGGATTGTGGGAAGGGTAAAGCAAACTACAGGCGTGGCTCAAGGTGACGGACTTAGTCCGTTGCTTTTTTCGGTACTATTGGGAGGGCTACCTAACCGCGTGAGACAGGGATGGACTCGAGAGTGGGCAAGTACTTTAATGTACGCAGATGACATTGCAATATATGGTAGGAGTCTATTTAGGGTAAAACAGGGACTGGAACGAATAATTGATTATATGGACGAGATGGGGCTCAGCATAAACTGGCAAAAGACAGTAGCAGTTAAGTTTCGACGAGGGGGTCGATTAGCAAAAGACGACATTCTTCGAGCCAGAGGCAATGAGGTACATTTCGTAAATAAATTTACTTATCTGGGAGTCACTATAACGTCGAATGGAAGCAGTTTCCGAAGGCATATAGAAAGCAGAGTGGGAAAAGCAATTCGAGCAGCAGCAGCAATTAAGAACCCGCAAATGTTGTCAATACATACCGCGTCCGCCCTTTTTAAAATTAAAATAGAACCAATAGCAACATTCGGTATATCACTAATATGGGAAAAACTGGGAGAAGCAGATCTGCAGTTACTAGATAGAGCCAGATTTTTCTTTATGAAACGGGTTTTGGGGTTAGCCAATTCTTGTAGGAACAGAATAGTTCATATCTTAGAGGGGGGGGTCTTTAATGACACAGGAATTACAACTTCGATGGGGTTTACCTAGAACGAGAGCATTTGAGGCCTATACTTTGAAGTGGACGGACAAATTAAAGGAAATCGATTTAGGAATATATAAAACGGTAGCGATGACAAGCACGGCCTGGCAAGCAGCCGGATACAAGAGCAGACATTTAACTACGGCGTTTGCAGCCCACGGGTTTCATCACGTGTTATGTAGCACAGAAGATTTCCACATTCCTCAGGAGTGTTGCAGGTGCACGAGGTGCTCTGCCCAGTGCGATAGATACCACGCCGCAGCATGTCCAGCAGTTCAGTCAATAGCTGAACTAGCAAGATGAGAGAAGACTCAATGACGTGAAGAAAGCACTAGTTCTGTCTGATGTATATGTTTATAATTTTACCCAACCTGGGTGTTAATAAACCATAATAATTTGTGGGAAGTTACAGCGCTTCCTGGGCGCTCACATGCAGAAACAGCGATTACTAAGTGTTTCCATGCCGTACATTTTGCCTTTTGTAATAAAGCTGGTATAGTATTTCTGGCTTCTTTTTATTAATGCTTATTTTTACCGTAACAAAGTACGGTCAAGAGTGGTTTCGTTCGCGCGGCAGAAGAGAGAAATCGAGTGCATACTGTCGTCTAAGTAACACCGGTTGCATAAGTTATCGCAGCGGCTGCAGACACAACGCGCGCCCCGGGTTGTGGAATCCCACGATACGGCACGGAAGATAGTGAAACCCGTGCACGTTGTAGCACACTTTCAAAATAAAGCTGTGTGGGGTTTTGTATACTAGCCTAGGTGTTTATGACTTTCCTGCTACCGTGATGTGCTAACACAAGAACGTACCTCGAGAAGGAATGACGGTTGCCGAGATGGCTAACGTTTTCTGCAAACCCCACCTGCTTTTCTTGGAGAAGCAGCATATCCGCGAAGGGCAAATTGCTTACCGCGCCGAAATTTGACAGCCTCGATTTTGGCCGCGTTCAATGTGAGTCCTTTACGCCGAAAGTGGCCGTAGCACTTTCTGTAGCGGTTTGCTCTAATTCGGCTATCGATAGAGAGGGAGTCTGCATATAGCATGGTTACCACCTTAAAATGCTGCTCTTTAATCGTACTTGGAAGATCACTGAGTAGAGCGATGTGCAACCGTAGACTCAATTCGCCTGTCCGACTGAAGGAACAGTGTTCGCACACGTCGTCATTGAGTATATTTTGGTTTGCCTTCAGACACGTTGTGAGCAATCGTAGTATTTACGACCCAAGTCCGGCATTCACGAGCCTAAGGACAATGTATTTAGGTACGGTGTCAAACGATTTAGATCAATGAAAAACTTAGTTTCTGCTTCTTCTCAAAAAGAGTTTATCACAGATGGATAACGATAAAATCGGCTTGCAGAATATGCTCGGTGCTTGCCAGATCCTAAATGTCTTGTGTCTTCGATAATTATCCACAAGAGATTTAATTTAAGCGATGCTGAGTGGTGCCTCTAGGATAGCAACAAGTGTCTTGCAAAAAGCTTCTTCATTTATAAAACTGCCGCAGAAGCCTGTAAGTTCTCGTGTTAGGATTAGGCGTTTTTCTTCTTGGTACGCCGGTAAAATTTCCTATGAGCAAAATGCGAATTTCTTTCCTTGATTTTTGAGTGCAGGATATTGTCCATAAGACTAAGTCGCACATGACGTGCGCTAAACGGCTACTGTCGAGCAGATAGAACAGGTTGCGCTTGTCATTACTGCAGTAACGATGTGTGTCTTTTGGTTTCCTTTTCATCAATATTATTTTTTATTACCCTTTGTGTCTGTCTCTTTCCTCCGTCTTATTATATGAAATAAAGAGGAGAAAGTTAAAACCCGGGCGCAATCGTATGACCCACACTACGCAACTCGCCTCTTAATCATTCAGTTAAGCCCTTTTTCGGGGTGAAAACTCAATTTACGCACACCCGCCGATATAATGGCGGGTAATGTGGCGCTAAACGCGGGGGGAGAAAGTACATGACTCAATCCAATCCAAGCGCACTATTCACTAAAAACCTGCCCTTCACCCCCTCAACCCCTCCTTGTTCGGAATTGTAAGCAATTATTTCGAGACCAGGAGAAAGGAGCCTCATGATGTAACCCTCTCTTTAGTCTGTAGGTTCGTCCCAAGCGGGTAAGTTTTCGAGCAGTTAGTTGTCGAGGGTCTGCCGAGGGCAGGGTCTGACGTACCGTGACTGTTCCGAGTGTCAAGTCCGCCCACACTGGTGCGGCGTAGAGCGCGACAATTTCTGCAACAGCAGCCCGTCAGCGCCGTTTGGGATCCGACGCGTTTTCCTCCCGGGGTAGAATACCGAGCAGGTTAGCCGATACTCTTGCCTTTTGCGTAACCCGTCTGATGTGTAGTGTAGTACGCCATTTAACCCTCTCTCCGGGGTCATTCCTAGGCACCTGGCCTGACAGAACGGCCTGAGAGCGCGCCCATTGAGCTCTTGATAGCTAGGCCCTGTCCGCGTGCGGCGAGTTAGGTACTGGGCCTTGGTTTTCCGTGATGCCAACTCCAGGTGATGTTAGTCATCTACCTATTTATCAAATCAAGGGCCACGCTTGCCCTAGTCTCCAGGATAGTCTTTGTGCGAGCGGTAAACACCAGTACAAGATTATCCGCATAAGCGATTATCTCCAACCCATCCAGCAGGTCGTCGAGCCGCAAGACACCGTCGTACGCGACACTGCGGCACCCCCGCCGTTAGTGGATGGGTTTAACCTTGCGTACAGAGTGTACGCCCTTCCAGGTACGATGAAAGTACGCCTCGCAGGTACGGAGATATCCTTTTCTAATTATTGTTGACAAGTCCGTGGCGTTGAACGCATTGCGGACGTCCAGCAGTATCCATAGCACGTAGTCTTGTCGCCTGAGTTGCCGCTGCTTGGTGCGAGCCGCCTGTATGACTCGCTCCACGGCATCAATGATAGAGCGGCCCCTGCGGAATCCGTATTGGTTGTTTGTGAGAGCATGATTTGCTTGCAGTCCATCGTTCAGGCAGTGAACGAGCACGTTTTGACTAGCTTGCTAATTGCGTGCAGTGGGTATATGGGGCGGTACGTTGATGACGAGCTGGTTGAAGCGTTTGGCTTCAGTACTAGTACTAAATAGGCACGTTTCGATCGGGTGACGCTAGCTTTGCAAGAGGTCTGGGGTAAAATCGTACCAACCGTCCAACGTTTGATGGAACTACGTCCGGGCCCGGGGTCGTCCACGGTGTTAACCGCTCCGCCGCTCCTACTATTTCTTTCGTTGTTACTTCCGAGATTTGTTCGGGGCCAACGGAAATGCTGGCCGGTTATTGAGGAAATTGTTTGAGAACAATCCGGTATTTTTTCTGCCGGGAGACACGGTAGTGATGCGCGAAGCTTGCCTATAACGACCCGATAGGAAACATGCACGTTTGCCTCCACCAAATCCACCAAGGCCCTCCAGGATTCGGCCTTTGCCCGCTGAATGAGCCTTTGTAAGTGCAGGTGATGTGTGCAATAAATATCCTCTAGTATGCTCAGCGTCTGCAGGCAAACCAACAGCGCTCACTTCAGATGGCAGAATTCCTGACAGCCATTTCAGAATATTCAGTAAACAGATCAGGTCACCCCTTATATCGGTATGCTTGGCGGTATTTGTAGATTCGGCACATTAGAAATGTCGATCAGCCACCCAATAGACCACCATACACTGTTGCGGAAACACGTATACAGAGCAGTTCGAACAGCAATTACGTATTGCGCTGCTGCTGCTTCTGCTCTCCGCTACTATTGGACTCGCTGGACTCGTGGCCGTACGGGCCTGCGACTCCGAGTAGGTCTCTATAGTGTGCATCTTCACTGTGCCACATTCGGATAGGTAGTCTTAAAACGATAGCATCTTCTGGTGGAAGCGATGGCCACCACAAAACAGGAAGCTTATAGCGAAAAACACTTTCTTAGTTATTTCAGTCCACAACCGCAGCAACGACAAAAACGCGACCACTTCCACTAACAACGGCTGGAACGCAGTTACATTATTAAGACTTTCAGTTGTATGGATACAACAATAATATTAAAATACTTTTTTTTTTGGCAGACGCGGGCATAGCTGCGTTTTCTGTTTCTGGCAATGCATGAAAGCACTTACTGCGTACTGTGTGTATGTATAACAATGAGACATATATCAATAACTAATTTGCCATCCATACTAAATTCTGATTGGTCGCTTTCAAAATTCAGCATGAATGGTAGTTTTTAGGATATCTATGTTATAACAACTAGTCAAACCATGTCAAACTAAAGTCAAACCATAACTACCCTTATTTCGGGGTCCTTATGGCCATCGTAATGTTTACAACAAAAGCCGGATTACATTTACTAGATGTTTGCAAGCATAAACCGTCTTCACACACTGGTTACCGATACGTCGCTGCCAGTGCCCAAGACAACACTGAGGGCCGGGGAAAACGTTCTCACACTGAGCTATATATATCCGCGCGAGGTCTCCTATATAAGAGTTTTCCTAGTAGACTAATATATGCCGTCGTTTCGTCTCTATCCGAGCAGGATTCGATCCTACGAATGGTAACGCCTCAGTTTTTTTAAAACCTAGCCTTAGCCGCTCAAGCCGCGACCGCTACGAGGGAGGTGAGAGCGTTGTCAAACAAACGCATATCTAAAATGATTGGCCGTGTTTGGATCTATGGGGCGGCAATAAGGCCGCCGCCTCTGCTGCCCTTTAACTTTAAAAGGTCCCTAAGGACGAGAATACGAGCTTTCTGATCCGGCGACTGGTCAAAAAGAGCGAGTGAGGTATCGAGAAAGAGGTGTTGACGTGATCAAAAACGAGACGATGTTCAGGGAAAAAGTTAATAGGGAATCGATGTTGATGGATCGGCTTGCTGAAACGGATGCAAAACGACGCACACACTGTCGTCGTTGTCGTCAACGATCGGATTATTTAATGCGGTGAGTTTTATAGTGTAACACTAATTATACAGTTATAATATTGATAGCATAAATATACAAATAATAATGTAATTATAATACTAATGATACCATTCTAATTATAATATCAAAATGATTATGCTTATCATATACTTAGAATGCTAATAATATAACTAATTTTAACTGGAGGCTTGTAAAACGTACAGCACTCGTGCGAACCTAATATTAACGTGTGTTCGTTCGTCGCATTCGAAAGCACCCACTAATAACAGTCGTACAATTCCTGTAAATAAAAATGTATAAAACAAATAAATGAAATCTATTGAGCTATTGTTAAACGGCTCGTTAAGTAGCCTCACGTTTGCAGACAGACTGTGGTGGTCGATAGATCAGATGCATGTTGATCATATATAATATTATATCATTTTTGATATCATTTTGATCCTTTGATGGCAAAGGAAGACATCATTACAAAAACTAAACAGGCGTATTTCAATTTGTTTACCGAAAGGCGGTGACAGACGCTTATATATTGACAGATATGCCTTGTTCATGTTAAGTGACCTGATGCGCGCCGTATGATCGAGTTTTTTCCAAAGCTTAACTGTTCTATAGGGAGCATATAACTTCTTCGCCGTTTTTTTCGTTTTAACTTTCTGAACGGTATAGGCAGCAGTTGCAGGCACGTCGGAGTATGTGTTTAGAGCTGGTTGTAAGGCATTTACCCATCTCCACGATAACATTTTATGTAGCGGATCAGGATAAGCTTCTTGTGCTCTAGAAGTAGTCGTTTTGCATGATATTGCCAATGCTGCCAAAATATATTATACATACATATTGTTTATTACGCAATAACTTTGCATGTCAAGATGGTGCATAATTACAATAGAGTCGTCCTTACATACAATTTGGACACTTCAGCGACCGTCCCACAGGGCGAAAAAGTACAAAGACCGCCAATGCGTTTGGCAGCTCGCGGCGTAGTATTTAGCGCATATCTGCGAGCAGAACCGGCAACGACATCTATCGCCAACTTGATAAAAGCTTTGGGTCGAACATACCAAGTGATGATAGCCATGTACAGTGTACCTTGTGTACACGTGCCGACTAGTTCATGCCATTCCATCCCGAAGCTCCCTGGCGAGGTACACATCTAACTGCGCTACCTCTGCCGAGGCCTCGGGCACCTTTCCCTGCCACTCTAACAAAAATTGCTTAAGTGGTCCTGTAATTGGTGACTCAAGCCTGACTCTAATTGTTTCCACTGCTGGCCCGCAACCCGCTAGCAGGTACACAAAGCGGTTTCTTGCCGTCCGCGGCAATCAAAGAACACGCTTCATATATATTGTAAAGCACCTTTCTAGCTGTGCAAAATTTGCCGCTCAAAAGATTGCCCCATATCTTGCCAGGGCTGTAGCTCAACATTGACACAACCTCAAGCTCAAAAATACGGCACTTGGCCACAGTCGTCGAAGGTCTCTTACCTCTGTGTAAATGCCGCCCGACACATGTCACCAATGTGCGAGATAAATGTCGTCCCCGTAGAGTGTAGTCTCAGACCCAAATACGGGGAGGACTTGACAAACTCCAGCGGTTGGTCACAACAGGTTAATACGTCTGCTGCAGCCAATCGATCCCCACGGCGAAACTTAATGGCTTTTGTCTTCCGCAAATTTATTTGCAGGACCTTACCGTGAATGTAACTTTCTACGTTGCCGAGAATTCGACGAATGGTACCGCGGTCTCGGTGGGCCACTACTATGTCATCCGCATACATCACGACGACGGCGTTTCTAAACTCCTTCCGCACATGGCGGGCCAGGTCTGCGATAAGCAAAGAGAAGGCCAGGCAACTGAGAGGGTCCCCCTGAGAGGTTCCTACGTTTTGACTCAGCTGCAAGGTGTCTTCGCCCCTGATGTTTGCTTCATGAACGTCTTCAGCAAAGAAGCCGGAGAACATTCGTTGAAAAAAACACCCACCCCAGCATTTCAAAATGAATCGACTGTTAAGTGACGCGGAGCTTTGTCGAAGGCCTTGACACAATCGATAAAGACGGCGTACAAGTGACCCCCGGGCACAGCCAACACCCGCTCAACTTCCGACGGGAGTACATGGATCGCGTCCTATGTACCTCGAACTTTCCTGAATCCGAATGGCTTCGGAGGTAGGGCTTTCTCTACAGCTGGAAGCAACCTGAGAGAATTAACTTAGCGAAAATGTTATTAAGAATGCGTTCCGATGCGATACCCTAGTAGAGATTTGGATCGTCCACATTGTCACCGTATTTGCATTTGAATAGCAGAGTAAGCCTGGCCTCGTGCCAAACCTGGGGTATGTGTCCCCCTCTGAGTATCTGATTAAATCGATTACACAGCTCCCCTGCTAAAACATCGGACGACTTAGCCCAATGATCGTAATAGATCCTATTAGGACCGCAACTGCTTGGTCATGCTGCGCATGCCTTTGTTCAGCCGGCGAATGCTGCCAAAATATAGGTTCTTACGTGTTAGATAGGCGACATGCTTTGCAATTATATACTTGTATCAATGTTCTAAAGACATGAGCACTGCTAATAGATGGGTGAACTTAATATTTGTTTGACATTTATACCTAAATACTCTCACCTTTTTATATTAGGGCGCTCAAAGCAGCATAAGCGGCTATGTTGAAATACAGGTAGTTCAACAAGTTCTTAAAATGAGCTTTTCAGAATTCGAATTTTGGCGCGTTTTCACCGTTATTGGAAACGGCAACTTTTCGACTGCCAGCAGTCAAAATATTATGGTGATTGGCCGTTGCGATTTCGTTTGATCGCTTTTCCCGTGCAACGTATCGGCGTGATTTTGAAAAATGGAGAAAAAAGAGTTTCGAGTGGTTATCAAGCATTTTATTTCAAAGGTTGGAATGCGACCCAAGTGAAAACTGAGTTAGACGAGGTGTACGGTGACTCTGCGCCATGTTTTGCCACTGTTTCCAACTGGATTAATGAGTTAAAAAGAGGTCACAGGAGCACCGGGATGAACTACGTTCAAAACGCCCAAAAACGGCAACTGATTAGGAAAACGTGGAAAAGGTGCGGAAAATCGTTGCCGCAGATAAGCGAGTGAACATTAGGGAGATAGCGGAGGCCTTGGGGATCAGTTTGGGTAGTGTGCATTTCATCCTGCACGAAAACTTGAAGGTGAAAAAGCTCAGAGCAAAATGGGTGCCGCATTTGCTCAGCCAAGGCCAAAAAGACGCGCGTGTTTCCGCTTCACAGCGAAATTTGGCCAAGATGTCGAAAAATCCGTCGGATTTTTGGCGCAGATTCGTGACCGTCGATGAAAGCTGGGTCCACCACTACACTCCCGAGACCCAAGAAGCATCTCGTCAATGGTGTGCACCTGGTGAAGGACCTCCGAAGAGGGTGCGGACAACGGCATCGGCCGGAAAGATTATGGCTACGGTTTTTTGGGACCAACGTGGAATAATTCTGGTCGACTACCTTGAGAGCGGTAAAACGATCACGGGAGAATATTATGCAAGACTGTTGGACTGCCTGAAGCAAGAACTCATCGTGAAACGGCCCGCTTTGCAGAAGAAGGTTGTCCTGTTTCACCAGGACAATGCTCCCGCACACAAGTCGCGGCAAGCAACGGCAAAACTGGCCCAACTGAGGTTCGAACTTATTGAACAACCTTCCTATTCTCCAGACCTGGCCCCCTCTGATTATTTCCTCTTCGGACATTTGAAGAATAGTCTCGGTGGAAAGCGTTTTTCCAGCAATGAAGAGGTTAAGGCTGCTGTCAATGCCTATTTTCAGTCTAAAGACGCGGAATTCTACTCAAGAGGTATAAATGCTCTGAAATCTCGGTGGGAAAAGTGTATTGAGATTCTCGGGGAGTATATCGAATAAGAAAAAATTAAAAACAAGATTTGGAAAATTCTTGGTTTTCATTTTAAGAACTTGTTGAACTACCTGTATCTAGGATTTCCCCTATGGTTCTTAATAGTACTCCCGCGCGTGAATAAACGGGTTCGATCCTAATAATGCAGATTCTTTTTTTTGAGTGACACAAAATTGGCTTTTAACCCGTAGGCAATTATGATTATGATGAAGCTTAATCAGTTGCAGGACTTCTGACATTGAAAGTCGATCAATTCCCTTGTGCCTAACCAGTTCGGCTTTCAGAAGGGTAATTTGACTGACTTCCCTACGTTAGCCCAGTCATGACAGCTAGTGTCCGATTTGGTCGAGGCGCATACGTTTTCGGCCGCAGTCTTTCTTGACGTGCCGACTGCTTTCAATTGTCTTGATCATCCTTTCTGATGCTCGCTCAGCTACCGTTCGGAGTAAAGCATCCGATTTTTCTCGCAACCTCATAAGTGGAGCTGCTATCGTACGTTTTCCAGGAGAACATGAGATCCAGCTGGATTGAAAACCCAGTGCTATGCTGTAATATTTGTGTTGTGTAGAATGAAACGGATTGGGGTCCCCACAGTATCCTGCTTTAGGGTGGTGGCTATGACGGAATTCCCCAGAGAGCCAGAATATTACAGAGCCCTGCTTTCTAGGAGAAAAATTATACACGCTGTGGGTTTATGTTTGCTCGCGAGATATTGTACCTGCGGAAATCGCGTTTTCACTAATTCCTACCCCTAGTCGGCTAGGCGTGCAACAACTTTCGCAGCGCCCGCAGTATTCGTCAAGTCTATTTGACACGCACTTGCAGGTCGCCTCACTGTCACCTAGACCTGCATCCCTAAAAAACACTAGATGCGTGTCAACGAAGTTCCTCTTAACATGAAGTAAAATGGCTTTTAGCTTCACAATCTGAATCAGTCAGTTGTAACGAACGCACCAAATGCTATATAAGAGTCCTCCTGATCATATTAATTGTGACTACCTTGTGTGACAAGTGCTTGTGCAAACCATATCCCTAGAATTTTGTTAAGTGAGTCATATATATATATATATATATATATATATATATATATATATATATATATATATAAATATATATATATATATATATATATATAAATATATATATATGTATATATATATAGCGTTAGTCGTCCTTTCGGCCAGCCGGCAGTTATTGTGAGCAATAATAGACTGCTAAAAAGGTTTGCATTAAATAATACGAACTATGCAGTTACTCTTTTGTTGTTTGTGATGTTGGAGTCGTTGCTGGTTCCCCTGTCATTGTTACTTGCTGACATTGTTGTTGTTGCTGACGTGTCGTTGTGTTAGTGTTGTTGTTTTTGTCGTTGGTGCGGTGGCTGGTTTTGCCCCGTTACTATTGTCGCAAGGTGGAGGAATGATTGCCAAGGCTGTCGCTTAGCAGCCACCTCGAAAAGAGCGCAAGCCGTTGTGACATTAAGACGACAGAAGCCTGGGTGTGAGCGCGGTAGACGCGGCCCGGGGCCTATACAGAGGAATAACAAGGGAACAAAGAGGAGCAGGGGAAAACGAGGGCAAACTCCGGTTTGCCAAATGAACAGCAAATGGCTCAGCTGGATATCGGCGGCGCTCTAGCCAGCTGAGGGTGACGGTCTTGGCGCTGATGAGTCATATTGTTGTTATCGCTGTTGCTGTTGGGGGGTGGTGGTGGTGGTGTTCTTTCTCTCACTCTTGTGCTGCTGCTGGTGCCGCTGCCGCCGCTGCAACTGATGTTGTTGCTGCCGCCTCTGACCGATAAGACGCGGTGTAACAAACAAAGGCATTTGGCGTTGCGCAAGGTAGATTTAGCCCGTTTTCTTGCCGTTCGCCGCCGCCACCGCCGTCTTTCGAGGCTCAGCGATATCGTCCAAGAGGTGCCCGCCTCTCGCTCTCTTCGACAGGCCCGCCCTGTTAGGGGGTCAGCTCTGCCCAGCCCATTGTGTTGCAGGGCCATGTCCATCTGTCTCATCGTCGCCGTTGCCGCCGGGACGCGCGTGCAGACGATTCGTCGACAAACGTGCACGGACACCAGCATGCACACGTATTCATCCACGGGCTCCTCAACGGGGTTGCGGGGCGTCCCTTTCCTCTTCCCCCCCCCCCCGCGTCCGCGCGTATCTTCAACGCCCGCCCGATGTACGCCCGGGAAGTGCTCGCTAGGGCAGTAATAGCAACTATATCGGCCGTCGGGTCAATTCGAACAACTGAGTCATTGATTCCATCCGCCCAACACAATGAAACCACGACACACAATGATACGCCGAAGAAGTGGCAAGCTGGCAGCCCGTGCGGGCAAGTGTTGTGCGAGTCCGGCCTTCAACACTCGCTGCTGCTCGAGAGCTGCGAGAGTTGACTGACACCTATATGGCCGCCAATCCAACCGACCAACCAACCAACTGCCCTCCCGCCCGCCAGTTCGCGAACTGAGGACGACAACTTGGGTTATTATTGAGCGGATGCTCTGATGATGCTGGTGATTCTGTCGATGGTGGTGGTGGTGGTGATGATGACACTGCTGATAATAACGCCGTTGGGGGGGGGTGACTGACGCCGGGGGATGTTGGGGCGATAGCTCGCCTAACACACGGCGGACACACATTACAATACAATAACAACGCTGGACGCTGACGCGTGTTCTTTCATAGACGTATGCATGTGGGTGTCTGCACGAATGTGCATCTCTCCAGCCGTAGGTAAGGCTAGGCTAGCGGACGCCCTGCCGCTCCGTTACGCTGACAACGCGGCGCGGTAACAATGGCGGCTTGGCACGCCGGAGCAAAGACTTGCTGAACTGCTGAGGCAGTTCTGTTATATGAGCGTCGGCGAACGGCCAAGGAGATGATTTGGTTCGTAATCGCGGCCTTTGACTCAACATGCTGAAAGAAGCCTATCGAAGCTATGGTATCGGGAGATTATTTTCGGAAGTATAGCATGAAAGTGTTGCACATGCTGTATGGTTAATGCTGTTCTCTTCTTCTTCTTCTACTCCGTTCTAAATCGGGTCCAAACTGGCGTGCACAGAAGGATTATCACTGTTAGATTACCTCACACACGACACTTGTATATGTCATACACGCAGTCAAGCTCTGTTTCGCTTTCTATCCAGTTCCAACTGTTCCGTCATAAATGGTAACCGGATTATACCGAAGTACGTTGCATACTCAGCGACTCGCTATGATACTCTTTCTCATCTGCGAGTTGGCGAGCACTTTATCCTGTCGAACGCTGGCAGCAAACAGGTGCTGTGTAACAGTTGCTATTTGAGTGCATTTTTGATATAACCTATGCATAATTCTTAAAATATATCTGACATGGGTAAATTTCATCTAGGAATAGAACTGTACGGGTGTGAGAGGTCGGACCAGTATTAACAGAGGTTTCAATAAATTTTACTAAACATTTCATTCTAAAACGGGACATAAAAGTGTTTGTTACTGTCTGTTTTTTTAATAAACCAAGGTACCTTCATAACTTAGTGTGCCTTGGACTTACAGTATATATATATATATATATATAGACGGCGTGGTGTTGTAGACTAGTGCACTAGTGATGGTTGTCATCAAATGTTTATTTGTTCTATTGTGAATCGAATTCTCGTTGAGCGATGCCCATTGAGAATAGGCAATAAATGCCTATGCTCTTCTGATCCTTACTTATAGACCAAATTGGGTCTCTATTTATTATTATTTACCAATTCTCTATTTATCATTACCACGGCAACTATAGATTACCTATCATACGTTACGGTATGAGGCATGCGGTGGACTGTAGCGTGTTATAGAGATCTGTAGCCCGTTCGTTATGTAACTCTGTATACATTTTATAATGCACTTCACATACTCACAAGTCTTTGCTTAAACATGTAGCGTACATCGGTAACCATAAGTAGGCACTTGCCTAATGTCGCCCCGCTTACGATGACAAGATCATTTAAAGTAATAAGCATAGGCACGATGGCATAGGTAGGTGGTCTTACACTGTCCTTGATGGCGAACGACTGTCATGGTGTCGAAAAGAAACGTCTTTCTTCATCCTTCCTAGCTGTGAACAGATTCGCAGCTCCAATGACTAAGTGGGGCGACACGCGAATGCAAAAGGAGTAGTTACCTGCCAGCATTAGGCAGGAGAGAGATTACGCCGTTACTGCTTGTTGAATCCTAACGCTTCATTGCCTAAACCTGTAAGCCTTCCGCAGAGGTTGCGCAACGGCAGTGATAAATAGCGAAAACCTATTCACATAAAATTGGCAATTTGCTGCAATATTTGATCCCGTGAAGCCTAAATGAGAAATTCAGTGCTGTTGATGACGATCGAAAATTAGAGACTGTGAAGCATCTTATATATTCGCTTGGATCTATGCTACGCCGCTTATTTATTTGGTAAGTGATTATATATATATATATATATATATATATATATATAAAATATTGTGATGATTTATTAATCATTTACAATACGTTTGCACACTCGGCAGTGCTCGTCTTAATACAAATGGTCGTAAAAAGGTGTCACGTGAAGTTAAGAATCAGTTGTCCGTGTCCTTGCTTGATGGTAGCCCCCGCTTTTATGAACCCGGTATGTACTCAAGGTTCCTTGCAAAGTTAAAACGGTGAGATATATAAGATTCCTCTTCGTGACGCCGAGCCCCAAGAGCGTCCTCGCAGATTCGGAGTCCCATACACCACTCATAGAGATAGTGATGGATCCGAATCTGCGAAGATTTTGCGGGTCGGGGAGCGCCGCTCTTAGGAACTCGACGTCATATTTGGTGATCTTGTTTTGCCGCGCTTTTGCCAGGTCCCGGTTCGGGCCGCAAACCTCGGCATCTAAAACCCATAAAAAAGTGACTTGACAACTACGTAACGCAGCACCATCACCTTGATACGAAAATAATGGGCATTAAATTTGCTATTGCGTGAGTGTGGTCTTTCGGACGTACATTTTTGGTCGCAATGGAAAAATTTTACGATTCTTCATGAAAAGGCGTTAACGTAAAATATCGACTTTTCATGACTTTCCTTAATCTGGGTATTAGCTTTCTGCTACGCAAGCTAGTGAAGTGTCTTCCGTTGTGCAGAATTTTCCTCCGAACACGCCGGTGTAATCGGTTCCTTCGTGCGTTGACTGGTTCTCCCGCAAACAGAGATTTCGCACAACTATGTAGGAAAAAAAAGACAGAAAAACTACTTTTATAAACTTCACTCTCTCTCCTAAACAAGACGTTTCCACGTCTTCCCTCCATAGGGAAAACTTATTTTCTTGCTGAGTTCTATCAAACCTCGAAATGCGTGCACAACAATATGAATGACCCTGTATATATATATATATATATATATATATATATATATATATATATATATATATATATATATATACATATATATACGTTTATTCAACAGGAAGGCAGTCGGCACGTTCTGTGGGTTACTGAACTCCACTCTATTCAGCGGACTCTGATGGAGGCGAGCGCGTGAGTTAACACAGATAATTTGCAATTACTACGCGCGGCAAATCGGTTTCTGCATAACGTTTTTTGATACGACATCACTGTGTTTTATGAGTGAAAAAGGAATGATATCTACGAGAGCTGATTTGCATGAATTTATTATTGTTGCAACCAGGAACAGCTAAATGCGAGTGCTTCGGTGGCGAAGATTCGGGTTGTCGAAATCGGGCTTCAAACTGTGTGCAATAGTACCATGATGTGGTCGTTTGATCGCGTTTGCAGTGGAGATTTTGATGTGACAGATCACGGACGGGTCGATCTTCCACGCTGGACACGAATCAAGTAGATGCTCTCCACAAGTGTTATACATAAATCACACTCGACGAGATCGCACAGCTGGTAATTGCATACTAATACTAGCCGTCGACACGTGCCGATTCACGAGCGCCGCACAAGCTCCCCGAAAGCGTCATAAGGAATTTTCTAAACACCTGCCAAAAGCATCTTTGTTAAAAAAATAAAGTACCAAATCCAACACCGTTGGCTCTGGTAGTGAGACGACCTTGCGTTTGATGGAATTGGAGAAGCGTGATGCACGATGATTTTTGCAACTAAAAGTGAGATTTTCTGAGAAAAATGCACTTTTTCAATTTGAGAGCTTTAAACGAAAGTTAAATAAAGATGTAGTACGCATATAATTGATTAAGGTGACGCCGTATGTAGGGAATTCATTTCTGAATTTGCAGTAAGAATCCTGGCCTAATATACTCGTGCGTATACGTACGTCCAAGAATGCATGCAAATACTAAGGAGAGCTGGATAACTTACAAACCCCGGCTATTCTTTCTTTCTTCAGCAATTGGTAACTTAAAAAGGCACATTTAAATTAGACGGAACGAGACATAGAGAAACAGAAATCGAGCAAACGGAACGGGCAAAATATACATTTTTGGATGTATCGCGTCTTCATGTCGGCGGCAAGATGACGACCTATACGCGTTAGCTCAGCACGGACGCCTGCTTCTCATTTACCTACGTTAACAAAATTTTTATCGTTCGCTCTCAAAGGCACGACCATGGAAAGAGTTAGACAGGTAGACAGACATAAAAACGAATAACTGCGAGAAAGTGTTAGGGATTATACTGATCGTAGCATCGTAGGAAAACTACTACTACTATTTATGTTTTGATTTTTGTTTAATGATTTTTTTAAATTAAGATTTAAAAAAATGTATTTTCTTTACTGGTTAAATAATAATCACTTTTGATGTTGATATTTTCATAAAAACCTAAAGCAATGAATATTTAGTTCTGTTTAATATTCTACTTATGATTAGCTCATATCTATGTTTTTAATTCAATATAAGCATTTTAATTGTCCAAACACTAGATAGCGGATTGTTACCATGGCCACTACGAGCAAAACAGCAGTGCGGGTTCCTGCATTTTTCCCCTTCTATGGGCTTGTAGTAGCCGTGCGGCATATTTCCAATGCACCGAGGGCCGGACATGATAAAATATCTAGGGTTTCCTCAGATGTCCTTGTGGCAGCATAGCTACATTTTGGTTCTGCGGCTTGCCCGGCCGGCAAAGTGGGCTCGGCTAAATCTCAAACTCCAACGAAACTTGCCTGCCGCGAAATATCGGCCGCGAAAGTTTTAGCCCCAAAGTTTGGCGAACCTAAACGATACAAATAGTCAAGCGAGCACATCTTTGTAGTAGTAATCTAGTAGTAGAATCACGCTTGTGTGACGGATAGCCAAACATGCATACACTAAGCTAACCCAATACAGCGTACTTTGTTCTCGCCCTCAAGCTCAGATGTGTGTTGGCCTGCTTCTAGCGGGTTTCACCTTGAAACAATTGCACATGCTTGCCGGTGACACTACATGACTGACAATCTCCCTATATTAATAGTATATTATTCGTAGCAGTTTTAATTCATGCAAGGCGACAGTCGACGAATAAGTGGCGTAGTGTGTCGCAATACCAGCACAGAAAACCGTATAACAGCAAACGGCGTACGGTGCAGAGTGTGATTTTACGCAGCTATCTGCTTTGATTCTGTGCGTTGTGGCTTTGTGTTCCACCGGTCCACGTCTACGTAGTTGCTGGAATTAGCACAGAATTAGGCAATATTTTCTATCACATAAAAACCATTTTAGTGTGTACACACGAAACCCTTTGAAGGTGTAGCCGAGTTCTGGTCACGTTCAGCTGATTCATCGTAACGACGCGTTCTAACGCTCTTTGGCTCTGATTATTTAATAAGTGCTTTAGCATTCAAAGGTGCTCTCTATTTTATTCTATATATATATATATATATATATATATATATATATATATATATATATATATATATATATATATATATATATAATAGAAAGCACCTCTATTTGCCGAATAAAGAGTGGAAAAGGAGACTGGGTAAGCAATGACGGCCACGAAGCCGCCTTGTTGTGCGATTCTCTGGCTGAACGCCAGACGAACATATTATTGATTGTTTCAAGTTTTGCAATACATTTTGGTAAAAACATTATTTGACTGATTTGATTCTGCGATTGTTCAATGTCACATCGAAGAAACGATCGATCAGATCAGCACTTGTAAGTTGCGGTAACGCATGCGTGTCGTTTTTCTTCAGTAAAATCGACAGCGACGGAAGGTTAACGGCATTCGGCCTGATATCACATCTTCTACAGAGCTTTTCTAGAAATCTTCTCCGAACACCTTCGATCATGGCTATATATATATATATATATATATATATATATATATATATGTGATTGCGAAATGTCTTATTTAGGAGTGGCAGCCAAATATGCGGCGTGCTACAGTGGGCGAATGCGCTAATCAAGTTTCTCACCTACCGGGGTCGCCGTTTTGAGCCCCGTTATTGGTCGAACTTTCCAAGCCCGCGAGGGGCGAATGATAGTTTTGAATTAAGAACAACCTTCCTAAAATGTTTTTTAAAGAAGTGAGAGTGAAATTACACATTGTGTTTTACCAAGGTAGCTGATTGGAAATAACTTCACAAATTATGAGATTTTGAGATTTGAGCTTTTTGGATTGGGTTTAATATTTACGAAAACAAAACAAGCCAGTGTATTCGGGGGAAAATGTTGTTTTACTTCTAGGTAGTCGACGTCGGAAGACAAACAGTCGTATTAAATAATTGCTTAAAAATCGAATAGGGTCTCGATTATAGGCTTGCACGTTTATACCATAAAATGTTGCCACTTCCCTCGTAAAACGGACAGGTTCTGGAATTATTACCGTAAGCCGCTTTGTGTCCTCGATAGCGGATTCTGATTGAGTCCCACATTAACAGTGGGCCACAGTGGCCCTCGATACTGGGCCACGCAGCAGCTGTAGTAGTTCCAATATCGGACATAAAAAAAGAACGGGTTGTCTGGTGCCGTTTCTCCCGCCCTGATTGACAGCAGCAAAACGGCAGTATCATCCTCCTCAAAGAACGGAATGCCATCTGTTGCACACAGCACCATAACCTTTGGGCACAAACGGTGTTCATTTCAACTGCCGTGGCGAAATTCAGGCAGCCAGATCAGTCGCGCATGAAGCTCGCACCTAGTTCCTGGGGCTAAAACCAATATTTATTTATTTTGCACCCTATTTGTATGTATTATATATATGTGTATTATATATATATATATGTATATATATGTGTGTATTATATATATTCTAAATACCCACAAAATATACGGCGCTCTCCGCGCCGATACGACAGAGATTGCTTTGCGCTGAGGCGAGTTCTACTTAGAGCCCTCCACCAATCGCCCCACAGCCCAGATGCGGCGGATATTTATTCAATCACACGACAGCATCGGAAGCTTCAAGACTTCAAGAATCGATCATTGGTTACATACTTACCTGGTGCCGGGACCTCCGTGATCAAGAAGGCGGAGACCCCAGGAGGAGGCCTTGCCATTGCACTTCGGCAGGGCTGAGACCTGCCACTCTCCCAAACTGGGAAAGATGGGGCATGTAAAATTTGTTTGCCGACCAACAGGACGCCTCTTTATACTAAAAGCAGAACAAGATCCTTACTTCATCACACGACAGCCTTACAACTTTACGAGCTGTTCAATCCCATCTGAACTTTTTCAAGCAGCTTTCATCCATGCGGATACGGTACATGTCGAGACACCTATTTGATACGAGCTCGAGTCTCCCAAGAGATTTTTTGCTGGGGCTCTTGATGAACCGTTTAGTCTAAACAAAGTCAATGTTGTCCTCGCTCGTATACGAAACAGCAAGGCATTCGGGCCAGATCTTGTAAGAAATGAACACCTTCGGCAGGGACATCTCCTCGTGCCTATATGGCAGTCTCTTTTTAACAGATGTGTTTCTGAGAGCGCTCTTCCAGCCAAGTGGTATGCATGTCTTCTTAAAGTTATTCCAAAAGGAAAAGGATATTATTCGGACGCTTCCACGTAGTGGCCGGTATCAAAAAGAAGTTGTGTCGATATTTAACGACAAGTTCAGTGCAGCGTGGCATTAGCCAGCTAACTATTCCCCCCGAACGTTGTCCTTTGTCGATGCCGACAGCACCAAAACATCAACAACCAATGTGGGACGGCTCATTTTCACCTTCAGCCTACCACCGACTCCTCCACCACCGATTCCCTCCGCCATAGAGTACAAACATGCATAGCGAGATAGTGCACAAATCGCTCACGATAACTTCAGGTATTTAGGGCCAGTCAGATTTTCTCTCAATGTCGGGTTCTCCCGGGTTCCCTCAGACACAGAGCAGCAGGCCCTGTTTAATTCTTGTGACGAGTAGATATAATCAGTATTTTCGATTTAGCTATCCCATCATATACATTGCATTCCTCCGTAAGCGTAGAAAAATGAGGGCTTGGAATACTTTTTATAGTTAACGTCCGTAAGGTAAACAGGAAGCCCGCGAGGATTTGCGAGGCACACAGGACGTAACTCGATTATGAGACGATTTCTGCAAAAAACAGTCTAGCCTGCTCTACAGTATGCTTTGGACTAAAAGGCCTAACCATATAATCAAGGAATGCTTACACAAACCAAGGACGCGACTGTTTTTAGCGCCGCGGTTAACTTCTTTGTATCTTGCCCATAGGCAGTTGGCATGGGATGGCTTGCAGAACGGACGTAATTTATTACGATAGGTAAATGTTAAAGAAAAGTAAAACACTGACTTGTTTTCTGACAAACGCAGCGAATAGGATTGACCGTGCGCGATAGATAAAGGCTGTGACGGAAATCGCAGACAACGTATTCCGTACTATTGCTGATGTGAATTTGAATGTCACAACTTTATATATATATATATATATATATACGTATGTGTTATTAGAGTATATTTACGCAACTGATGCGGTGAACGTAGGCCCACCTTAGTGTACATATAAACTAAGCTGTCCAACTTTCTTTCTGTGCCACTGTCAGATGCAGTGTCAATCGGCCAACTTCGTAAACAGGTGGCATATGTGTTAGACGCAGTGGAGATAGTATTTTTGCAGTTTGCACCGTGCGTAATTAAGCAAAGTTGTATCAAATGTCCTTGTAATTGTTTCAAGTAAGATACAACGACTGTTTTAGACCGCTCTTTTTGACGCCGGAAGTAGCACCTGTCTCGAGACTATTTTTCATTTAAACACGGTTCAGATAGTCGGTAGAACCCAACTCAGGGTATGTTAAAGACAATTTAAAAGATCTCATCTTACCTCCCAGCATGTAAAAATATTTTGAAAATCTAAATATAAAAACTTTGAATTAAACCTGCAATCTTTAGAAATATCGTTTTGAAGGGGTGTATGTTGCGCCGAAGTCGAGCCAGCATCCTCTAGTGCCAGAATTACCGGCCATCTACCTGACTCAGTCCCATCGAAAAACAACAGACAAGGATTGAGCACCTTCATTTGCTCGAGGGAATCTCGGCACAAGCAATGTCAAAAAGAAGAGAGAGAGAGAGACAGTACCATGCAGGTATGTAATTGTTTGTCACGGCGTTTCACAAGACATTTATAAGATCTTCTTTAACAACATTGCGTACCAGTTTGGGCAAATGCGCAATTGTTAGGTGGGGCATGTTGCTGCATCGTCTGTAGAGGCGGCGTTAACACATTATAATCTCGCCGTGAAGAAGGCGACGGGTTACTGTGACAGATGTTGTATTTATTGCCGACAGGTTCATCATGTTTCTAGTTTAAATACCGGCCCTATTTTTGATATTGCACAGTCAGAACAAACAGAGTAAACAACCTTTCATATCTGTGACATAGATCCATCGGCAAACTACTTAGTGACTATGAACTCACTTCCAGCTAGCCACCGAACCCCCAAGCGCGCTTTTTATGGTGCGAACAACATCTTTCGTGTTCACCACATCAATTGTGTGAATATACTCTAACACAACCTGCGTATATACATATGTATGTATATATATATATATATATATATATATATGTATATATATATATATATATATATATATATATATATATATATATATATATATATATAAAGTGCGTAGCAAAAAATTTGCAACTCATGTTTTTGGTGATAATTTTGGCTTGATTTATTTGAATGGCTTGAAATTTTAAGCCACGTGCATGGTGTTAATTTCGTTGCAATCTCACAATTGGTTCATACAAGCAATAAAAAAGTGTGAAAAAACAGTGTTGCAAAATATTAGCAACAATAACATGCTAACAACACAGCTCTTGTTTGTAAAAGATAGTTGATACTACAGCTGTTATCGATCCCGGGGATCAAATGTCAGGAATATTGACTAGCTATATCAAATGTTCTATAGCTGCAAAATATTCTACAGCTAAGTTGTTGTTCCCAACGAAGGTTTTTTTTTACTATGGGTCGTACAATGGATAACGAACAGACAAGAATTGAGGCATATGCTGAGCTCGGTTATACAGTAACTGCTATAGCAACCAGATTAGGACGGCATAAGAGCACCATCAGCAGGTTCTTACACCCTGGAGTGAACCAAAAGGGCAGATCTAACAGTGGGCGTAATCCAGTTTAAACTATTCGAGATCGGCGAAAGATCATACAGTTGGCTACTCATGACCAAATGTCTTCTTCCAGGATCAGGACCACTTTGTGAGTGCTAGTGCACCGATCCACAGTGTACCGAGTGTTAAGTTATATACATTTATATAGACAGAGAGAGAGAGTTATGCTCCGAGCAGGCCGTGCAAAATGTTTTTCCCTATGGAGGGAGGACGCGGAAACGTTTGGTTTAGGAGTGAGGATGAAATTTATAAAAGTCGTTATTCTGCCTTATTTTCTTCTACATAGTTGTACAAAATCTACGTTTGCGGGAGAACCAGTCAACGCATGAAGGAACCAGTCATATCGGCGTGTTCGGAGGGAAATTCTGCGCAACGGGTGACACTTCACTAGCTTGCGTAGCGAAAAGCGAATAGCCACGTTGAGGAAAGTCATAAAAAGTCGATATGTTGTTATGTCTTACGATAACGTTTTTTTGTAAAAAATCGTAAAATGTTTCTATTACGATCAAAAATGTGTGTTCAAAAGACCAGTCTCACGCAATAGCAAATTTATTGCCCACCATTTTCGTACCAAAGTGATGGTGCTGCGTTACGTAGTTGTCAAGTAACTAAGCTTTTTCGATAGCCTTATCAATACCGAACACATGCATAATTGCATAAAGTGTATGAGAAAGTTAGGTACAAATTTTGAGGTTTGGTAGAACTCGGCAAGAGAATTATTTTTCCTAGTGGAAGGAGGGGGCGGAAACGTCTTGACAAAATGTTACGGTTCTGAACGTGAACACTTGCACGTAAAACATAACAACTATGACTGTCGAAAAAGCTTAGTTACTTGACAACTACGTAACGCAGCACCATCACCTTGGTGCGAAAATGGTGGGCATTAAATTTGCTAGTGCGTGAGTGTGGTCTTTTAGACGTACATATTTGTTCGTAAAGAAAAAAAATTACGCTTTTTCACGAAAAAGCGTTAACGTTACATACCGACTTTTTATGACTTTCTTTAATCTGGTTATTCGCTTTTGCTACGCAAGCTAGTGAAGTTGTGTAGAATTTTCCTCCGAACACGCCGGTATAATCGGTTCCTTTATGCGTTAACTGGTGTCTCGCAAACGTAGATTTCGCACAACTATGTAGAAGAAAAAAGGCAGAAACACTACTTTTATAAATTTCATCCTCACTCCTAAACAAAACGTGTCCGCGTTCTCCCTTCATAGGAAACACTTATTTTCTTGCCGAGTTCTATCAAACCTCGAAAGAGGTACATTTTGATACGAATGACCCTATATATATATATATATATATATATATATATATATATACAGGTTCATTCAAATCGTTATGTACTTATTGCGAGGTTTGGTAGAACTCGGCAAGAAAATATTTTTTTCCAATGAAAGGAGGACGCGGAAACGTGTTGTTTAGGAGAGAGAGTGAAGTTTACAAAAGTCGTTCTTTGTCTTTTCTTCTCCTACATAGTTGTGCAAAATCTACGTTTGCGGGAACTAGCTTACGTAGCGAATAGCTAATACCCAGATCAAGAGAAGTCATAAAAAGTCGATATGTTACGTTAACGCTTTTTCGTTAAGAAGCGTAAAATTTTTCCATTACGACCAAAAATGTACGTTCAAGAGACCACTCTCGCAAGTAACTAAGCTTTTTCGATAGGCATAGTTGTTTTGTATTCAAGTATGCATGCCTTCGCTTTCGATATGGCTATCGAAAAGCTTAGTTACTTGACAACTACGCAACGCAGCACCATCACTTTGGTACGAAAATCGTGGGCATTAAATTTGCTATTGCGTGGGACTGGTCTTTTGGACATACATTTTTGGTCGTAATGGAAAATGTGTACGATCTTTTACGAAAAAACGTTAACGTAAGACATAACAGCATATCGATTTTTTGTGACTTCCCTCAATCTGGCAATTCGCTTTTTGCTACGCAAGCTAGTGAAGTGTCTCCCGCTGTGCAGAATTTTTCTCCGAACACGCCGGTATAATCATTTTCTTCATGCGTTAACTGGTTCTCCCGCAAACGTAGATTTCGCACAACTTTGTAGGAGAAGAAGAGGCAGAATAACTACTTTTATAAATTTCAGTCTCTCTCCTAAACAAGACGTTTCCGCGTCCTCCTTCCATTGGGAAACATTATTTTCTTGCCGAGTTCTACCAATCCTCGAAATAAGCACATAACGATATGAATGACCCTGTACATATGCAGCTCATGCAGCTCAAGGTGTTCTCCTGTTTGCACTCGGATCTGACTTGTTGTGGGATGGCTCATTGTTAAAAGAGTTGCTTTTACTAATCAGCGGTTAATAATAATAATAAAAATAATAATAATAATAATAATAATAATAATAATAATAATATTATTATTATTATTATTATTATTATTATTATTATTATTATTATTATTATTATTATTATTATTATTAATTAAAAACATTAAGGTATTGCCTGGATTCTTCAATATTTAACTACATACTGCGTACATGTCCAGCTTTGGTGTGCCCTGAAGAATTAACCGCGTATGATGACGTCAGCAGAGACATACTAAGTCCTAAACGTAAATTTAGAAGAGAACACCTGGCAGAGAGCAAGCGTTTCGATACGTGAAGGTGGTCTGGGAATAAAGAGTGCCACTGAATTAGCTCCTGTCTGCTACGCTGCTTCACTGGTCCAATTTGGTCCGGTGGCAGCCTGGTTAGTGGAGGAGGCAGTTCGACCACATATAAGATATGAAACCAGTAAAGCACGGGACACTATTAGTTAAAACCCAGGCCTTTTAGAAGGATGTCCCAGCCAATATAACCTAGATGAGCTCAAAAGCAAAAAAAGAGCAGAGAGATCTTAGAGGAGCTTGTTTCCCGAAGAGACCGCGCCGTATTCTTAGCGGCACAAGATAACTTCAGTGGGGGTTGGCTTAAAGCCTTACCCTCGCCTCAGCTCGGCACCATGCTGGATCCCAACTCGTTCCGCATGATGTCAGCACTTAGAATTGGCGCTCGCGTCTGCAAGCCGTTTGAGTGCAAACTGTATGGAGAGATGGTAGATTTCAGTGGCATACACCCCCTGAGCTGCCCGAAGAGCGCCGGTATATCACCCAGACATGCTGAACTAAACAGTGTGATTATAAGGTCCCTTAGGAAAGCCGGTATACCATCTACACTTGAACCGAGAGGTTCAGTGTCAAAGAAAGATCTGATGGGGTGTCCATTGCATTATGGTCACATGGGAAGTCCCTAGCTTGGGATGCAACGGTTTCGTGCACAACCGCGGCTTCCTATTTACACCACAGCTCAGCTGAGTCGGATCGGTAGCAAAGCACGCGGACGCCAGAGAACGGGTTAAATACTCTGGACTGGAAACAAGATATATTTTTGTGCCTATTGCCATGGAGACACTAGGACCAATCAGCAAGGGAACCGAAGCGTTTCTCAAAGATTTATGTAAGCGAATTCAGGAGGTCACAAACGACCGAAGAGAGGGTCAATTCTTGAGGCAAGCGTTGTCCTTGGCCGTTTGCAGAGGGAACGCGGCATCTATTTTAGGCGCCATGGAGTGAAATAATTAGTTAAAGAATTTGCAATAATACATTCAGACCTCACAACTGTAACATTGTTTAATAATAATACTAATAATGCGCCATTTCCTTCATTGAGACATCTGTGCGTTCGTTTTCGTTCCATGATCATGGCCGTTTATAGTGCGGCAATTGCGGCATTTACTTTGTCATCGAATTGAAAGCCACCAAAACGAATTTAAGAGTGGCCGGTCCAGGTCTTAGACCGGCGACCTCCCGAATGCAAGCCAGTAGCTTTGCCACTAAGCCACTTTGCTGGGTGCTTTCTATGTAGTTAGTGTTGTTTTCAGCTCCAGTTGTCTAGCGTTGTACAAGCAATCGCACTGCCGAAACGCAGTGGCAACTGCAATCCTGGCTGTTGCTGATCTTGTTGTTGTTATTGTTGTTGTTGTTGTTGTTGTTGTTGTTGTTGTTGCTGCTGCTGCTGCTGCTGCTGTTGTTGCTTCTGCGACCCTTGTCTTATCATCATAGTCTGTCTGCAAATCGGCGAGATTAGCATTGTGCGCATTTGCCAAGAGGACGACAACTAGATCGAGTCTTGCGCAGCAACCGAGACCACTCGGTTTTTCTCGGTAGGCGACAACGAGATGGCGATAGTGATCCTGCTAATGACACAGGACGCTCAATAGGCAACAAATGGCTAGTGTGGAGTGAAGCGGAACGCACGACGACCTCTCTTGCAGTGAGAAATTGCGTACGAGGACAATAACAACAACAACAACAACTATTTGAACATCAATACCAGAAGCCATGATAGTAGTAACAACAACAACAACAGTTGCAATCACAACAACAATAAAACAGTAACAATCACAAAAACAATAGCAGTAGTAACAACAATAGCAGTAGCACTAACAACAATAACTGTAGCTGTAGTCCTAACAATCACAGTAGCAATGGTAGCAACAATAACAGTAGCAAGAACAACAACAACAACAATAACAGTAGCAATAGCAACAGCAATAACAGTAGCAACAACGACAGCAATAACAGTAGTAGCGACAACAAAAACAACAGCAATAACAGTAGTAGCAGCAACAACAACAACAACAACAACACAAACCATTACAGTAGCAATAACAATCACACTAGCAAGAACAACAACAACAGTAGCAATCACAACAGCAATTGCAATAGCAATAGCAACGACAACAACAGTAGCAATCACAACAGCAATTACAATAGCAATAACAACAACAAAAACAACAGCAATGACAACAGCAACAACAACAGTAGCAATCACAACAGCAATTACAATAGCAATAACAACAACAAAAACAACAGCAATGACAACAGCAACAACAACAGTAGCAATCACAACAGCAAATACAATAGCAATAACAACAACAACAACATTAGCAGTACGAATAACAGCGTGTTGCTCCTTATTGGTGATGCCACCAATAAGGAGAACGACCAGTGTAGAAGCCCCCCGCCCCGCCACCGGCTCCCATAATGACAATGACGACGAGGAGGAAGAGGAGGAGAAGGAGGATAAGATGCGCTTGGTTGGCCGTTTCTTCGCTGGTGTCTTTTCTTGTTGGCGTGAAGCACGAGTGTCGACCACGTACCCTCGTTCTGCGCCGTAAACACCGCCTCAGCGACCGGCGTGTGGCGTTGTTGTTACTGTTGTTGTTGTTGTTGTTGTTGCTGTTGTTGTTGTTGTTGTTGCTGCTGATGCAGCTGAGCGTACGTCGTGTGACCTCGTTAACGCTGGCTGGTTGGCCAGACGAAATGCTAAACTCCATTGCGAGGCAACCTCTTCTCTCAAGACGTCCCCGTGAACTGCCGATTTCTGATCTCTCTTCGCTGGCTGTTGTTGCTGCTGCTGCTACTTTGCATATAGACGCGCACAGCGTCTCTGTTAGGTGTCCGTATGCTGATGGTCTCGTATTCGTCGGACGTGTCACGGGACAACAAAAACAAGAAACACGGCACGGAAATGCACGCATGAAATTACACGACCCGACACGCGTAGATTCAGCTAATTCAGCCAACACCCGCCTCTTCCTCCATCCGATAGGTGGGCGGCGCAAGCGTGGGTGTGACTAGTAATACACTGCTTCAACGCGGCTTCGGTGACGCCGAAGCGTTCCGTGTGTGTGTTTATCTATGAATGTATGTATATATGTATATTTATGTATATATACAGGTAGTTCAATAAGTTCTTAGAATGAAAACCGAGAATTTTCCAAATCATGTTTTTAAATTTTTCCTATTCGATATACTCCCCGAGAAGCTCAATACACTTTTCCCACCGAGATTTCAGAGCTTTCATACCTCTTGAGTAGAATTCCGCGTCGTTAGACTGAAAATAGGCATTGACAGCAGCCTTAACCTCTTCATTGCTGGAAAAACGCTTTCCACCGAGACTATTCTTCAAATGTGCGAAGAGGAAATAATCAGAGGGGGCCAGGTCTGGAGAATAGGCGGGTTGTTCAATAAGTTTGAACCTCAGTTGGGCCAGTTTTGCCGATGCTTGCCGGGACTTGTGTGCAGGAGCATTGCCCTGGTGAAACGGGACAACCTTCTTCTGCAAAGCGGGCCGTTTCACGATGAGTTCTTGCTTCAGGCAGTCCAACAGTCTTGCATAATATTCTCCTGTGATCGTTTTACAGCTCTCAAGGTAGTCGACCAGCATTATTCTACGTTGGTCTTAAAAAACTGTAGCCATCACTTTTCCGGTCAATGCCGTTGTCCGCACCCTCTTCGGAGGTCCTTTATCAGGTGCACACCATTGGCAAGATGCTTCTTGGGTCTCGGGAGTGTAGTGATGAACCCGGCTTTCATCGACGGTCATGAATCTGCACCAAAAATCCGACAGATTGTTCGACATCTTGGTCAAATTTCGCTGTAAAGCCAAAACAGGCGCGTCTTTTTGGCCTTGGTTGAGCAAATGCGGCAGCCATTTTGCTCTAAGCTCTTTCATCTTCAAGGTTTCGTGTAGGATAAAATGCACACTGCCTAAACTAATCCCTAATGCCTCCGCTATTTCCTTAATGTTCATTCGCTTATCAGTGCCAAGAATTTTTCGCACTTTCTCTACGTTTTCCTCATCAGTTGCCGTTTTTTGGCCTCCTGGACGTAGTTCATCCTCGGTGTTCCTGCGACCTCTTTTTAACACATTAATCCAGTTGGAAACAGTGGCAAAACATGGCGCAGAGTCACTGTACGTCTCGTCTAACTCAATTTTTACTTGGGTCGCATTCCAACCTTTGAAATAAAAATGCTTGATAACCACTCGAAACTCTTTTTTCTCCATTTTTCAAAATCACGCCGATACGTTGCACGGGAAAAGCTATCAAAGAAATCGCAACGGCCAATCACCATAATATATTGAGTGCTAGCAGTCGAAAAGTTGCAGTTCCTATTAGCGGTGAAAGCGTGTCAAAATTCGAATTCTAAAAAGCTCATTCTAAGAACTTATTGAACTACCTGTATATATATGTATATATATATATATATATATATATATATATATATATATATATATATAGAAAATATTGTGATGATTTATTAATCATTTACAATACGTTTGCACACTCGGCAGTGCTCGTCTAATCGAAATATATATATATGTATGCGGTGCCAATCCGATTGCTGATACCGCTTTCTTTCTTCTTGACTTGTTGGGCATAACATTTCGAGGAAACAAAATTCATCTTCTACTTGAGCGGCTTGGCGCCAGCTTAACGTAACTTCTGTGTAAGTAGACACTAGCTGGTACACAACTGGCACGAGAACATACGAGAAAACCGAAACAGGAGATAGCTCACCATCGCTGAAACAATTAACCGCCAATCCGCTTGCCACGCTCTGAAACAATCATGAATCGCTCCAATTCTAACTGTTCGTTGTTTATGTACAACTACGATATACGTATCTGCGGTTTGTTACACGGATGCATAACAGTAACCTTTAGGATTCTTCCACTGACATGACTCGTAGCAAGTTGCGGATAGCGGCAAAGCGTAAACACGATCCTGTAAGTCGATTACGTAAACCCGATTTGCAGCAAAACAGAGGCGCTGTGTCAGCTGCCAGTAGACGTCGTGTTCAAATGTGCGACTAGTACTTGTGTTACTTATTTTAGTTTCTATAAATGTCAACATATCAGCGTGGGTTTTTTGTTTGTTACGGATCTTGAAAGTTGACGGCCGAAACTTTAAATTTCAAGGTTCTATTTCCTGGCGAAGAATGCGATGAAATGCGCGCGCGAGAGAGAGAGAGAGAGAGATAGAGAGCGCGCGCACTAGAGATGTATAGACAGATACATCGACAACGGGAATGAACGAGGCAGTGTCGTCTGCCTGTTTGTTAGGAAATTTCGTGAAACACGTTTCAAAATGATTAGGTCTGCTGTGGTATCTGCGAAAGTGTGTTTAACGCCGAAAAGGACGAGGAAATTCTCTAATACGTAAGATTGGCCTGATTCGAAAATGGTAACGTGACCATTTTTATTCGCCAAATTTATACAATTCAAGTCAAGGTCACGATACCCGGTTCCCGGGATCACCAAAGTGCTCGCTAATGGGGATGGCGTGCCGTAACCGCACACGTAACCCGGTCTCTCTTTGCCTTTGCTGCCGACGGTGGAGTCACGCAATAGCGACGTTTTGTTCTCTCGCGAGTGATTCATGTAACGCGAGAGCTCGGCCATTCTTCTCGACGACCTCGCCGCCGTCGTCAGCCTGGAGCGGCGAAACTTGCAGAATCATACATAATTAGGCTACGACTGTTAGAGTAACAGCATCATGTTCAAAGACTCTTCGTTCGTTTAGCCCGCGGTGAATATCGACCTGGTGGCGGGGCAGGCCGGTAGGCGGGGGGGGGGTCGTATTGAGTTTCTTGCCGGCTGGTTCTCGGGATTGCTACGCAACCTCGTTGCTTGTGTAGTTTCGTATTCTTTTTTGATGGCCCGCGGTACGCGGCCTCCCGGATGAAATAAGCTACTATTGTATCGTTATGCTCACCGACTCTTTCGTCGTTCTACCGATAGCTACCTCGTGTCGTTGATGTCCACTGATGTCCCAGCATGCGCGCAGAGCACTCAATCAAAGATATGGACAGAGACGGGATATCTTATGACGTTTACGTGTTGTACACCTTCGTATCCATCTCCCATTGCGCGGTCGGGTGGTTGTTTGCGGATGCGCTGCTGAGTGCCAGTGTAGCTGCAAGCAGCCGAAAACCCGCTATTAAAAAAAACATTTAGGTAGGTGCGAGAGTATATGCTAGAGCTGTTTTTTTTTCTCGTGTTCGAATCGGCAGAGAGTAGACGTGTTCAAAATTTGCTCCCGCTAATTTGACCCGTTTACCCTGTTTAAGAGTGACAACCGTTAAAAAAACTACAACAGTGACAAAACAGACTAAAAGGTGTCTGGAGGGGTGTGAAGCCCACTCCAAAGTGTACTACGTAGCGCTGCTGGGGTTTCAACTCCACTCAGCCTGACTGGCGATTGTGTTCGATTGACAACGTCATTACAACGAGTGTTTGTTTACATTTTGACGTTGCTTCGCGGTCTCCTATCGCGAGAGGCCAGCGTACAGCCAACTGACTTCGTGGACGAGACGGGAAGACGCCGCTTCGCCCGCAAAGTTACCGGGTTCAAAACCCGCGCGTGACGACAAATTTTAATCAAAGTTTAAATATTTTTAATTAAATTGAGTACATTTTACGTTTTACCTAGTTGATTTTATCAATTTAAAACGTATCGATTGCCTGCAAAAGCCACGATGCCGCCCAGCAGGGGTGGTACTGCCCCGCCGCCTACCCTGGATATATCCAGGTTACGAGAAAACTCGACTGACGCCAGTACGTGTGCTGATCAGACCGACGCCTCGAAGGAGGTCACAGCAAACACCCGCGATGCGCCGGCAATGGAGGTTTCTGGCGAACCGAGCCCATCCTTACCGAACACCCCCGCGCTTGATCCCTGCGCTGGAAGCGTCACGGCAGAAGAGCGCGTCATAGGCTTCAAGCGCAAGAAGTTGTCTTCATTCTCTGCAAGCGCCGAAGACGACCAGGCTGTTGAGACTAATGATGGGTTTACTCGTGTGGTGACTCGCAGGGAAAAACTGACTGCATCCCGTGAACAGAAAAGCCTAGCTAAACTAAAGGAGAGTATATCGTCTGGCGAACTAGGGACTTTCAAGGTGATTATTCGGAGAGAACCATCCGAAGGCGAAGCCTCAGCAGAGTTCCCTGAAGGCTCGCTACTATCAACGTATAAACACATACACGACGTGGTTCCCGGATGCAGAATATCCGGCGACCGGAAGTTCATTATTGTGTGGCTTTCGCGAATTGAAGACGCTTGCCGGGTGGTTTCGATTTCAGCCCTAGGGAACCTACCGGTGGTCGCACACAGCCCATCTCTATCGATATTTAAAGCCAGGATACACAAAGTTCCAGTGTCAATCACCGAGGAGGAGATACAACGCGAGCTGTCATCACTCGGAGTCAATCACGTGAAAAGATTGTCTCACATGCGAAATGAAGCGAGAGTTATGCTCAGTAAAGTGATTCTTTCATTTACGCGCCAACCTCCGCCATCCGTCTTTCTTGGATACCAAACCCACCAAGTAGTTCTCGAGCCCGACCAACCCAAATTATGTCACAAGTGCCTGAGGCCAGGACACTTCGCCGACAGGTGTACAATGCCCCAAGTATGCAAGAAGTGCGGCACCCCCGGACACCTAGCCGCAAGCTGCACCAATTCAGCAAGATGTGTGGTGTCGTGGTGCTCACGCAGCAGGTTCATCTGCCTGCCCTCGCTTGGCCTACCTTCGGGAAAGAAACCGAATTATACTGGAAGCCCGCACACTGCAACAGGTGAAGGTGCTGCACCCGGCGGCCGAGATCAGCGACATTTCTCCCACATCAGCCCTGTCTGTAGACAGCACATCTCAGGTTCCAAAACAACCTTCTTACGCTTGCGTCGTCCGCGGAATATCTCAGTCGCACAACGACCCTACACCGCAGCTGCTACTACCAGCTCCCATATCAATCCCCACCAGAAAAGGCGGAAGATCGACAGGGAGGTCCCGCGGCAACGTCGAGTCAAAACACCCGTCAAGCGCACACGTAAAGCGACTCCGGCTGTGCCCAGCTCCAAAAGCACCTCCTTCGGACTGTCTCAAATTCTTGCAGGATTAAGCCCAGAGATATCGGCCAAATTTAAGGCCTTATTAGAGCTTTTGGAGCCGCTGTTGCAGCTGCTACCGTTAGTGGACAATCTGCGACGAATCGTACAACCATGAATGATTATGATCGCACAGCTCACGGCGCAGAAGCATCACGCGCTACTTCATCTACTACTAAATGTCCACTATGCGACGGTCGGTACACGCGACGTGGACTAACAAGACATATATCAGCTAAACACCCGACCGCCACTGTCGCTTCCTCTTCAATACCGACAACCTCTGATCCCCCCCGTTTGCAACCGGCGCAAATTTTGGAGGATATTCAAGCTGTTATGGGACAACTCAGGTTGATTCGAATCGTACCAAAGTCAGTAAGGAGACAAGTGGCCGAAGCACTTACCCGTATACTCTCAGCAGTCTCATCTGATAACGACGTCGAAGCATGGTATGGACTTTTTTCCTTTGCCCCCGTGGTCCTTCGTCTTCCCCGCGCCCGCAACGACGCTTCATCCCTCTCAATCATAATACGCAACAATCTCCGCGATTTCTCCCAAGGTATGCGTCTGTCAGACGTGATTGCCACCTCTCATGCCCGCGTTTCGACTCCTAGACCATTCAGGAATGATACGGTGCGGCAGTCCATTATTAAACTCTCTAAAGGAGATGTTTCTGGCGCCGCCAGACTTATCGTTTCTACAGATACGATAACGCCCGGCATTGACCGTATAGAGGCTTCGCGAGAGCAACACCCATTAGCTCCCGAGGACCTAGAATGGCCGACACTGACCAGAACCCCTATGCCCTACGTCACATCAAAGGAAGATATTCAGGTGGCTATCAAGAGCTTCTCTAAGAGCTCCGCCGCAGGGCTAGACTTTATGAGACCGCGGCTGTTAATGGACCTTCTTTCACCGTCCCTCAACGACGTCGCCGCTAGCCTGCTCTCCGCATTGGCAAAGGCTGTAGACATTCTTCTTTGGGGCAACCCCCCTTCTTGCCTTCAACCGTTGATATTCGGCGCAAGACTATTTGCCCTGAAGAAAAAGGACGGATCGGTACGTCCGATTGCTTGTTCGTCTACGCTACGCAGGCTCGCCGCAAAAATCGGATGTAACCACAACAAGGCCGTTATTTCTAACGCAACGGGTGCACATCAGTTGGGATTTGCGACGCCGGGCGGGACCGAGGTAGCCATTCATGCAACTCGTGCTTTTCTCGATTCCCGCGAACGCTCAGGGGTTCTTGTGAAGCTCGATTTTAGAAACGCTTTTAACAGTATGAGACGCGATCATCTGATGAAGGTCGTTGCATCCCACGCCCCTCATCTATTGCACCACGTCGGGCTGGCTTATCGGCATTCTTCCCATCTGGTCCTGCCTGAGCATGTTATTTCGTCCGCCACCGGACTGCAGCAGGGAGACCCCTTAGCACCACCTCTGTTTTGTCTGGGTATTACGGATCTGGTAGATTCCTTCAAAAGCCCGCTGAACCTCTGGTACCTTGACGATGGCCTACTAGGAGGAAACGTTCATACAGTAGCGGAGGACATTCGACGGGTCCTTAACTTTGGTGTAATATCTGGGCTGAAGTTAAACCCTGCCAAATGTGAAGTATGCACCCTGGGCTCTACCGGTGAGGCTTCCCCAGATATACAGTTACTTCGAGACCTCCTGCCCGGCTGCAAGGTGACTGCCAAGGACGATCTGGATCTACCCGGTGTACCACTTTGTCCCGAAGGGCTTACAGCAGCAATCGAGCGCTGGAGATTAAAGCTGGAAAATGCCGCCGCTCGCCTTCCTCTTCTAGGAGCCCATCGGGGACTCTTCTTACTCAGGTCTTCTTTCTCTTCCTTGAGACTCATCCACCTTCTTCGAGGAGCTGACCTATCCAATCGGGTCGACGACTTGCAAGCGCTCAACGAGTTGACACTGTCTACCCTCGAGGCTCTGCTCAACACATCTTTACCACCTAGCGCACGGCAACAGGCATTACTGCCCGTCTCTCAAGGAGGCCTCGGGGTTCCGAACTTACAGACCTTGGCCGGTCCTGACATAGTCTCCTCCATGCTAAGCGCAGAAAACAGGGCAACCCCCCTTTTAGATACAGCAGGAGTTGGCCAGTTTAGAAGCCGCCTAGCCCAGCTTCAGGAGAACCTTGAGGCCCGGTGCGGTGGCAGGCCTGACAACATACTATCTCAACATGACTGGAGTGCCCCTTTACACGCTGAAGTACAACGACGGCTCTTTAATGAAGCTGCCGACGACACGACCAGAGCTCGCCTAAACGCCGTGTCCGCCAAGGATTCAGGCGCCTGGTTACACGCGCTTCCCAGTGCACCCATAGGCACCCTTCTTGACGACGAGACGATTCGTATAGCAGTAGGCCTACGACTGGGGACAGACCTGGTTAGCCCCCATCGGTGTCAATGTGGTCACCCCGTCGACAAACTGGGACATCACGGCCTATCGTGTATCATCAGCGCAGGCCGACGCCCTTGACATGCCGCTATCAATGAGACCTTCAGCAGAGCCCTCAGATCATGCGGTCGTCCGTGCATCCTCGAACCCTCGGGCCTCTGCGTGGAGGACGGCAACGTCCAGACGGGATGACACTTACACCATTCGAGCGAGGCAAAATGCTGGTTTGGGATGCAACCGTTACCGACTCCTTAGCACCTTCTATGGTCGGTGGCGGCGTATCCGAAGCCGGTTATGCAGCCCACCTTGCGGAGACCAGCAAGCTAAGAAAATACTCATCAATTGGGTATCCCCACGAATTCTGGCCACTTGCGTTTGAGACCATGGGTGGTCCTGGTGTTCGGACCAGACAGCTGATCCGCAAAGTCGGCACTTTGTTAGATCAGTCAACCGGTGATAACAGATCGTCGTCCTTTTTTAAACAACGTCTGGATCTTGACATACAACGTGGAAACGCGGCCTCCGTTCGGGGCACACTTCTGAAGTGGTCTCGGCCTAGCCTAGACGAGGCGGACACGTGATAGTCACAATACATACCCGCTAGGCACACTGGCTTAGCTAATCTCTTGTAATATGTGTCCCACAAACATAATGTAATATACGAAAAATAAACTTAGACTGCTAGAGCATGCTTTTGCAGAGATTGTCCTGTGTGATCGATGTGCGCGGTGTTGTTCCCCTGTAACTTTGGTGGTTGACGCCATTAGACACTAGATTCGAGTTGCTGCTAGCTTATTCTGCCAAGGTTCACTGGCAGCGCCTGGAGGCACCTTGTCAACTAGGGAGGACTTTAAGCTATTGGCGCGACCACACAGCTTGTATGGCTTTGATGAGGGGTTCCAGCTCTGTTTGCTGCCCTTAAAGACGACGACCAAGATCAGCTTCTAAAAACGTCAGATAAAAACTACATGACGATTATCATAAACGTACTATGTATCGAAGTGGTTGCGATTGGGTAACACATAGTAAGGGTAAGAATGATATATTTACATATATAATCAAAGAGAGAACTTCTTAAGGTTTGCAAATTAAGTTGCAATTAGTACATACTTACATATTAATGCACTTGTTTCGAAAAGCGGAGAAGTGGAGGACGTAAAGTACAAATTTAAAGTGTTTTACTAAATGAGTTCTAAAAAGATAATTGCTGTAACTTGTCGAAACATCTTTACCATTTTCGGGGACGACTCAATCAATGAGCAGACCTGGCAAAAATGGCTTGCCAATTACGTGGTAGAAAGTATAATCCAGACGATAAACCAGAGCCTGGTCAACCCGCAAACACAATAAATAAGAGCACATGCACATGCATTTGCACTTCTCAGTTTTCTCAATCGGCACCGCCAAGTGGTATTTTTGGATCGTTTGGCAACCTGCGATAAAAATGGGTCTTCTACAAATGCAAGCATGCAAATATTTTAGTCCGAGGGCGCAGGCAGTTTCCAGAGTCAATCCAAGCAAAACTTCTACGTGAATATGGTTCTGTTGTATTGTTGGTGCTGGATCAGAGGCACCTGGGCTGACAAAAAAAAATGTTTCTGGAAAAGTGCAAGTTTTTTGAGGCCGTCCAAAACGTGGCAACAAAAGGCAAAAACGTATATATATATATATATATATATATATATATATAACTTTTTTTTTAATTTAATGGGGGGTTGGATGGTAATGCACCATCTCTTTTTATTGAGAATCTGTGTTCCCCGTTTTTTTTTCAATCATGGTCGATGTCTAGTCCACTCCGGCATTCACCTTGTTTAAATTGGGAACCATGAAAACCAATTTAGGAGTGGCCGGTCTGGGTCTCAAACCCAGGCCTCCCGAATGCAAGGCAAACTTTTGACACTGACCCATCTTGCTTGGTATATATATATATATATATATATATATTTATACGAGGTGTGTTCAAAAAGTATCGCGACTTTTGTGTTTTTTTCAAAAATTATTCATTTATTCATGAATATCTATTTTGTCCCCTTCAAAGTAATCCCCATGAGATATTATACACTTGTGCCAACGGTTTTTCCAATCTTCGAAGCACTTCAAAAAACCATTTTTTTTATCTTGTTCAGCTCCTCCTTCGATGCCGTCTTTATCTCGTCAAGCGTAGCGTAACGTCGTCCTTTCATGGGCCTCTTCAGTTTAGGGAACAAGAAAAAGTCACAGGGGGCCAGATCTGGGGAATACGGTGGCTGCGGCATCATTAGTGTGTTGTTTTTGGCCAAAAACTCGCGCACAAGCAACGATGTGTGAGCAGGGGCGTTATCGTGGTGCAAAAGCCAAATTTTGTTCTTCCACAAATCCGGGCGTTTCTGGCGGATTGCTTCGCGCAAATTGCGCATAACTTGCAGGTAATATTCCTTATTGACCGTTCTACCCTGTGGCAAGAACTCATGATGCACCACGCCCCTGCAATCGAAGAAAACTGTCAGCAAAACTTTCACATTCGACCGAACTTGGCGCGCTTTTTTCGGTCTTGGTTCGTGCGGCAGCTTCCATTGAGATGATTGAGCTTTGGTTTCCACGTCATAACCATAAACCCACGATTCGTCACCAGTTATGACCCTCTGGAGCAAATTTGGGTCGTCGCGGACAGAGTCCAACATCTCATTAGCAATGTTCATGCGATGCTGTTTTTGGTCGCAATTGAGCAATTTTGGTACGAATTTCGCGGCGACCCGTCTCATGCCCAAATCATTGATAAAAATCGAATGGCACGAGCCAATCGATATGTTTAGGTCCTCAGCAACTTCTCTAACGGTGATTCGACGATTGGCCAATACCATTTTCTCCACTTCATTAATTTTTTCGTCTGTTGTTGAAGTGCTCGGGCGTCCGGCACGCTCTTCGTCGTTCACATCTTCTCGGCCTTCTGAGAACATTTTGTACCACCGATAAACGTTGCTTCGGTCCAAGGTAGCTTCTCCGTATGCCACAGTCAACATTCGGAATGCATCCGCGCACTTAATTTCGTTTTTCACACAAAATTTGATACAGGTTCTTTGATCCATTTTTTTGAATAGGTAAAAATCGAAGACGATCCAAAACACGTGCAAGCAAAGCAGCTGTCAACAATTAAGTGAACATTCAAAATGGCCGAGCTTGTCGGCATAAGTGAGAGACATGAGTACCAACATAACGCCACAAAAAATCGAAATTCGAATATACGTAACCCGCGAAAATTCAAAAGTCGCGATACTTTTTGAACACACCTCGTATACCTACTACAATCCTTTACTACGGGTGGCTTTCAAGGCCACACCCCGAGCGGTCTCCCTAAAAGGTACCGGTGCCTGGTTACAGGCTCTATCCAGTACTCACTTAGGCACCGTACTAGATAACGACACTGTTCGGATTAGTGCGGGGTTGCGTCAGAAAGCAGATCTCGTATTTCCCCATCAATGTAGATGCCGCAATCAAGCCACAGGCACACCATGATCTCTCTTGTGCCTTGAGCGCAGGCCGTCGAGCCCGACTTGCAGCACTTAACGGCACATTTAGCCGAGCCTTAAAATCTGCCAGGTTGCCTTGCACTCTAGAAGCGAGAACGGATGGTCTCACTCTTACATTCGTTGAGGTGGGTCGCATGCTGGTATGGGATGCAACTCTTGCTGACTCGTGAGCCCTTCAATGGTCAGTGAGGATATTTAGCGGGGTAACACCTCTGTGCGTGTCGAATCTGGAGAATGTGAGAGGTTTTTATTTATTTGATCCGGTATGCGTTTATAGGAAGATAAGTAGTACCTCATATATATATATATATATTGTGAGAATTTATTAATCATTTACAATACGTTTGCACACTCGGCAGTGCTCGCCTTAATACACATGATGGTAAAAAGGTGTCACGTAAGGTTAAGAATTAGCCTTGCTTGATGGTAGCCCCCTCTCTTATGGACCCGGTGCGAGCGGTATATCTTCAAGGTTCCTTGCAACGTTAAGACGGTAAGATCCATAAGATTCCTCTTCGTGACGCCGAGCCCCAAGAGCGTACTCGCAGATTCGGAGTCCCATACACCACTCATAGAGATAGTGATGGATCCGAATCTGCGAGGTTTTTGCCGGTTTATATATATATATATATATATATATATATACTAAGTTCAACTCAAAATGGCAAACCTTGAGTAAGTTTGTCTCATTTAATACATGTACTACTTTTCGAGTCGGTTTACAAAGTGAAAGAATATAGAAAGGACGTCGTAGGACATTATTACGTAACGTATGTGCAACAATGCACTAGTAAATCATTACATCGTTCCTAGCGTTCTTATATAAGTACGTTAAGTAATGCATGGTTATAAACACTACGCAAAGCTATACACACAACGTTTTTAGGTTTAACAAGGTAGAGGACCCCAGTAAACGAAAATCTGTCACCACCTGAACTTTGATTGTATATTTACATTTATGTTAAAATTCACGATCAAAACAAGTTTAGCGGCATTTAGAATATATCGCACACCTTCTACAGTGGGCCACTTCAATGGATCAATGTAAGTCAAAAAAGTTGTTTACTCGTTCTATATGCAACTGCTTAAGAAGTCGCGCCCGAGAAGTTGCTCCTTCGGCCGTCCATAGAGCCGGCAATATTGGCAAACTAAACACTAGCAATATTTAACCTGTTAAATGATTAGCAGGAAAGGCGAAATGTACGTCGTTCGTATTTATAGTCGCCTCTAGTCACGCTTTTTCAAGAAATGCGTTTGCTCCTATACAGGGGAGCAGTACAGCAGTACCAGTGCTTTGCGTTGTCTAATGCACACGTGTTAACTAAAATCCGGGAAGTTTTATCAAGAGCATAGATCACCGTTGATTACATTCATAGTGTCGGTTGTAATTTTATTTGTTTGCCGGTTTTGGGAGAGAGCATGGCTGCATTGTGAGCATGACGAGACCCGATCGAACAACTGACTTTAAGGTCGCCTGCGTATTCGAGGTGTTTTGCCGCCGTTTACAAGTAGCCCTTTATTGTCTAAAACATAAATGAGATGTCTAAGATCTTGTTTATGTTTAGTCAAAGGACCACAGCAGCGGCAATTCAAAAAATATTTAAAAGACGATCCACAGTAACGGCGATATACCTTATTGTTGCACGCAGCAACGTCATCAGCTTAGGCAACGGACTTGCAACGTATTTGGACCTGCTTTATTCTAAAGTGAACGGAGACACTTGACGAGCTCTTGTACTAAGTAAAGCATAGAAAAAAACAAAATACGAGGGCAAACCAAAAACAGCTATTCTAATGACGCAACCTTAATTGACTAGTAACAACCCAGAAGCTAAGTTAATTTCAAAATGCTGCACGCCTTACAAATGAGCGACTGGGAAAGTATAGGGGAAATTATGACACACTTAAAACCAGAGCATGCTGAAGAAGCTGGAGCTTCAAAAGACTAGCGACTGAATGCCAAAATAATGTGCGATAAATAAAAAGGCCAGTTTTGTTCCAAGGTGTGCAACACTGTTTTTTTCTGAAAATTGGACGGAATAATGTTTATAGGGGAGCAAATATAGCCAGGCAGCGACGGATAAATTTAAATATCAAAAAGTAGCGTATGTGGCACAACAAAATGTCTGTATTTTTAGTGTGGGATCTTAAGCTCTACGAAACGAGTCTATTCAGTTAAATGGAAATGTGAGAATATATAATGTAAGTCATAGCAAACAGCCCCGGCAGCTCGTGTGGCAAAACAGCGCGCAGAATTCGACAATATAAGAGATTTATTGGCTACTACAGTTAACCCTCTTTATAATAAAAGTGTTTTATGTATGACAATTTACCTCGCAATGATTTTATATTTTATACTTGTAACATACCTTACCCTTCAGCGTGATTCTGAATCGTAATCAAGCGGCTCATCTAGCTAGTGTTTTTATTGACCTATTTTATAATTGATTTTGGTAATGGTTAAAATTACACACACTGCTTGTCTGCATAAACCCAAATGCGTGCCGTGCGCTGACCATAGCTCATTTATCCACGATAGATCAGAGTCAACCATGGTTTCTGCAGTCCTGTTTTGTCAAAATATAGATGATTTTGGCATATAAATGACTTTGCGGGTATTATCAATAGGGCTGACTTATCGTTCTTTGACTTTCTTCGCAGATATTCCTTTAAAGTTCTAGGAGATTCTAGGAATATCAATAGATCAGGTAGAGAAATTTAGTTAAAGCTCCACCCGGCAGATTGATTACCACTGTTCATCGAACTGCTATTCAAGGCATATCTTAGGGCGGTGCTTTCAGCTGTATATAATAGTAGACCGGATATGAGTCAATATTCTGCTGAAGTACAAAATGGACGTATCGTGTGTGGAGGTTGCCACACTCCAGTGGAGTTGAAGCATCTTGTGATGACATATATAGAGGATATTAGAAATAAGAGGGGTATTACGGAGAAAGAAGGCTGAACGAGGAAGAAATGCAGTAAGGTGTTGTGATATATATATATATATATATATTGTGGCAACAAATATATGGAAGGTCATTGATGTACCAGGATTGAAATTTGTAAATGCCACTCCAGTCCACAGCGCGGAGTTTAGGGGGAAGTTCAAAAATAAATGCTAATTTTTTTTAGGTTTTCGCATTGGGTTGCTGTTTAATTGCGCCAAAGAGTTTCTTGAGTGCGTGGATGTCAAAATGTATACAAAGGTATGTAAAAATTAGGTACAATAGTTAGCAACGTTAGAGCAAAGTTATATGTATATATATATATGCCGAATAAGCGAATTAATTGGCATACGATAAATCAAGACGGAGTGGGCTATTATCTGACTGCAGGGCAGGAATGTTATATACAAAGATACAACGAGTTTGTGGGTTAAGGGATGAATCAATTGAACATATTGTAAACGAATGCTCAGTTTGGGGGATCAGAGATGTGGACTGCTCAGTGGCCCTCATTTTAGGACCAAATATCAAAAGAACCAAGAGGTTGTCCCAATTGAAGTCACTTACTTAGTAGAAGAGGATATTCAAGAATATTTTATATTTCTTTTAGCACCTCCTCTACTACTTCTGTATCAAATCCCCATGCCTGGGCTGACAATAGGTTTTACTCCACGAATGCTTGTATACCATCCCGCGGAGCGTCCTGAACTTCGGAATAGATAAGCTTTGTTGTAAACCACTCTCGCGAGTCTATCTAGTCGCCACAGTTATTGCCTCTTCCTATGCCCAGCCCTTAAGGAGTGTGCGTTCTAGGGTGTCTTCCGAGACTGTCACACAGAAAAGGAATGTGTCTGATGGGAATTGGATTGTAAGTTACCATGCCCCCTGCAAGCTTGTGTTAGATAGAATGTTAGGTTTCCTCACGACCGTGTTACTCATACCTGTACTTTTCGGCAGCAGCCTAATCAAGCTTTTGCCGGGGGCCCCAGAGAGAATGACGTCTGTGTGATTTACCTACTTAAATTCAGCACACACAAAGCTGCAAAAAATGGTTTCATTGATATGCGTGGGTTCACTTTTGCTGCTCACACTTTTCGATCTGGTCCAAGTTCAATTATTCTCCCCAACTGTCATACGCATTTGGGCTACTTTGAATTAAATACCAGCACTAATTCTCTTCTGTCAAGTTGAGAGTCCGTTGTTAGTGTTGCTGTTGTGTGGTTCGAACGTAGATTGCAAGAGATCTTCATTTTTCCACCTTTGCCAAATTCGATTTGGCTACTGTTTACGTTCTACTGACGTACGTAAGAGTAACGTTTTATTTGAGTCTGTAGATTTTGCTCTATACGGTGGCAGCGTGTTGTGCCTGCTTCTACTTAAGAAACACGTTGATTCAATGTGTGTAGACGCATTAGCATTTGCATAGAGTTAGCATAAATAAGAGGTCGTGAATTTAGTACGCCTTCTATTCCAGTGAAGAACTGACGAGAGTATAAAGCTCGCCCGTTGTAAGGTCTGCCTCACCTACCATTTTGTTAAATGCGTCTTTAATTGAATTGATGAGATGCTCCCAAACGCCGCCTCGTCAGGCAGCACGTTGTGCGATAAATCACTAATGTACATTGTGCCGTGCATTGAATGACTTTAGTTCTGGGTCTTAGTCTATTCTTTCGAGTATTGCTTGTAAGTCCGTACTCACTGCATAAAAATATGTCGCATTGTTGCTTAATATTTGTTTAACTTCTCTACGTCTGGCTATGAACCCGCGCAATGCTAATAGTTCACTAAATACGAGTGGTAAAATTGTGTTGAGACAACAGCTGATTTAGTGCAGTAGTTCATTGTGTAAGGTCCGAGTCGCCGCACAAACGAAAATTATGAAATAGGCTTTGCAGCTCTCCCCCGTCTCTAGAATAAGCATGTAATGGGCCGGCGGCGATCGGTCCGCTTATCTCAACGCGTTGTGTCTGTGATGTGCGGCATTCATGTAGGCTACCAGTGATTTGCGAAAGAGGTTTGGCGTTACGCCTTATGCATGCACCACATTTGGTGACAGCCTATTTAATTGCCTTAAGAGCCTTCAGAATCCAGTAATTGTTTAGTCTTGGCTACGCCAGGGTTGAATTCGTTCCCGGATGCATGCTAAGATCATATGCCTGTTGAATTAGAAGTGCCACAAAAGGTGAGTTGTTCGGTGAAACGTGTTTATTAATATACGTATAATCCACGGTTTTTTTACTTCTTCTGGATTTGTAGTTCTACTTTGCAAGATTAATAGTCCATACTCGTCAAGGCGGGTTGAGCTGATTTAAATTCGGTGCAGTCTTGTGTTGTTGCATGGCTTTGATATCTGCCGCAAAATATGTCTGTTGCTGAAGCTAGCTGAAGCAAGTTGCTGCTGTTCTTAATGATGAGGAGTGTTGTCTTTTTCAAACAATAAGTATCAACCTGGCTATCGATTGGCTTTTTAGTAACGGGTTTGCGCAACAAACCAGCCTCGTCAGACCTCGTTGTACATAGTTTGAGTTACTTGCTGCAGTTGCTATATTGAATTGATGGCCTGTGGTGACTTGACATGCATTGACGCCGCGCACCAGGTGCGCAGGTTCACCCCCAGGTGTGAGCATATCTGTGTTTTGTCGGGTTTAGTCTGAATAAATGTGACTCGACGAGCAATATATTGCTTGAATCGGTTTGGATCGGCCTGTGTATACATCCCAACGCAATAATTGAATAGAATGTAGAATTGCGCATGACTAATGCTTAGATTGTGCATAGCTTCCTGAATCGTTTCCGCAAGACGAACTCCTATTACACAGACCATGCTAGCTCTAACGTGGGTACCGTAATGGTGTTCAAAGGAGCTACTTTTCCTTTTGCTGTTAAATCGAATTTACAGAGTAAGTGTCATCGGCCTTTGTAAGCTTGCTATAGCATGCCGCTCCATAACGCAAAGGGCTGGCATCACAGAACGCACGCGTTTCGTGTGTGAGTTAGAGCAAATCGCCCTCTAAAGTCATATTTCTTTTGTGTCTTATATGCATATGCCAAAAAGGCCTTTGAAGTGTGTATTCCGGAGAGGAAATTGTCCAACTATGTCATCTGTTGCCTCAACATCCCAATTCAATTTATTCTTTCGTATTTGTTGTAGCATTATCGCAACAAGCTTGTTGTAGCATCTGCCTTGTAGTGATTGTTCAGGGCAAACATCATTTAATTGAACCATAAAGTTTTCCGACGATTCGTGGGATTAATGTTTTAGCAGTTTGTCGTTCGCCAATGCGCGCGTTTTCTGGCTGGTTACCTGTATGAGCTGGTTACCTGTTGTACGTAGACACGTTATCTACTTTACTCCATATGATTTCGAGGACCTGTTCTAATGACTGTTATGGCTCAATTGTGTTTGAGAGACTTACTCTCGGATTTTGTAGATGTTTTTCGACAACATTACTGTTGGAGCTGAACTTACGTATATAAGCTGTTTGCAATGTTGTTCCAAGTTATTCGATTTTTTCAAATGCATATGCGTGGTTGTCAGCGCCGCATAAGACATCGACAATATACCTGTGTTACGAAACGTCTCTTTTTCATCTACGTTTTTAAGTGCGTTCATAATGCTGATTAAACACGCAACGCGGCACGTTAACCCTTCGGGAGGTCGCCTAAATCTGTAGGCTGTTAGGGATGGTTTATCCCTTTCCGCTTTAATATTGCTTGGGTTAGATAACCCACAATAGCCTCAGCGAATCGCTTTCTTCTGGATTAACAATCTATTTGTGGGAAGGCTTTCTGAATATCCGCACCAAAAACACTACTGGATGACAAGATGCCAAATCTCATCAAGATTTCTGGGAGACTATTGTTTAGATTTTCATTCATTGGGTCATTCAGGGATTCGTGTCGTCGCCGTCATCCTGGCCCATTCATATTAGGCCTGAGTGATGTGGTCCTGCATGCGACAGCCGCCACGTATACACCAGGTACATAGTGCATAATGATCACTACCTTGTATGTTTAAAAGCCCCCCGTGACGAAGAGTCTTAGTAGTGTGCCTGCCAGTTCTGCCTGCAGAGGTGTGCCAAGTACTATGCAGTGGAATGCGTAGCAATAGCAAGAACAAATTGTTGCACTACTTTCCTTGCTTAAAAAAACGTTGTGTTTCAACGTTATCGTATACCTCGACTGTTTCCCAGTGCAGTCTCTAAATCGTTCTTTGTGAGAAAACCGTTTGTTTCGATTAGCTGCTTTAAAAACCCATGTGGATCGAAATGCAGCCTTGCGTTGGGGTCTCTAATTGATATCAGCTTGAAGTGTCCACAAGCGTGAATACATTTTTGTTTAATCGAGTGTGTACCTAAATAATAATGGTACTTCTCTAACAGTAGGGCTCCCTTATTGATGATGATAGATGGCTCCTGTATAACATATTAATAATAGTCTAAGCCGATTAGTGAGTTGATGCTGGTTAGTGCCTTCCGTCAACCTGATAATGTTATACTGTTTGTCTATTTGAATTTGTTTTTATTCCCTATAATATACGCAACAAGTTTGGGCATTTGATTGATTTAAGGTGCAATTGTTTCTATTACTACTACTACTACTACAACTACTACTACTTTTTTAAAAAATGTTACAACTAGTTTCATTAAAACTACTTTCGTTTTACTTTGCTGAAAATTGAGGTTCTTCTATGCGCTACACTTATATTTGTTCCCTTGTTGGTTTTTGGCCGACGTTTCATTGCTTCGTGGCCTCATCCTTTCAGCTCGTTGTCTTTCCACTTCGTTTTTTCTTCTCAATATACGTTCCACCAATCGGATGCCCTACTTCCATTTAAATTTTTCCTCGAGCATAGCAGTGACTAAGTCTGTCACCGTCATGCCTGGAGATACCCTTTTCGGTCAGTTCTGTCGTTTGTTTTCAAATGCTGGGCACCGGAGGATTGTATGAGTCACGTCACCGTCCCCGCCTGTGTCGCCCATAATGCATTTGGAGTCCGGAGCCTTGCCAATCCTATGCAGGTGTTTTTGGAAGCATCCGTGCCCCCTTCAGTACAAATAATAGGTGACTTCTCCGTGCTCTCTGTTGAATAATTTCTCGCTGTCGGGAATGAACTGACGTGTGCTGGTCCAGTCCTCGTTCCATTCCTTAATTGTCCATCCTCGGGCCTCGGGTTTTGGTAGAGACCTGTTTGTCTTTCCCCGTGTTCGTTCTTCGATCATACTAGACCATGGTATCAACCTTACTATTGCGAGGATGTCAGTCGTTTCAATTGTTCTATATGCACTAGCGATTCGTATTTCCAGTTTACGTTCCGCTTTCAGAATTTATTCCTTGTGTATATTCAACTTTATTGCATTCGATCTCCACCTTGATGCGGCGTACAAGAAGCCTTCCATTCTCCGTGTCAATCATCTCACCTAGATATCAGACCGACCTGTTGATCTTTATGCTCATGCCGTTCAGAGCTAAGCGGATGTTTTCGTGTAGCTTGCGGCGCCTGAGAAGTACGGCCTTGCTTTTTTCGTGTGTCATACTATCCAGCTGTTCACAATCTCAATGGCTGCTTGTGCTCTTGCTTGCAACGTCTCCACCCCTCGCGCTGTAACCAGGATGGCGAGGTCGTCCAAGTAAACTACTGCTTGTACTCCTTCCAGTTTACAAGGTCTCAGTACGTCGTCATATGTCATGTTCCCTAGCAGGGGCCCCAATATGGATCCCTCATGGCAAATTCTGTATTCCCGTGTATAACCCACCTAATGCTGGGGCAGGATGCAACGATCTTTTGTACTGAGAGATCTTCCTTTAAGCCATTACGTCTATAATGACCTGCCAGCGAGTTGAAGGAGTTTCGAACATCCAGAAGAACGACTGCGCGAGCTCCCTGGACCATTGATTCTTTTCCCTTTGCTTTTGCGCCTCATGTAGAAGGTCGATGGCCATTTCCGTCCATAGCCTTTAGCGGAAGCCAACTTGCATGTCTGAGAGAGCTTCTCTTTAATCCAGTTTCGCCGTTAGCCTCATGTTTATGACCGTTTCGAGTGTGCCCAAAGTATCCAGGAGACATATTGGGCGGTGCGCGCTGGGCTCTGTGGACGGCTTCCCTGGCTTTCGTGTAAGAGCCAGGGTACCCTTCTTCCACGGCTCTGGGTAAACTATCTTTCTTAAAATTTAGTCCGCCATCTGTTTGAAGATGTGCGGTTGCTCTTGGGGAAAAATCTTTACCGCCACTACCGGGATTTTATCCAGACCGGGTGCTTTGCCTTTAGGTGACCGTTTTATAGCGGCAGCTATTTCCTCTTGTGTGATCAGTGGTATATCTTTCTGCTTCGTGACTATTTCTGGTGGGTTCTGCGTGGCTTGGGAAGAGTCACCGCCGCCCTTTCTGCCAGATCTTCTGGGAGCGTTGGCCGAGCTCTCCTTAATTTGTCCACAAGAATATAATAGGGTTTCCGCCATATATTGTTTTCCACTTCGTCACAGAGCTCTCTCCATTTTCTTTCTTTACCACTTTTGATAGCCATTTTGGAGGCCTTGCTTACGGCTTGTAGCTTCTCTCAAGCTTCCTCCACACCTGTTCTTTTCCGTCTAGCACGAGTGTGCATCCTCCGTGCCGGATTGCATGCACGCTCCAGGCTCGCTATTTCTTTGTTCTGCCGCCGCAGGCCAATACTTTCAGTATTTAGGCGGATAATGCCTGCGGGCTACACCCCGCCGATGAGCACACACACTTAGGTCGGAAGTATCTCCGTGTATCGAGGAATATCCGTCCTTCAATCCTTATATCGGCGCGGAGTCTGTCGAAGTCCATTTTGCTGGCACGCCACGCCGCATAGCGTGAGTCTGCCTTCTGCTGGGCGGGCGCCTCTTCTTCTCTGTATTCGTATTGTATATATTTATAAGAAGATCAGCGTGTACGGCTTATAACAGCAAGCGTGCAGAAGCCGTGGCTGCTTCTTCCGAGGAGACCAACGTTGCTAAATCCAGTGATAGACGATAATGACTGGGTGGATCACTTCGACACAAGAGTGCGCATTGCCAGACCGAGATGCCTGTGACGATGATAATTTTAAAGATTTTACCGAAAACGAAGTCAAAGCCGCTATTAAGCAGAAACAAGATGGGAAGTCGACAGGGCCAGATCTTATTGCATATGAACACCTCAAGAAGAATGTAAATGTAGTTTGTCCAATTTTAACAAAGCTATACAATGTATGTCTTAGACAAGGGAAAATACCCGTCGAATGGCGGCAAAGCTTTCTGCAATATGCCTATCTTCAAGCGTAAAGGAGACCCAACTGACCCGAGAAACTATAGAGGCATCGCACTCACAAGCGTGCTCTATAAGATTCTAACATCGCTAATCGTTAACAGGCTGTTCTCGGCCACCGAGGAGAAGGTCCCGCCGGAGCAATATGGCTTTCTACGGGGACGGTCTACGTACGATGCGGTCTCATTTGTAGTGCAACATGTATCATATCGCCGCTCAGTGAACGAAATGACATACGCTGCTTTTATTGATTTTAAAACTGCATTTGATTGTCTTCCAAGGGACTGTCTGCTGAACACTCTACAATCAAGCTTTGATATAAAGGGAGCAATTTTTAACATTTTACATGACATTCTAGCATACAACGTTATAACGATTAAAAACGGCGATCACTACGTACAAGAACCCGTAACACAAACAATCGGAGTGGCCCAAGGAGACTCAGCTAGCCCTGTCCTTTTCATTCTGTACGTAACTGGACTCTCGGATCTGCTCCGTGGTCTCAAAGCCTCACACGCTTTCTATGCAGATGACTTGGTTATCCTAGCAAAATCCCGAAATCATCTTTAGTTTTATCTCAACGAGACTACACAATGGTGTGAACAGAACAAACTCTCGATCAACACAGATAAAACAAAAATAATGCGTTTCAGCAGAGGTGGATCATATGCTGCTAGAGACCATCGCTTGAAAATAAACGAGAGAGTGCTTGAGGTGGTCAACAGCTTCACTAACCTAGGGGTTATCCTAACCCCAAGGCTCTCATTTAGTACACATGTTGACGGAGTACGGGCAAAAGCGGCGGCCACAATCACCTTACTAGGAGATCTACGCGACGTAGACCTAAAAACAGCAATGAACTGTTTTAAAATCAAACTTCTCTTGATCATAACATATTGTCTACCCGCCATAGCACCGCATTTGACAATGAGTGATTTAAAAGTCCTAGATAGAGTGAAGGCTTGCTTTGTCAAACGTATATTGGGACTGCCTGAAAACGCATCTGCCACACTAGCGTTAGAACTGTGCGGAGAGAGAACACTCACGGAAGACTTGGTTCTCAACAAGGTCCCGTTTAACACAGAAGCATTAGACTCCTACCGAATATTCAGAGAATCAAGAAACATACAGTTTGCCATTGAAAACTACACTGATGGCCCAGCATTTTGTTCTAATAAATGGAAAGGAAGCCGCCAACGGAATCGCACAATTGTGTGCCGAACGACATGGCACGGATACCACCATTTTATGTGCATGAAGCCAAATTGTTTTACCGTTGAAGAATGCGTATGTAGTTTTTGTGGACAGTCCGATATTGGGCGGTACCACATGCTTGTATGTAAGGAAATTGTTGGAACCTCCCTAACAGCCAAGGTTGATTATATAATGTTAGACCACACTGTTGTATTGTGACTGTATTTACCAATTCTATGGTGAATAAATCATGAATGAAAAAATGAATATATTTATGGTCACGTTGGGAGTCTTCTTCTGAGACCCTAGGCAAAATCTAGCAGCTGAACTCGATCGGCGTTTTGTCGAGTTCTGCCCACGTCCGCCCTCTTCCTGATGCTTGCGCTTTGACAGCTTTTATTGGTTTGACCCATAGCGCTGCGTCGCCGTTTTTGACGCAGATGCATTTTCTGCTTTACCCGCTGGACAGCCACCTACCATTAGGTTCGCTAACAAGTAAAATCTGAGCGCCTTCGCTTTGTGGTTTCGCATTCAGTAGGGATTGGGCCTCGTTGAACCGTCCCAAGTTTTTGTTTTTACACGTTTTTGTCTGCCCTTGTTTTTTGTGTTTCTCATTGTTTTCTTATAGGGAGCAAAACCGACGTCGTCTTGGTTGACGCTTGACGCGAGTTCTCCGCTCGCAATGACAGCCTGGATGGGGGTGTCGTCCTGGGTTGTGGGATCCTGTTCCTCAACTTTGTGACAGAGCAGGATTCTTTGTTTTGGGCCCTTTACTCTCGCCTTGCTTTCACGGCCCCTTATGTCTCTGATGCATTGCCTGTAGGCTGGGCAGTCCATGGAGTTTGCTGCGTGCCCAGTGTCTCCGTTATTACAGTTGTAGCATTTTGTAGCTTGTCATTGCCCTTTTTTGGTTTTCCTTGTATATCACTTTGATGCCTCCCTCGGGCAGGTGTACAATGTTCCTTCCCGTAACTCCGGCTTTAACAATGTCCACCTCTCGTTGCAGGATGCGTGACCAATCCGCCTGAGTATTTTTATTAGTAGCTTTAATTATAATTGCCTCTGCCTTCGATCTAGGCGAGCCTCGTTTCCGCCCTTCCGTTCTTATAGCCTTGCACTTGACGTAGAGGTCGATTTCTCCTCCGGTCTTTAGAGGACAGTATTCAACCGCCTTTCTTGTCTGCTCGGCGTTTGTTTCTTCTGTGAAGTGCGGGGATCCCCTTCTCCTTGCGCCCTGAGCTTTCCATGCCCCGGAAAGCTTATGGTTATTATTTTTTACAGTTTTCTCCATGACTTCTATGGTGGAGTCGAAGCATTCTGCCTCCCCGACCTTTCCCACGATTAGAATCCGAGATGTTTTAGTCAGCGGCTCCTCGGCTGAGACCAGTTCTCCCGGGTCTATGTTTCTCTGGTAGATCTCTATAGCCCCTACTTTGCCGACTGTCAACTCTCTTAGTCTGGTGGCGGCCGGGAAGAATTGCGTTAGACGTTTGATAAGATCTATGTCCTTGGCGTTTTTGTCTTGAGCCAGGATTGCTCTGACTTCTCTGTCGCTCAATTGCGTTCTTTTGTAGGCTTTTCGCGGCCAGTTTTTACAATCTTGGCTTTTATGGTTTCTATATCCTTGGCTTCTCTGAGGTTCTCCAGGATTTTTTGGGCCTTCTGCTCCTCCTCTGCTTGTTTAGTTTCTTCCGGAGTGCAGGGTTTTGCGGCCCCAAGCTGCTTGATGTGCTCTTGTAGCTCTTTGTGCGTTTCTTTTTATTTTTCTTTGCCAGCGGATTCTTTAACTCAATAATAATATGTTCATATTGTCTGTTTTTTTACAATACAATACAATACAAAGTCTCCTTTATTGAAAAAGGGGTGTTGATATCACAGTGTAGTCTTTACACACATGGGCGCGTCGCGAAACTCTCCATGCGAACGCATTATTCACCACATCGACATTAGCAACTTCCGGTGGAGCAATTGACACCACACTACGAAGATTATTTGGACGTACTGTAAAAAAGGTACTAAAATTATTACTACGGATTAGTTGTTTAAAAAGTCTGAGGTCAACTTGCATCTGGTACTCGCTCACATTTGGGAGTACGAGACTCTCACGTCTTACACTGCAGCGCCACGCGACTCGTTGAACAAATTTATCCTGCACTCGCTGAAGCAGTTCTACAGCTTTTTTATAGAAAGGTGTCCATACGTGTGAGCAGTATGTCCACTTTGGGACGACAAGCGTATTATAGAGTTTTATGTACATTGCAGGGTCTTGCACAATAAACGCTCTGAGAATGAGATTGCACAGACGAGACGCAGATTTTACAACTTCGGCAATATGAGTTGTATACTTCATATGACAATCAAATGTAACACCTAGGTCTTTGTATGTTGACACTTCGGGTATACTAAGGCCGTTCATAAAATATGCAGTATTATCTTTTTTTGTTTTCAGTACGGCACATTTTGAAGTTGATATTTCCATTCTATTCAAATGGGTCCAAAGTAACACAGATTCAATTGCTTTCTGCAACTCGGCTTTGTCTTTTTCGCCTTTGACTTCGACGTATATCTTTAAGTCGTCAGCATAGAGCTTGTAAATTACGTCGAGTTTGCCAAGGACAAGTTTGAGGTCTTGGGCAAAAATTGAATACAAGAGCGGCCCTAGGCAGGAGCCTTGCGGGACTCCAGAAGGGCATGGAGCAGCACCAGACGTAGCACTTCTTACCCTGACCTTAAAACTCCTGTCAGTAAGATAGGCTTGACACCATTTTAGAATCCTAGGTCCGCTGCCTAGCAATTCCATCTTTGTTAATAAAATTTGGTGATCAACCCGGTCGAAAGCACGCGAAAAGTCAAAATAAACAATATGGAGCGGGGATCCGTGATTTCGCGCCAGGGCCCAGTCATGGGAGACCTCCAATAATTGGGTTGCCGTCGATCGTCCCTTAGTGAATCCGTGTTGCTGATTATCTAAAAGTTGGTTGGAGGATAAGAAATTATAGATACAATCAACAACTATTTTCTCCATGATTAAGCAGGGAATAACACACTGAGCAATAGGCCGGTAGTTTTCAGCGGTTGCTCTAGAGCCCTTTTTGTGTACAGGTGTGACAATGGATTCACGGAAGATGGTGGGAACTTCGCCATCTTCGAAGGAACGAGAGAAAATTAATGACAGTGGCTCCGCTAGAAACTCGGACAGTTCTTTGAATACAATGGGTGGTAACTTGTCGGGCGTATAGGTGCTTTTGCGTTGCAGATTTCGAAGTTTTTGAAGCACAGTAAAGGGATGGAATTCAATGTCGTTGAGTATCTGGGCCGTTTGCTTGATTCCGCCGGCGGAGACGTTCTGAGGCTCTATGTATACACTTTTGAAGTAGCTCAGCAGAACCTCAGCTTTGTGTCCATCTTCGACTGCGGTGCCTTGTTCGTGTATAAGCGGCGCTACCCCGGTCTGTAGTTTAAGACGTCGGCCTGCATATCGGAAGAAGTCCTTAGCGTCGCGGATATCCAGATTAGCTTCCTCCAAGCGCCGACAACGCAATGCTGTGCGCGCCAAACTACGCGAGAGGCGTGTATGTCTTCGAGAGAAAGGTACACTATTATTCAGTTTTTGAGCAGCCCTGTCTATAAAATCATGTAGTGGGGATGTTCGTTGAACCATCTTTGGAGTATATCCTTTCACAAGGTCGGATATGATAGTTAGGAAAGAGCAGTACTGGGCTTCCACTGATTGGCATTGCGCAAAAAGGTGACGCCAATTGATGACTGCCAGGGTCGCAGCCATCGCATTATAGTCAGCTTTAAAGAAGTTCAGCGATGGACCTACAATACGCTCTTGTCTTTTTGCAGCAATTTTGAAGGATACGGCAAGATGATCCGATTTTACTGGAGATTCACCCACAGTAATATCAGTGATTAAATCTTCATTATCAGTAAGTAGCAAATCCAGAATATTCTGCCCCCGTGTGGGAACCGTGACAAGTTGCACAAGTCCGGCAGAGCAACAGAATGAGCTGAAGATGTGTTCCTTAGTTTCTGAGGAGAAGTTAAGGCCTCCTGTGGTCCAATCTATTCCAGGTTGATTGTAGTCGCCGGTCAAAATGACGGGCCAGCTAACTTGAACTAAGTCATCTAAAGCGTCGCATAATGTGCGCATTCGTTGCGCTAGCTCGGCGGAAGAACCGGTTGGAGAAAAATAAGCACATATTACCCGATGGCACTGATCGGTTCCGCGTAGCACGTCGATGGCGACAACTTCAGCACAAGTATCGCCGATGTCGATGTCGCAACACCCCAGCTCAGGTTTGCAAAGTATGCATACTCCGCCTCCACAGCGCCCGATACGGTCCTTACGAAATACAGAGTAGCGGCCTCCCAGTGACAGCTCTGCCGATGATATGTTTTCTGCAGACGCCCAGGTTTCAGATATGCATATAATGTCCGGAGAGTGCAATAGGCAGTACTGGAGCAGCGAATCACAGGCAAACTGTTTTGTTATACGAGCGGCGTTAAACGAAGTGCAAGAAACAAAACTAGACGTTAATAGTCCAGAGGTTGGATCAAAGCCGAGAAAGTCGTGGCAATTGAGGTTGACGGGTTGTCAGGCTTCAGCGGGAAATGTCTCTATCACATATGTCTGTTGCGTTTTTGCAGCGTTTTTTCGATGCCTCGTTGGTAGCTTCCTCTCCTATGCATTTACGGCATTCGTTCCCGCTTGTAGCTGGGATCCATTGCTCGTTTTCGAATGATTCCAAGTTTTTTCCAATGCTTTTATTCCAATGTTTTTGACGCTCTCTTTAGTGCTAGGTGGGACCGTTTTTTACGAGCGCTCGAGCCGCTTTGTGTAGCTCATCGAGCTCTTTTATTCCTCACTTCGTTGCACCAGTGTCCTCTTGCGCTGTTGGTAATTCTTCCTCCTCTTGCTCCCGTTTTTTTACAGCCCAGCTTGGAATAGCTGTAGTACGATTCCGATCTGCTGATTTCTGACTCCTTGTTTATCTTTACTGCTTTCGGGTCGAAAGATCGGGTTCCGAGATTGTTCTTAACGGAGGTGTGGAAAGAGACCCCATGTCAAACGAGGACTCCTCTAGTTTTTTTCTCCATTTCCTCATTCATATTTAATGAGGAAGGTTTTCGGCCCTCTCGTCAGTGTCTACGTAAGTCTGCTTGTTTTGGCTTCAAGAATGCAAGATTTTCGATTATAATCGAGAGCTCATGTTCCTAGAACCCTAGCAGAGTCTTTGACTCAATGTTGTGCTTCTTAATAAGCGCGCTTTCTACAATAATTTAGTGTCTTTGCTGATCTCGTCGCAATGGTGTTAATTGCATCTGATCAGCTGATCTTTGTTGGTCTCCGAAATGCAGACTTTTTGTCAAAAATTCTGTATCTTAGCAGTTAATCACCGCAAGTAGGCGTTTAGCATATCTATGGAGTCCTTGTGGAGAGGGCCGATAGTACAAACGGTATCAGCGACTTCCGAGGTTTCTTCTGCTCTTCTGTCCACGTCACAAAAAAGGCAACTTTTTCGGCTTGATTCCCGAACTCTGGCTTTAGCGGCTCGATCGAAGTGGCCGACACAGATTTGTGCTACTCGTTAGTTTGTCTATCTTCAGGCAGTACCTTCGAAGTTGCAGGCTTTGGTTCGCAGTTAAGCCTGCGTTTGTTTACGGCCGTTAGGATTTGAATGCAGTGTTCGATTTGGCGACCGAAATTTGCCGCTATCGTTTTTGCAAAGAGTGTCTGGTGGTCGTTCCACTAAGTATACGTGCATATCAATATCTGATGTTATGTATGCAGATTGCTCTAACTGTTTAGTGTTAGTCCGGTTTTGGAATATCCAGTTATTGAATGCCTCAGGGAAGCAATTTTAGTTGCGTTTGCTATGGTCATTACCAAGGGACGTATATCTAGGTGTGCTGAACCTATTTCCAGCCATTGTGCATCAACGACAATAGAAATCACGAATATTGCAGTAGTATTTGACTTCTTGTGGCTACGAGTCATTCATCGTCTGCCTACGACCGAATTTGATTACTGAACTTCCCAATTTCTATTTTTCTAACGTTAAATGTATGCATTACATGTCTTCTGTTGGGTATTGTCCATTGCAAAAGATACAAACGGAACAACAAAATATACAGTACTTCCTTCTGGCGGAACAAAGTTGGCTGCAAACGCACACACATACATTGATATACAATAAACCTAACGATTCAGTATATTCGAGTGATTTGGTTTCTTCTCTGATCAAAACAATATTTTGCCTCGACTGAGCTGTTTACGTTTTTCTTGTTTGTATTCATTTTTCCGCATGATACTTGCAAATTGCATTGGTCATATCTTTGACCTAGTTGTACTTAACATTGTCGCATCGTTCATCGCCAAGATTTGGTATTGCAAAGCACACATATTGAGAACGAAATTGTTCAACAAACTGCGCAGGTGGTAGTAGCTGGTTTAGGTGTTTGTTGCGTTACTGTATATCGAGTAGGGTTCGAGAAACGGTCTATATGCTTTAACAGTATTTTTGTAATATCACCGCATTTTGACTCGACATGTTGGCATATTAACATGACTTTGTGTCTGCAGTCATCGGTATGGATATCGCATCCCGCATATCTCAATGCTGCATTACCTTTCAGCACCTACTTTACTAAACATCTTAGGCCTACAATTGGAGACATAGGAATTAAAATTATTGTTTTAAAAAAAGCTGTATTCTGTCCATATCGGCAAGAATGTCCTCTATTGTTGACATTTTAGACGTAATGGTCCAATATTGACCTGCGCTTTTGTTGTTGTTGTTGTTGTTGCTGTTGTTCTCTTGCTCTTGTTGTTGTTGGTGTTATTATTATTATTATTATTACACACAGCCAAAGAATAAAAAAATAAGAACGCCATTACACAGAGGTGCTACAGATGCAACAAGGAAGGGCCACTAGTGACTGTGAAGAAAAACCTTCAGCCGTTACAACTGCGGTGAGAAGAGGCACAAAAGTGGCACGACTGCATGCCCCCGATATATTAACCCCTGCAGACAAAACTGAAAAAGCGGAATATAGAAAGGCAGACACGCGAAAACAAGATAAAATTTACAGCCGACAACCCTGAGTCCGAAGAGATCATGGTGCAACAGCAGTCCAAAACAAGCATTCCAAAATAACCTTTCGACGGGTAGACACGCTCTTAGCGAACCAAACAGAAAGCTAGCGAAAAAAGATTAAAACAACTTTCTGAGCTGACTCTCAGCCATGCTTTAACGTCCATGGTACTGCCTTTCGCATTGCTTCATAGACGGACCCCTATAAATACAAATGTGCAACGGTGGGGCTCGAACGCGCGCACCTATGTGTCTCCTACGGTCGCGAGGCGCAGACCATTGCACCACGCCACTGGGGTGGACAGCAAAAATAGCTAATAACTGATAAAAGACATACTGTTAAAATACAAAACAAGGGTAGCGGGTCAGGATTTTGCTAGATCGAAACAAAAGACAAAGGGAGAATATACTCCTGCTATATGAGCCCCAACTGCCTACACAAGGATTGGAACAACTCCTGGACAATCTTGAGACGTCGATACTAAACTTGAAACCGGGAACAGGTTCATTAATCTTCGGAGATATTAACTCGTCAGCAGAGATTTGGGGCTCCCGGCGAACAGAGAAGCGAGGAAGAACTCTTTTAGAATGGGCAGCCGCTTTATACATTCTCTACGACGGCAAGGAAGCGATCTTCCGGCGCCACCGCTACGAATCATACATAGACATAACTTTCGCAGGCCTTTATAGACGTAACAGGTCGCAGGCCAAACAATCAAGTCCGTGAAAGAGGCCCGCACACGTCTATAACAGGCTTATGCCACATTAAAAAGGCTGTGGAAAAAGAAATCTAAGGCGGCAAATACTTTTGCCAGGATACTTCCAAACGTACATGGACCGCTGGCTTGTACAAGAAAACTACTTTACAATACAATACACAGTCTCCTTTATTGAAAAGAAGGTGTTAAAATCACATTGTAGTACTGATAGCAGAGTACATCGCGCTCTTCAGGGCTGCCGTATGGGCCAGGGCGACCCTTACATTAAAAACAAAGCTGATTTTGCGCAGAACGCGGCGGATCGCAGCCTTTAAGGTAATAAAATAATACAAAATGATCAGCACAGATGCCGGAAATATTCCCTAGGGCCAAGGCGTCTAAAAATAGCGCCTATAGGATAATGGCACACCCACAGAGAACGACAAAGAACAAGAGAGAAAAGCCACTTTAGAAGACTGGCAAGCCGAGTGGGACGTTAATCCCTCAATTGCCTCCAGAAAGAGCATAACAAAATTGCTGCTAAACATACAGGCATGGATAGAAAGGCCAGAAGGGGACCTAACATTCTACCTTACACAGGTTGTCACGATGCATGGCAAGTTCCAATCATACATCTACCGAATATAGAAGGCCCCATCAAAAACATGCTTTTTCTGCGAAGATGCCTTGGAAGACAGTTCATAACACACACTCCCCAGGTGCCAGACATGGGAAAAGACCAGAACCTTGGCGATTAGACAAATTCGCAAGAGATGGTTCTGAGCGGGAATAACCCGTTCCGAAGTCCAAAACCTCCGCGATATTGTATGAAAGGATTTGTGGAGCACATCCTGGGTTCGACCCAGGCATGAGAATTGGGAGCGGAAATAGCGCAAGAGGTACTAAAAAAGCACAGAAGATGTATGGAAAGGCAGAATGTTTTCAAGGCCTACGCGATTGAAGAAGGCGCAACTTTGAATCAAGCGGGTTTGCAATGGCTGGAACAAAGTGCGCCTGATAGGTAGGGGAATTTGTGAGTAATTGTGAGCCAATTGATCCGATAGGGCACTCGTCAATTCTCTTGATGGGTCATAGCACTGTTCTATAGAGAAGTGAGCCACAAGAGAGTGAATTTTAATAGAGGGGGGTGCTTAGTGGGTATGGGTCTCAGCGGCGTAACATCCATCCGCAGGGATCGATTCCCACGCAGCTCGAAATGAAATTTACATTTTCTACTCGTAACGGTAGTACGTGATTGCATTTAACCCTCATAAACGAGTTTCTGCGAAACGGACATGTTGTTTTGTAGTGTGCAGCACGTGAGTCATATTCATGATTAAATTTAAGATCTTAGAAAGGCCTCAGATAGCACATGGATTTCACTGACAATTATTGGCGATTTCGATGGATCATGTATGGCTTAGTTGTTATGAATCAAAAAATATAATTTTTAGACCACTATTTAGACTTTTTTTTCTGTGCAAATAAGCAAAAGTCACATTAAGCATGGGTCTCATCGAAGAAGCATTCTCATCTGCCACAGCTATACCGGTGCGCGCCAGTGGCTCATGGCCGAAACCTGGACTTCCTCATTTAAATAGCGGAACATGCCGGAAAAGTGCACACGGTATATCAAATATCTTGTGCAATTCTTTCAATGCTAGTTTTCCGCAACCTAATAATTTGGTAAAAATACGTACAGCATATGATGAATTAGCACCAACGTATTTTTAATCTAAAAACCAGACATGCATGAACAATTGCTACTAATCCACCCGCTCTGTGTATCGCCCGAGTATTACAGTAAATTAATACAGACGAGAAGTGGAAGGAGTCAAATCGATGCCTGGAGGCATGCTCACCCTAGTAGAGCGTTTCTGTGGCAAACAGAGTATATTAGAATGCTAAACTAGGATGCGATAAAGAATTACAAAGGGCTTCTGCTACGGCAGCGGCTCGCACCGAAGGTCAGCTTAAAGGTACTTCGACCCAGCTCTGCTCATATGCTGCGCGCCCACGATAAAGGTCAGTCTAAGGACGCGCTATCGGTTACGCATTCCAATGTAATTAAGGCAGGACTACCGGTGAATGCTGTACCCCTCTAGCCTATGTCTCCAATGTATCTCTTAGGCTCAGCATTTTTCTAGTTGCATTAAAGCAGACAGAAGTAATTCCACTCTACAAGGCCAACGGAAGACGAACCAATACTGGCAACGTACGTCCCATTGTAACCACTGAATTCATTCTAATTTATTTCAATGGTGTGTAAAAGGGCAAATGAGCACACATATTGAGAAATTTAGCCTGCTTGCAAACACTCAGTACAAATTCAAAGAGGGGCGCTCAGCCGAGCATTTGCTCGCTATTGGCGGAATATCTTGTGAGTGATTTTCATCGCATCTCCAAGGAAGATGGGCGATGTTCTTCTGGATGTGACATTGGTAGTTGCAGGGATTTCACAAGACTCTGTATTTCCGAGGATCTCTCCGCTTTCTTTTATTTATCAACGTAATGCTGGAATTTATGTCTTTTTTGACACATTTGTCTTAAAATGAAAATATCGGAGTACGACCATTTGTCAGCACATTACAGAGCGCTGCAGGCATTTGAAATAAATTTAAATGTGTCATCGTGGCTTGTTACGTAATACAGGCTACGTAAGACAAGCTCACAACTGCACGGTTCTGGAAGCTCGATAAAGTGACGCCCGAAACAGATTCACGTATACCCTAGCGAAGTCATCGATGATTTCCATATCGATGAGCTGGTACAGTACTCTCAACTTCTAACCAACAACCGAGCAAGATGGCTTAGTGGCAAAGCCTTTGCCTTGCATTCGGGAGGACTGGGTTCGAGACCCAGACCGGCCACTCTTAAATTGGTTTGCATGGTTTCCATTTTAGACAAGGTAAATGCCGGAGTGGATTCAAAATTAGCTATGACATGAAAAAAAAACGCACACGAGCAATTGCCTTACGGAAAATCTATTAAAAAAACGCAATTCGTACCAGTTCTTCATTGGTACTTCTGTGATGGTATTAGTAATGTACAATGCACATATATACACGTACGGTGACAACCACAGAATACGTAATTTTAATACTAGCGGAGAAGCACTTTCCGCTACAAAATCTGACTAAGCCACTGAAGACACGGAGTCATACAGTATCAAAAACCTATGCAATTCAGTAAGTGCTATAAGCTGGATCGCTTCGCTGTAAATTATAGTTGTCCAAAAGAAGTGGTTCTATAAAACAACTTTTTCAGAAGGTCTCAAAAATGTGTGATGCACATGCGTCATTGGCCGCTAGCATTGACTAGTGTGGAACTCGGTAAACGTACAAAGGCCCATACTTTCCCCACCCTTCCAGGCTCAGATTTGCATGGCGGTACTTCGACATCTGTGCGGGGAGTCTCATATGCTGTATATACCACGGTGACCATAAACCCATATGGGGCTCATTACCTCTATAGACTTAATCGCACGAAGATCCTAAAACTCGGATTTGCATTGTCAAACTTCCTCAAACTTTTAGTTACATGTCATTTCTTCGACAAGGCATCCAGATCTCTTTAACCTTTCCATAAAGTTTGGTCGTAAAATATGGTGTCAAGATAAACAGCCGACAATGCGGCAAGCATGCGAGGTCTCAGATCGCATGCGTAACTGAATCACGTTCTAATCAGCTTAAAACAAAACGCCTTTGTATTGCTCTGGTGAAGAGATCACTTAATGCCCAATCGGTCTCTCATAGAAAACGGTGGAGGCGACAATTTTTAGAGCAAAGGCCAAACAGTTCAGCCATATATTTATTGTCATAAGCATACAATTATGGGGAATAAAAACAGTTTCTACGGGATCTCCGGAAGCCGTGCGGCTGACGGAAGAGACCATTTCACGGTCGCAGCGTTGCCGCGCTGAACCTCGATCGATATGCGCTGCAACAGGTATTCGCTAGCTCGGGGGTCCTGAGTTGCAGCGATGACTTTCCGGCCCAGTTCCTTAATATATTTTATAAAATCCGGTCCGATCGGTCCAAAGGTCTCTATGGCGATCGGCTGAACTATAAACTGCGACGCTAGTTCCTGGTATTTCGTCACTTTTTGGTTCTCTGTGAGCCTGGCGCTTGCACCCACCTCATGGCTCGTGTTTTGAACGTAGCTTTTGGCGTGTATGACACTGTAACATTCCACACGAGGAGACGACCACGAGCCCAGGGGGTAAGAGTTTTCCGTCTGGCCTCAACTGGCCATTCCGACTAAGACCGACAGGCTCCTTCACTGTTGGAATGTGGGGCGAGTGAAGAGCGCCAAAAATAACGTCGTCGATGGCGAACTGACGTGAGTGGCGCCCAGCGCTATAGCGCTTACTGGTGCTCTGCATAGGTTGTTGCATGGGTGGGGTGCGCAAACGACCTCCCCCAGCCGCAAGCTGGAAACGATGCGGAGTGTGTTGTTGTCCAGCATCGCTCTCAGCTGCGGCGAGGGGAGGGCTTGAGTGGCCACTTGCCGCTTACTTGTTCAAAGCACGCTTTTAAACGGGCCCTCCCTGAGCTGTCGGGAACCTGATTTTCTAGGCCGCGTTGGAGCTGAGATACCATGATTCGATCCAGATTATTGTGTTATGTGCTCCGGCACTGAATCCCACAGGTCGCGAAAGTTAGCGAGTGCTGCCTGCGTTGAGTCGGCAATCCAACTTTCAGTTGAAAGGGCCGCCCCGAGGCGACAATGATCGAAGTGCTCTCAACCCTCGAAGACTGAAAACGGTACATGTTACCACGTTGTACATCCAATGCGCTGGTGAATTTGTCCGGCAAAGGCTGTCATTGGATGTACAATGTGGTAACACTACGGCGGTGCTTGGTACCTTGTCCAGGTGGTCGACACCAGGCCTGGACCTAGGGCTGATGTAGTTTGTCGTCACTTTCGCTGGGGGTCAATTGTTTACACCCCGTTATGAGTTAAATAAAAATGAATTTAATAAATTGTCCTCTACGCCTCTGAATGAGATTGATGCGAGGCCTCGTTCAGATTTGTACAAACAGATACACTATATATATATATATATATATATATATAGTATTATATATATATATATATATATATATATAGTATATTGTACAAATCTGAACGAGACATCGCATCAATCTCATTCAGAGACGTAGATATACAGGGTGTTGCAGAAAAATTTGAAGCGCAATATGTGGAATTGTAGAGCTCTTTAAAGCAAATGTTTTTCCAATGGAACATGCTCTCTGAGAAGTCTTGTTTTGGAGTGAGAGTGAAATTGCTACAATTTGTAACACTGGTGTTTTTGCCCAACATAGGAGCACAAAATGTGCTGTTGCGAGACAACCAGTTCTCCTAGACATATATATATATATATATATATATATATATATATATACTCGTATATACTGACCATATAGTTTGCAAACAGTCTGGTGACTAAATTTAAATTTGATGGCTGTCTGCGAAGCATTTGCAACAGAAAAGTATAGAAGTGTTTTTTACATGATAATCTCCGTATATTTAATCAACATAGGGTTAATGGAGAAGTAACTGTGTACAAACAACAAAATTATATATATATATATATATATATATATATTGATTTAATATTTGCTTACATATTACTTTTGCATCCATGTCATCAATGTATCCTTCAATACCTGCTGAGTATTTTCATTCCATTAGGACAACTTTTTTTTGGTAGTATCGAGCTGAGCCCTTCTATCATTTTGTCCCAAAAATAGGGCCTCTGACATGTTTACGAGGTGTGTTCAAAACGTATCGCGACTTTTGAATTTTCGCGGGTTACGTATATTCGAATTTCGATTTTTTGTGGCGTTATGTTGGTACTCATGTCTCTCACTTATGCCGACAAGCTCGGCCATTTTGAATGTTCACTTAATTGTTGACAGCTGCTTTGCTTGCACGTGTTTTGGATCGTCTTCGATTTTTACCTATTCAAAAAAATGGATCAAAGAACCTGTATCAAATTTTGTGTGAAAAACGAAATTAAGTGCGCGGATGCATTCCGAATGTTGACTGTGGCATACGGAGAAGCTACCTTGGACCGAAGCAACGTTTATCGGTGGTACAAAATGTTCTCAGAAGGCCGAGAAGATGTGAACGACGAAGAGCGTGCCGGACGCCCGAGCACTTCAACAACAGACGAAAAAATTAATGAAGTGGAGAAAATGGTATTGGCCAATCGTCGAATCACCGTTAGAGAAGTTGCTGAGGACCTAAACATATCGATTGGCTCGTGCCATTCGATTTTTATCAATGATTTGGGCATGAGACGGGTCGCCGCGAAATTCGTACCAAAATTGCTCAATTGCGACCAAAAACAGCATCGCATGAACATTGCTAATGAGATGTTGGACTCTGTCCGCGACGACCCAAATTTGCTCCAGAGGGTCATAACTGGTGACGAATCGTGGGTTTATGGTTATGACGTGGAAACCAAAGCTCAATCATCTCAATGGAAGCTGCCGCACGAACCAAGACCGAAAAAAGCGCGCCAAGTTCGGTCGAATGTGAAAGTTTTGCTGACAGTTTTCTTCGATTGCAGGGGCGTGGTGCATCATGAGTTCTTGCCACAGGGTAGAACGGTCAATAAGGAATATTACCTGCAAGTTATGCGCAATTTGCGCGAAGCAATCCGCCAGAAACGCCCGGATTTGTGGAAGAACAAAAATTGGCTTTTGCACCACGATAACGCCCCTGCTCACACATCGTTGCTTGTGCGCGAGTTTTTGGCCAAAAACAACATACTAATGATGCCGCAGCCACCGTATTCCCCAGATCTGGCCCCCTGTGACTTTTTCTTGTTCCCTAAACTGAAGAGGCCCATGAAAGGACGACGTTACGCTACGCTTGACGAGATAAAGACGGCATCGAAGGAGGAGCTGAACAAGATAAAAAAAAATGGTTTTTTGAAGTGCTTCGAAGATTGGAAAAACCGTTGGCACAAGTGTATAATATCTCATGGGGATTACTTTGAAGGGGACAAAATAGATATTCATGAATAAATGAATAATTTTTGAAAAAACACAAAAGTCGCGATACGTTTTGAACACACTATGTATATCTCTGCCCCCCCCCCAAGGCTGTACATTCTTTTACAATATTTTCCAATAGACTTATTCCCTAACTCACAAGCTCGACATTCTATACTTCCTCCTCGCTATTTTTAGCTCGTTATATGCTTGTATCCAATATTCCTGGCATCTGCCAATATAATAAGGTACAGGTGTCTCGCTGAGCCGGATCCTTTTTCAACAGTCCGTGGTGGCAAAAAAACATATATATATTTTTTTTGTGGCCAGTACGGGCTGAAGAAAAAAGGATCCGGCCAAGCGAGGCTCCTGTACCTTATTACTAGATTTGTAAGCTGCTGTTGCTAATTGAGGAAAATCTAAATAACAGCAACAAAGAGATAACATAAAAATAATATTTAAAGACCTTTAAATAAATAAAAACAACGACCGACAAATAACCAAGGCGCACGTATTATACACGAGAAAGAACAGTATCCATACACAAATGGCTATATCCAAAATACTTCAAGATGTCCACAGCTTTAAATGAAAAGAAACGCCTTTACCATTAGGCACGCTAGTAGAGTACCTTCAAAATCAATTTAGTTTATCTGACATAAATCCCCGAGGCGTTTTTACCTTTCCTTTAGTACTCTTTTAACATTAATTCTTACAAATCAGCATGACTTTCTCTTGACGATAGAGGAAGTTAGCGTGGCGATCAGACGAAAAAATAGCAAAGCTACTGAACTAAATATAATTCGAAGCAAACGCATTAAAGTTGAGCCGGGCATACTGCTAGCCTGTGTTCTAAACAAACACTTGGACGGCGGAGATATCCTGATACACACCGTATTGCATTGTTGTTATTTGATTCATTAAGAAAGAGGCGATTCAAATAAATATTTCTCATTGCGATGTATGGCACAGAATATCTCTCTCTCTCTCTCTCTCTCTCTATATATATATATATATATATATATATAAGGTTTATCATCATATATATATATATATATATATAAGGTTTATCAACCGTATGTACTTATTTTAAGGTTTGGTAGAACTCGGCAATTAAATAACGCAGTACCATCACCTTAGTACAAAAAGGGTAGGCATAAAATTTCTTATTGCCTGAGAGTAGTCTTTTGGGCGTACATTTATTATTGTAATGGCAAATTTGTACGGTTCTGCACGTGAAAGCTTCAACGTAAGACATACCAACATATCGACTTTTTACAACGTTCCTTAATCTGACAATTCGCCTTCCGCTAGCTTGCGTCGGGTGCCATCCAGATTATGCAAAGTTTTTCGCCGAACACGCCAGTATAATTCCTTGATGCATTGACTGGTTCTCCCGCAAACGTAGGTTTTACGCAACTATGTAGGAGAATAAAAGACAGAATACCTACTTTTATAATTGTCACCCTCACTCCTTAACAAGACGTTTCCGCCCTCTCTCTGTACTGGCAAACATTATTTTCTTGCCGAGCGCTACCAAACCTTAAAATAAGTACATACGGTTATAATAGACCCCGTGTTCATTAAAATAATATATATACATATATATATATATATATATATATATATATATATATATATATATATATATATATATATATATATAGTCCTGATGAGTCTGGTCACATTTAGACGATGGAGTGTCTAAATGACCTTGACAACTTGAGCCCTCCGTTGTAATCGGTCCTGCTTAATGACCTATTATCAACAGCTAGATGGATGCATTTCTTATTCGCTTGACATGCAAACGTAACTACCTATATAACCTTGTTACATTAAGGTCGCTTAAAGCAGCAGCAAAGGTGAGCATGTTGAGATATCTAGGATTTTTCCAACAGTCCTTATGGCAGCATGGTCGATTCTTAGCGGGCCAGTTTATATGGTAGTAGATCCTAGCTACAGCAGGCTTAAGCACAACATGTCGGGTTGCGCAAACAAAATGTGGATAAAATTTGGCCCCGAAGTTCAGAAAATGTGTACCTGTGGCTTACTCAGACGATATCAGGACACAAGGACCGCTCATTGAATTTGTTTCCTATTTCTCATATCTGATATGGAATGCTTTACACAAGCAGAGTAATACGAAATCTGCCATATTTTTATTTATTTAAAAAAATGCCCCTATGCTAGCTACTGCGTTTACTTGGTCTAGAACAACGTGTAGCCTTCGAAAATAAAATATCTCAACAGGCTGACGGCAGCCTAGTAAAAAAAGTTTTTGGCCTGCACAAGGCAAGCTGCAATAGGTTGGTATATCTTGGCGCGAAAAGCATTTATCGCCCCTTTATATTGTTTATGAAATGCCTCACGCATGAGCCGCCTGCCATGAGTCTAACGACGGGCTTCCCTGCCGGGAAGGCTTCCCTGCCGCCTCCATGAAGATACTTGTCCAATGTATTATTTATTACATTGCCTGCGAGTAACCAACTTACAACTACTTACTTATGATGTATACATCCGGACGGTTGCCAGAATAAGTTCAATAGCCTGGCTTCAACCCCTGTCAGCGGATAATCTGGGCACCCTTATTGATAAAACCTGCGCACGGATAATAATGCGCTGGCCTGCGTCTGAACCCCCATCGTAGAAGCGCTCACCTGTGTCTGTGGGGACTTCCATCTAGCTACAATGACGAGCGCACTAGCCCCTTAGATCACGCCGCGACGGGTTATCCTGCTCCCAGAGCGCAGGTCGCGTTCTTGAGCCAGAACACGTAGACGAGCATGACCTTGATGCCGTTCAAAACAGGTTGCGCCCTGAACGCAACGGAGACCTCCGCCCTCTAAAGCCCTCAACGGTCGGTCTCGAAACTTCGTAGACCGGCATTGCCCCTACTTAAACAGAACAGGCTCTGGTTGCAAAGTATTTGCGCTTCGTCAACAATTAATACTTTTTGCCGATTACGTTCGAGATAATGGGCGGCTCTAGCATTCTAGCAGTCGGCAAGTCTCTTGCATAATTAGCCGCTAGCTTGAACGCTACCGGACACCATACCAGTGCTGGGACGTTTCTCCGTTTAAAGGTTCTTCCTAGATACGAAGGAGGAAGCTGCATCTATCCTTGGGATGCCCAGCAAGGTCGCCACGGAAACAAGGCTGGCTTGTCTGTGGCTGCACGCGTTTATTTCCTCTATATATCTATATGTGTGTATATATATATATATATATATATATATATATATATATATATATATATATATATATATATATGTGTGTACAGGGTAGAGCTCCTTAAAGCAAATATTTTTTCCAATGGAACATGGTCTCTGAGAAGTCTTGTTTCGGAGTGAGAGTGAAATTACGACAATTTGTGACACTAGTGTTTTTGCCCGACATAGGAGCATAAAATGTGCTGTTCCGAGACAACCAGTCCTCCTATACAGAAACTAAGCACACCTTCCTGTTCGTGATTCTGCTTCTTCCGAAGAATATACAAGGCCGGTCAGAAGACGCGACATGGTCGCTTTGGAGAAAATTCGCCAAAAATGAAGTTCTTTATTAGCGTTCACGCCAAATACTTCAAAATCATAACCCTACAACCACTTACATTACAATGCGAGATGTGGTTGCGGAGTAATTACGATTTTTCGGAGGGCATGTCCAGGTTAAGTGCATGTAAAATGACTGTGTAGCGACGTTCACTACCGCCGACGTGTCGCGCGACAGCCGCAGCGCGTCATTTTTCATGCACTTAATCTCGACAGGTTCGCCGCAAAATCGTCATTACTCCACAACCACAGCTCGCATTGCCATACGTTTGGTACCAAAACGATCGTCATGAAATGCGCTGAATATGTCCGTTTTGAGCGCTATGAGTGGTTGTAGATTTATGATTTTGAAGTATTTGGCGTGAAGGATAATAAAGAACTTCATGTTTGGCAAATTCTCTTCTAAGCGACCATGTCGCGTCTTCTGACCGGCCTTGTATATCTTCGGAATTTCATCACGAACACGAAGGTGTACTTAGTTTCTGTATAGGAGTACTGGTTGTCTCGGAACAGCACATTTTGTGCTCCTATGTCGGGCAAAAACACCAGTGTTACAAATTGTAGTAATTTCACTCTCACTCCAAAACAAGACTTCTCAGAGATCATGTTCCATTGGAAAAAACATTTGCTTTAACGAGCTCTACAATTCCTTATATCTATTATGAAAAATTCTGCAACACCCTATATATATATATATATATTTATTGGGTCCACAAAAAAGTCTTTTCGGATTGGCGCTTGCGCGGCTTTCACAGCGCCCGCCCCGGCGCCTAGGCATAGATCATTGGCTCACTCTTTGTTGTTTTCATGTGAAAATGAGCGGGGAATCTGCTGGTCTTAACCATTTTGAAATCTGTTTAGCCGATTGTTCTTAAAAGTGCTGCAAAATGAAGGTAGAAAATGCCAAATTCGGGCGATTCTACTCCATAAGTTTAAAAATGGACTGAGTGCAACGCAGGCTCACAAAAAGTTGTTAAAATCGTTTGGAGGTGCCTGTTGTACAGATAGAATGTGCCAGTGGTTTGAGGAGTTCCGAAAGGGAAATTTTAACCTCGAAGATAAGCCTAGATCAGGAAGGCCAAGTGTTGTCAGTGAGGAGGTTTTACGAATGAAAATCCACGAAAATCCCACTATAACTACTGTGGAACTTGCCAAGGAGCTTTATATTACCCAACAAGCTGTTAGCACAGCTTTAAAACGCCTCGAAATAACGTTCAGGCTGTGCAAATGGGTACCTTACGAGCTCAGCGACTTCAACAAGATGACGCACTTGCGCGCCTGCACTTCTTTGCTCAGCAGGCATCAAAATTTGCCTTTTTTCTATCGTTTTGTGACCTGTGATGAAAAATGGGTCTTCTACGACTCTCCTGTCAGGAAAAGGTTCTGGTCAAGTGAACCTGGCACCTCCGTCACCCAGCCCAAAAAGGACATACACGCAAACAAGGTTTTATTGTGTATTTGGTGGAATGGGCGGAATAGTGCATTATGAACTTTTACCGCGTAATCAGACGATAAATACGGCCGTGTACTGTCAACAACTCGAAAAGGTTCACGAAAAATTAAAGCAGTCGCACCCTGCACTAATTTCAAGGAAGGGTGTCCTGTTCCACCAAGACAACGCAAGGCCCCACGTGAGTAGGGAGACCCTTTCGAAAATTTCCCAGCTAAAATAGGAACTTTTGGAACATCCACCGTATTCCCCCGACTTAGCACCATCTGATTAACACCTATTCAGATTGATGCAAAAATTATTAAGAGGTAAAAAATTCACTTCTATCGAACACGTGCGTTCTGGACTGAAAAAATATTTTGCCATTAAAAACCCAGACTTTTACAGAAAAAGAATCGAAAGCTTTGCAAATCGTTGGGCACAGGTTGTATCTTTCCGCGGAAAAGATATAAATCAATAAATAAGACCTCCCGTGTCTCCTATATATGTGTTTTCTTTATAGCGCCAAAACCTAAAAGACTTTTTTGCCCTATTATATATATACATACACACACACATATATAAGACTCATGAAGTGAGCGATAGCTTTCGTCGTGCGCAATGCGCAAGATATTTTAATAGGGGGTTAATTGATAATCGGAATGATGAAGGTAAATGTCGCACCGTTCACGTTGGTCAACGTTAACGCCGACACACGACAGCGCTGATTGCAGTCTTCCTCGTCAAGCGTCTTGCCTTGTGTGTCTTCGATTAGACGCAGACTCGTTGTGGCGCCGTTCTCATATCTCGTATGCTGATATTCTGCTGCAAAGTATTTTTAACGTATTGGAAAGCCATACAGTTATGACGGTGTTCCTCTGGCCACGACGGACATGTAAATACTTAAGGCCCTGGTAACTCTTTGCTAGAGTGTGCATGTGTGTATAAAAATCACAAAGACAATCAAGATAATGTATATATATATATATATATATATATATATATATATATATAAGGTAATACATATAGCACACGTAACGACTCTACGTGAGTCACGTGAGAGTTGCCCAAATTCGACACGTTTGTTCATTCACACCTTCATGGGCTTCGTCATATATATATATATTTAAAAATGTATATATATAAAAGAGTCACGCTTATTAATACCTCAATTTGCTAAAAATAACGGCGTGCTGTGTTTCACTTAACTATATTAAAGTCTACGACTCAAAAACATTCAACTAAAGCGTAGTTTATTGTTGAAGGGTTGTCGTACAATTGCCTCGCTAGAGTAGCATTTTTAGCTAGGCTTTAAACAGGTGTGCCGTTCTGTGTCGAGTATCACTGGCTCACATTTTGGCGTCTACTGACGCTACATACGGTTATACAACTTCAAAGCGCATTGGGAATGTGCCGAAAAAAGACGCCTCGTTCCGCGCCAAAGATAAACGCTTAATTATAGCGAGCAACCGCGTCGTAGGAAGGCATGGTCAGTCAGCACTCTTCTCTACACAATGCTGCCGCCGGCAAAAAATGTGGGAGTTCGATGACTCTTTTGTTCACCCAAGACTGCCTCGTGGCGACATTACGACACAGTCGTGTGACTGTCATATCTTGGAGTAGGAGACGCGATACTCGCAGTTACGTACTGCAGCAATGGCTATGGCGCAAGTATGGTTAGCGAACCTAATTGGACATGTTGACGTATAATCGATCGCGTGTAACTGACCCGGCCAGGGGTAGTCTGCCGACATAGGCTCCAGGCTAGCAGATAATGATGATGATGATGATGACGCTATGATCAATAACTCTCTTACAGAATGTACTAATGTAAACAAACTAAGGCATTTGAAAGCAATCTATCGAATATGCGATCTGCCATGAAACTAGACTAGCATAGACAAATCGTCGAGCTTGCTCGACACAATACGCAATAGCTTTGCTGCAAGGGCCGCTGTGAACCATTGGTTCACAGAAGTCGAAGATGCGGATTCTGCCTCCAGAATTTGGACTAACCAGCCTCATCTGTTGCCTGGACACGTGATCGAACTGAAGTTTAACGCACTTACCTCCCTCTCACGTGCAGCACTAACGAATTAGACACTGGATCATTGAAGCTGTACGTTTTGTGACGGAATTGTCTATCGGACAAAATTTGTCTGCCATGTTTTGGGAAAGTTGCGCTGAGTGTGTTTTGTAGCTTCTTCCCGCTCATTCTTTGCTACGAACCGTTACTCAGCTGCACGGGTTGCGATATATTTGATTGATTCAGGTTTATTCACCATAAATAGGTAGTGTATAGTACAGTCGTCCATACATCATTCTATAGGCTAGCAATACCGTTGACACTTGACTGTAGTGTCGATGTTTCGGTAAGCGACCAACTGAGTATGTGATAATATCTGATATTGCCTTCTGCACAATATTTAAGTACGCACTCGTCAATTTCGTAGCAATCTACTTTGAAATATATGAAGTGGCGGTAAACATGCCACCTTAGAGATTGGTTTTGTGTGATAACAAATTTCACTTGTTATTAAGCAGTTTCTTTGACATAATAACCCGTTACAAATGCCATTTAGGGTTTTTTTTTTAGAAATTCTCTGTAGGCTTCTAGGGGTTGTGTACTAAGCGATATCTCGTCCAGTACTAAATGTTCTACTAATCTGCGTTCGCGGTAAAGTTCTAGTACAAACGTCTCCGAGGCGTTTTTTGGTAAGCGCAACGTGCGCTTTACAAAGTAAGGTTCTATCTTATCTACGTTTTTAAGGTCTGACATCTAAAAAGCAATGGAGCGAAAACGGTATCTTGCTAAAGGAACCATTTTTATTCCAAATGGCGTGATTTATATCAGTAATGAGTAGTTTTCCACTAGAATCGAAAGCAGCGGTGGTCATGCTATGCATTTCTTCTGTATGCTTGCTCCATATCAGCCGGGGGTTACAGTTATTCCTAGATAGCAGAAGTAGTTGACGAATTCAATATAAGATGTTGATGTTTATTCACCATTATTGGTAGAATTCAATATTAACTCCCCCAATCTTAATGCACTAGTCGTCTGCGACGTACGATCCGCCTCGATTAAATCGTAGTACTTTAATTCTGGCGATGTCGATAGACAGTTGATTTTTTTGGCACCGATATGAGCCTTGTTTTCGATAAAACTGCAAGTGTCTTGGGAAGAACTATTCAGTCGCCGGCATAAAATGCGATTATCGCTTTTATATTTCGGAGGGCGATCGCCCCCAGATAGCCAAGCCAGCAAGATACAGGGTGAAGAAGAACAGACTTGCGGTAGTCATCCAGTGTTTTTTGTATATACCTCTGTTTTTTTTCAGAGAGACAACATCAACAACTAGAACAAGTATGCATATCATTTTCCGGACAGACACAGCATTAGTTAATGATAAAATAATCATGAATTCACCGCAGTGAGTTTGACAATGACAACACTAGATGGGACATTTCTGGGCACTCTCGCTAATGTCCGCTCGTGTTGTTTTATCATCTAGCATGATAGATGTATCTTTATTTCCGGGTAGTTAGAATACGTCAAAGTATCTTAGACATAGTAATGAATGAACACCTATGACTATATGACTTATGAATGAATGACCTATGAATGAATAACCTATACCACAATACCGACCTCAGTCCAGTTCGTCCACACATCAAATAAGGATCTTTCTAATCAATAGTACAACTTTTTACTTCGCAGTGTATTTTGGTCTTTTTTTTGCAAGCTTTCGTTTCAGTTTTCAGGTTTTTGACAGTAGTACCACTAAGCGGTAGATATTTTTCTAACATATATATATATACTCGTAGATACCAAAACAAGCATCCAATATCGGCTGCACGTTGCTCCTCCCCAAAAAAGGCCGGTATTAGCGATACTTGCGGCGTCACGGGTCTATAGATCTGAACGGCAAGTAAACTGCTTCTAGAGGAAGAATGCGCGAAATAATTAAGATCGCGAGTCATTTAGCATCGTCGCGTTGTCATACACGAGGTTTTTATGTAACAGAATTCCATGCCTAAAGATGCGTAGAATTGCATACTTCGGCTAACAAAGCGCAACCAACCTAGGAATTGTGTCAAACCAAATAACTGTTGCCTTTTGAGGAGTGAATAAATACAATGACAGTGACTACTAATATTATTCGCACATACTAGCATAATGATACACGTTTATACATATATTATTGATTCTAGTAATAGCAATCAATACCTTGCGTGCCACTTGAATAGCCAATAAATAAGCCTATCAGACTATTGAAACGACAGGTTCATCGCTCTCAATGACTGATCTGCAAGCGATGGGTGATAAGTACGAATAAATACAAAATACCCGTTGACCGCCGGATTGATCGGCCACGCAGTAGCGAAAGCAGATACGTTGTATTATACATAGTCGAAACACTTCTCGTTCGCTTAGACGTAAGTAACGTGTGTCTGCTGGACTTTGTCAGTCCAGCAAAACGTCGAACGCTCGAAGTCTAGCGGCCGATATGCCGAAATGAGCAATTCGACGCGTGAGTGTCGACGTCAGAAGGGGGCGTACAGTCTTGAACGGATCTGCGCGCACCATTGGCACCGAGTTACGATAGACAGATCGAGCCGCTAAACATCGAGCCAGGATCTAAGCTAGACAGATATCTAGCTATCATTAAACGCCCAACTAAGAAGACATATTTGTACTATAGCATATATGTCTATAAATATGTATATATATATATATATACACCCGAATAGTTATCAACCAGTGGACGACATAGTCAAATAACCAGTGTACTGAACGATATAACTATGGGGATAAGACGAAAGAGAAAGAGAAACTGATCGAGCGGGAGAGATAAAGCGCGCGAGAGAGAGATTAAGGTGGACCGGTGATGTTTTTTAAATATATTTTCTAAAGAACAAAAAATACTGCTGACCGGTAACTGATAAGTGACTGATAAAAGAGTGAGAGATAACTGCTGACAACCAGTAGAGCTGGAATTCTGTAATTTGGTTTGACCAATCCAGCCAAGCTGATGATGCCAGCAGCAGCGGCGGCGCTAACGTAATGGGCTACCAGCGGTCAGCGAGTGGTCAGTCTACGAATACTTCAATCCAAGCAAATGTGGCAAAAGCGGCACCAAATAGAACTCTACTGTCTACCAGCAAAAAAAAGTGCTGTATCATTAGGAGAAAGGGTAGGGGCAATAAGACCATTGCCAGCCGATGCAGCCGACTATTCTACCTACGACTATCGATTACTTCCGCGGCTACGATTTGCCTACCTCCAGCTGCGATTATTTAGCGCTTCGACTGACTCTCTCCTGCTGCGATGTTGGTTGGACGAGAAACACTTTATAAATGACTCGGTGCGGTGGGCAGACGGCTGGGGGTGGGGGTGCTTTCCGGGGGGGGGGGGTAGTGGGGAGAAACGAGTGAGAGGAGATATCTACTGTTCTCGTTAAACAACACTGCCGCTTCTAATAGCTGCCGAGCATTCGCACTGCTGTTGCCGTCTCTCACTTGTTGACACACTCTGTTGCACCAGTTATAACACACATAGGGACCAATCGTCTACATAAAAAAAGCTCCATCCAAGCACTTACTACTCCAGTTAGCTACGATTAAGCAGCCACACCTCAACGAACAACCGACGACTAGTGGCAGTAGAATTTGTTGCCAGCTAATTGCTTTCTCTTTCCCTCTCTGACTATATATATATATATATATATGTATATATACATACATATATATATGTATATGTATATATACATACATATATATATATATGTATATGTATATATACATACGTATATATATAGTTATAAACGTACATATACGATACATTTGTGTGACTGTATCTAATGGGCATGATAAATATCAACGACGAAACGTAAAGGGAAAAAACGTTACACTGGCAGTAACACTTAGTAATTTCAGTGTTTAATTATTCTACACATATGCATGTATTTTTTGTCGTATCGCTACTAACTTGGAGTCTTAGGTTTATCTATGTAGTTATCTCTCATTATTTTTAAGTAGTGTACATGGTTATGATAGAGAATCTTGCACCCTCTTAAATTAGTCCCTAAAACCGTAGAGCATTTAATTTGCGTGTATGCGAATTGACCTAAGTAAATTCTCCTAAAACTCCCTCAAAACTGCTTTCCAAAAAAATATATTTTTATGTGCCCACTAATATTAGCCACTCTTTGCTGGGTAGCAAGCTTTGTTTCCGTAGAACATATTAAAACATAAAAACATTGTCATACGACTTGGATGATTGTATACATTTAAAAGAAGGATATATTGATAAATGTATTAATCAATTGTAGGGTATACAAATTATACGGAGCAAAAATACCAATACCAGTACTAATGATAATGACAAATATTTTTAAATGTCCTTAAACAAAATTGGGCGACCGCAAAAATGTTTGCATATTGAACATGACACTAGAGCCTATTCAGATAAGACATGAAATGTTGAAAAATAAAGCACAGAGTTAAACTTTTCGGAGCATGCTGAGCGCATTTCGTATTTTCCAAAATTTGGGAATGTGCGGACTTTGGAAGAGGAGTTCACGTGTTTACTGAATTATAATTTTATGAACTCTTTATCTTTTATTTTACCTTTTTGCTGTGGGGCGGAGCCTGATATGCGTCAAATTTTGGTTTGCGTTTACAATTTTGAGTTTACCTACAAAATTTCGCGACGGATACAGCCAATTCCGTGAAAGAGATTTGAACAGTGTAGCGAAGCCTCAGGGCCTATTTATTGCCTTTTTTTGTCTTGCCTTATTAGCAGTATGTTTCGATTAATCCTGCAAGTGCCATGGTTCGATTGATTAAGAGAATCGGAACCGTCATCCATCCCTCCCACTTTGTCTCTACGAAAGGCGCCTTTTTGTGGCCTTCTCGGCAAGGCAACTCGGATCGACGTTAGAACTTCTACTGATGGTAAGAAGGTTACTCTTATTAGCAAAAGTAGTGTTGGCGCAATTTGCCTAGCATTCTATGTAAATCGCACCGCTTTTCTGCGCCTTGCTTACATGTTATTACATGTGTTGTACTGTATAAAATATGGTATAATATGTTATGTGATAAACGAAGATTACTGCTAACCGTGGGTGCAGTATGTTCTTCTGTTTGATGTCACGACCCTTACTCTGTCGAAACTGCTTATTATTATTTTTATTATTATTATGATTATTATTATTAGTATTAGTATTAGTATTATAATAATAATAATAATAATAATAATAATAATAATAATAATAATAATAATAATAATAATAATAATAATAATAATAATAATAATTATTATTATTATTATTATTATTTTGCGGCGTGATGTATGCACGACAGTGGTGAACAGCTTTGCGTTGACTTTCATGTCTTCTCGCTAACGCCAGCTGATTAAGATAGTTGCGAGCCGTTTTTCCAACGAAGTTCCGCATCAATTTCAATTTTTCCTACCCCGTCTAAAAGATCGAACTGGTGATGACTAGTATGTGGATGCACGTGTGGGCGGCATGCACCCACGTGCATACCATACGTCAAGAAATCAAGTCGACTACCAAACAGATCCGTCTCCGCCGACTAGATAAGGGGGGGGGGGGTACGAGACGAAAGCAACTTCAGCTTCTTCTGGCCGGCAGTGGCGGCAGCAGCAACAGCAGCAGCGTCGCTGCTACCCTTCTGTGAGGAGAAGAACTATCGTCGACATCGACCCTTTCTGCTTCGCGCGCGTTGCGTCGCCGTGGGGGGACAGGGGCGCTGCACTACCCGTATCGAGCCTATATAGAGACGGTCGGGAGGCGGCGTCGCGTTTGGTACCCATACACAGAGAGCAGGCATGCTGGCGTCCGTGCTGGGCAGCGCAACCACAGCGGTGGTGTTTTTGGTTGTCGTTGTCGGCTGCCGGACGGCATCGGGCCAGTATTTCGGCTATGGAGGCGGGTCGGCCGGCGGCGACATACCTGACGCCCCGTACGGGCTTCGGCCGAGCGTCTATGCGGCGCCCGTACAGTACTCGAACGTGGCCCACGGGTACGGGCCGCCCCCGGCCACCGAAGTAGACACCAACAATCCCCAGCGCCAACCACCGGAGCAGCGACTGGCGGCGCCCCTGGCGTCGGCGTCGGCAACGCCCTCCTACGAGGAGTCGCCCACATACGTGCCAGTGCGCGATTACGAAACTGAACGCAGCAACTACGGCGACGACGCCGGACGTGACTATGGCTACGACGATGAACGCCGCGGCTATGGCCTTCCGCTGGGAGCCGACCGGGCCCTGGTGGTTCCACGGGACTACGCCGCCCAAAATCTGAAACCTGACGGCCATAGCGACAGGCGTGGGCAGCTGATCGTCCGCGATCCCGCGGGCAACTCGTTCAAGAGCTTCGGCATCTTCGGTGGGGGTAAACGCCTGCGGACGCGAGGAGAAGGCGGTCTCAAGAGGAAGTAATTCTGGTCGTGGTAGTAGTAGTCGTAGTTATTGTTGTTATCGTTGTGGTTGTGGCTGTAGCAGTGGTAGTGGAGTGATACAAGCCCATTTGTACAAGTAAGTCTCGAAAACTCGTACGAGAGCTTCGGCATCTTTAAAGGGTGCAACCGCCTTCGAACAAGAGCAGAAAGTGGACTCAAGGGGGAAGTGCTTTTGGCAGTTGTCGTCGGGTGGCCGTGTAAATGGGGTGGCTACGTTTCATCGTTCACTCAGCATGTTATATGACAAGGTATCGCCCTGAGGATGTCAGGAAACACATCAATGACTTGGCTTCTCTGTGGCTGGCCTACCATAATTGCGATTCATCGTTAAGGTTATAAGATGAGCCTTATGAGGTCAGAACTACCGGAGTCGCCTTCACTAGTTTGGCGGTGTCGTTTGGTAAAAACATGTAAACTTCACTTCAAGTCATCGTCAATAAGAAGTGGAGCGATGTTGCAATCAATATGTGTTGGCTGTTAGCACAATAGATACCGTGTGTGTATGAAACCGAAACATGGCATTTGCTTCTGTCACCCACCGAGCTCGTATGCAGCTTGTAAAGCAGCGTAGGTCACGCTCCCCTTACCGCAGAGTCAGCAGCTAAGTCTAGAACTTCCATGCTTAGAGCAACCATATGTGTGTTCATATATATATATATATATATATATATGCCATCATTGGAGACGCATTATACCAATACGAAAGTGCCACAAGGTGTGATTCAGAGCGGGTCGCTTGGTTTGAGGCAGCTAGTTTCTTGTTCGTGTGCCCGCTGGAAGCGCAGGAAATGCGCAGCTGTAGCGTAGTCGGTCGGTTGAGTGTCGTTGTCCGCTGTGCACGGATACCGATATGCATAAGTTATTCTCCATTCACTTCGTTTGCCACGGAAGTAATGTAAACAGATCGCATGTAAACTTGACGAAGCCCGCATGACGGGAAGTCGCAGCAACAATAAAGCTGGGTTGTTTCACGCTTGATGCCCACAGCTAACCAAAGCTTGTCGCCTGACCAATTGTTGTGTCGTCCATTATTGTTTTCGTTCATTGGTGTTCTTGCAAAGACCGTCGCCATTAGGAAAGGCGGAGGGAGGGAGGGATTGAGATGTTCGACGTTGACACTTATGTAGGGTCGCAAATTCGGTTAACGATCGTTTTTTGCCGTCTAAGTACCTCGGCGCACTTTATGAAAGACTTGAACACTTTTAAGACAGGCTATCGAAGCAACATGCACAGAGCAGGATTAGCAGGCTAGCATAGCGCAGAGAGTTAGAAAGCGCGCCAGCTACAATAGCAGCAGTGTCGAAATAGGAAAAAACATGAACAGGCGACTGCTACCGCATAGCCGCCACAAGTGTTCTCTGGTATGGACCGCATTAACGCGCAACATACAATCAGCAGTAACAACAACAACAACAACGACAACAATAACAACAACGGCAACATAACAACAACAACACACAACAACAACAACAACAACAACAACAACAACACAAAAACAACAACAACAACACAAAAGCAACAACAACAACAACAACAATAACAACAACAACAACACGAGTAACAGAACTAACAACAGCAACCACAACAATAAGAGCAATGACCACAGTAACAGGATATATAGCGATAACGACAGAGTTGGCGGGGCCACCCAGTTTGCTTTGTTGATTACACATCAATATCATAAAACTACAATTAGCACTATTTTTACGAATATAACGATTCAAAGATGGCCCTTCAAGAAGTAGTCTAGTTGTAGAAGAAGAATAGGAAAGGTAAGAAGAAGACGCATCACCTAAACAACTACAACGATGCGCCTTGAGGTAATAGCAGCAGAGATTCAGTACTGTCATCTAAAAACAACCACCTTTAGCAGTAGCTGGCCGCGGGCGCCAGCTTACAGTGGTTATCAGAATCGATAGCAATACAAAAACAACGACAAAAACTGCCGCAACTATAATGCCTTGACAAAAAGCAGGCAGCAACTATGATGACAAAATGTGGCTGCAACCAAGTCGACTTGCATGCCGAGCAAAAAAAAACAGCTGGTGTTACCTTTTCTACTCCCGTAACGCTTGAGTGCTTTTGCAGAGTAAATAATGGACGACAAACGTTGGCACTCACAGTATTAGTGACCAGTAACAGTGGAAAACATATTAGCAACCCCAGAAAAAGCGGGCACCACCAACCAAAGACGACGGGTGTAATATCGAAACGCATACTACGATTTCTAATAATAATAATAATAACAGTTTAAATACGAAAACTCCGGCAAATCAAACAAAGACCACCATCGTGTGAGCCCAGCTGAGAGCAAATTTGTCAAAGTTAGCGTTCGTTTGGTCCACAGACACGTCACTTTCGTGGCAGTCCTGATGAAACAATTCAGAACGTCATCAGAATGTCTTCTGAATGAACTATGCATCTTAGTGAGTCAAGCATTAAACAGAGCCAAGCCTCCACTCAATCTAACAATATTTTATGGCGCCGCCCTTAACGTAAGAAGAAAGGTAGCTTCATTCGGTTACTAGTCTGTAGCTTGGGCCCAAGAAGAACAGCCGTAAAGATAGTCTGTAAATAAAAGGAGCACTCTGATCGCTATTCCACTGGTGCATTTGTGGAAATAGAAGATTTAGCGAGGGTACTAGAAGCAGTAAAGAAAAACACCAGACCACCTATGGTCTGGCAGAGCTCTCTATAAATGCCTCTCTCCAAACGTGGAGCCCAAAACCACGTTAAGTGTCTCGATTACTGTCCATGTAACATGTGACACTTGGACTACGCTATGCTACGTGGTTTTTTGTTCCGGCAAACATCCTTTCAATCCTACAAGTTGAAGAACATGGGGTAATGACTAAATGCATTGAAATTTGACAGTACCCGCGGTTATGAAGACTATATCTCAATAATTACAAACACAATCCCCGGTATAATGCAAGCAGATCCAAATAACTTGGAGCTTCTAGGCGCTCTTGTAGGTATATGCAAAATTCGACTAGTACTATCCGAGAAAAAATAAAAACTATTCTTAGAATTCGTCCACGACCGTTGATAGACCCACAAGTAGCACCGTGCGTTTGAAGATACCTCGGATCGTCGACATCTCTGGCGTGTCATAACCAGAAAGCCAAATGCCTACAACAAAGCTAATAGAGATACTTTACTTACAGGAGAGTCGCATTACAGGTTCCTGAGGTAGATGCTGGGTTTGGCTGCCTGTAATTATTATTATTATTATTATTATTATTATTATTATTATTATTGCAGAAAATCCCTGATCCAATCGGCAGTCGGAAACTCAACATCTGTATAGCGCGTCAGTATTGTTTAATATGAAATATGCTCCTTATTCAATCAGTGTGCGCAACTGTCACACACTAGCCACAACAAAAATTATTATCACGAATGCTTGCGATTACCGACCCGATAACGTTTTTCAATCGAGGTGCTTTTATGCATTGCAAAAAAAGTTTTCGATAACATCTAAATTTTATCTAACAGAAACTCTCACAAAACGCTTAGTATGTTGAGCTAAGATCATTCTCTAGGACTGCTCTTTAAATAATATTATAGGCCTTTAGTTCTGCCACTTTTGTTTAAGGTTGTGCTATGCCTTGGTACATATTTATTCATCGGATAGTTTTATTATTTCTTATTCGTTTTGCAAATTTCCACAACAGTTATATATACAGCAGTTGTATCCGTGGTGCCCGTTCTACGGTATTGTTCAGGTATGAAAGTATCCGATGTTAGCACCAAATCTAAAATATTCTCTTACGTACGACGATTGGACACAACGGCACTATTTGTCCGACTAGAATGTTTTTGCCTTGACGGCAACCGAAATTATTCAATTCAGTATTTATGCACCGTAAAATTGGTAGACAGTTAGTTTATGCTTCACAACGTGACAGTACGGTCTCACAATATATAACTTTGAAAGATAGAGACGTTTCGCAAACTTCTGCACGCATGTGGCAGCGCTCAATATCAGACTCTCCACAAAAGCTACAAACGCATTCCTAAGTATTAAAACTGTCAAGCTTTATGCGTGTATGGTGGTGTTACCCATGCCAAGTTATCCGGCAGATTAGCGAGCGGTTCCTTTGCATAGCCCTTTTATACCTCTATGAAAAAAAGGCCGAGGCGAAAGGTTCAATATTCTGCCAATCTATGTTAGCTAAGCTAAAATCCCCAACAATCACAATTAGTCTTAATCTGTCATAAAAAAGCCTCTCAAGAGTGACACCCTTTTCGATACATTGTTTACGAGTCTTGAGTAAGCTGGCATTGCTTAGTCATAAAAATGCACAAGTGTAGTCACATAAAAATGCACAACTGTAGTCAAGTTAAAAACATTTTGTAAACAACTTGAATAATTTTTGTATAAACCGCCGTTTCTAACCAACAGCACTTCAGGCGTTTCTGCCTAGACTGTGTGCTCTGAAAACACTGTATCTACCATCGCAGTACATCTTCCTGCCCGCTATATGATTGGTTAGCCTTCTATGTTTCCGTTAAAAGCATTGTGTTAGTATCGTGTGGTATGTGTAAGAATGTCTATGACGCCGGGTTTCGCGCGTAAGCGTGCGTAAATATGCAAACACTATCTAGGCGAGCTTGCCAAGATAGTGTGCCGTAGATTCAGGCCGGGCCGCTCTCGATCGGCTGAGCAATCAGCCGCGCGCCATGAACACAAAAGTGCATTTTGTCAACAGGGCAAATTCTTAGCATTGACCTACATGCAGCTAAAGTCTCAAAAATAAATTGCACTCTCATCAAACTCTTCTTTGAGCCAGTCTCTCTGGCACCAGCTTTTAAGTTCGCTAATATATATATATATATATATATGGGAAGATACAGGTAGGCACGTATGTCGGACAGACAGACACGTGTGCCTTGTACGACACCGGCGAGACCGGTAAAGTAGATCACACGCTTTTTGCGTGCAGGGCCCTTGAAGACACGAGGCAGACGGTCCGGTCTCGTCAACACGTGCAGAGCCATGGCTGACCTACTCTGAATGCTCCTCTCGAGGGAGAATTGGGTCACGGGAACTGATTTTGTGGAGGTCGTTATGAGCGCAAACACGAAGGTGGAGGAAGAGAGGAGGCGACGCATGGAGTCACCGCCAGCAGACTTAAAAGTAAAAGCCAGGCCAGCGGCTCCTTATATACACCGAGGTTATACAACGAATGTTTCGGTAATGTGGCTTGGAAGATCACCAGGTTTTTAGCGGGTTCGATAATCCCAACTACCCAGACTAACGTATGCGCATTAGGCAATTTTCATGTTTCTGGCTTCTGAAAGATATGCAAACTTATATAAAAGCGTATACAATGTATATCTAAACAAACGCCTGGAAGGGCACCAACTAACACCCACGCCCATGGCTAAGTACCTGGGCGTGATCCTGGGGTAGGACAGGGCTCTCACACTAACACCTCATGTGCTCTATGCAGCAAAAGGGCTGCCATAGCCTCAGCAGAGCAAAAAATGCTCCTGCCGACCAGACTCTCGGCACCCGGCTTGGAGCACACGGCTACCAAAATTCCAGTACACAGCCTCCTAATCAAGACTTAAATACCTATGCGCTTAAAGTCGCACGGGCAAGACGCGCGACTTTCACAGCAGCCATACAGTTCATCTGCAGGCAGACTCACTGGGACCTAAGATTAAAACAACTATCTGTAAAATGCCCCTCAATTAAAGTTCGGACGGCTCAATTAAAGTTCCTTAGCAAGTGGAGCCAGCAATAAAAAGCAATCCGGCCGGTCACCCTGAATATTGGATAAAATCAATACTTTCAGAACTAAAAAAAATTACAGCCCTAAACACGACTCGCTTACTAACCCACTCGCGAAACCACTGTCTTTTATTAGGTTTATAGGTCCCATACTATCGTAGCTTTAACAAGGACGCACGTTATATATATATATATATATATATATATATATATATATATATATATATATATATATATATATAGATTTTTCTCGCGTTCGACTAGGCAGATAATAGACGCGTTCAACATTCGCTCTCGCTATTTGATTCTTCTGTTCTGCGTAAGGGCGACAATTGTTAGAAATACTACAACAGTGACAGAACAAACTAAAAAGTGTCGGTAGAGGTGCAAAGCCTACTTTAAAGTGTACCACGTAGTGCTGCCGGGGTTTCAACTCCACTCAGCCTGACAGGCAATCGTGTTCGATTCACAACGTCATTACAACGGGCGTTTGTTTACGTTTGACGTTGCTTCGCGGTCTCCTAGCGTGAAAGACCAGCACACAATCAGCTGACTCCGTGGACGAGACGGGAGGACACCGACTCGCACGAAACAACCGCGCCTGCCGCCAGATTTAAAACCTTGTATTGATTATATTTTTGTCGTTTTTAGTTAAAATTATTAACTGAATACTAAATCGATTACGTGCAATAGCCACGATACCGCCCGGCAGGGGTAGTACTGCACCGCCGCCCACTCTGGATATATTCAGGTTACGACAAGGCTCAGTCGACGCCGGCATATTTGCTGCTAACATCGATGCCGCAAAAGGCTTCTTACCGAACACCTCTGCGCCTATTTCAAGTAGTGAGAACGTCACGGTAGCAGAGCGCGTCATAGGCTCCAATCGTAAAAAGTTGTCTTCATTCTGTACCAGAGTTAAGGATGACAAGGCTGTTGAGACAAATGACGACGGGTTTACTCGAATTATACTCATATACTTACCGAATTGTACTCTGCACTGAGCCCGCACACTGCACAGGCGAATGTGCCGCATCCGACGGCCGAAATCACAAACATGTCCCCTATGTCAGCCCTGTCTCTAGACAACATATTTCAAACTTTAAAATATCCTTGTTACGCTAGCGTTCTGTGCGGGATCTCTCAATCACACGATAACCCTACCCCACAGACGCTTTTCCCGATTCATATATTGAACCCCACTAGAAAAGGCGGAAGCTTGACAGGGCGGTCCCGTCGGAGGACGCCAATCAAAACAACTGTCAAGGGCACACGTAAAGCGACCCAGGCTGTGCCCGGCCCCAAAAGCGCCTTCCTCACATTGTTGCAGATTCTTTCAGGCTTAAGCTCAGATTTACGGGCTAAATGCAAGGCTTTATTACAGCTTTTAGAGCCGCCATTACGGCTACTATCGCTAGGGGACAAATCTACGATAAATCGTACAATCATGATTGATCATGATTGCTCAGTTTAAGAAGGAGTAGTAACACACGCCACTCCATCTACTACTAAATGCTTACTTTGCGACGGGCAACACACGCGGCATGGCCACACGAGGCTAAATACCCACCGCCACTGACCCTTCCTGCCCCATACATATAATTTCTGGGCCCTCTCATTTACAACCGGCGCAAACTTTGGAGAACATTTAAACAGTTATGGGGCGAATCAGGCTGATTCAAATTGTACCAAAGTCAGTCAGAAGACAAGTTGCCAAGGCTCTTACCCGTATACTATCAGCAGTTTCATCTGATAACGACGGTGAAGCAATGTATGTCTTTCCTCTTTTGCTCCCATGCTGTTTCACCTCTCCCGCGCCCACAACGATGCTTTATTTCTCTCAGTCATCATCTGCAACAACTTTCGCGATTTCCTTCAAGATATGTACCTGTACATGACTGTCACTTCTCACGCTTGCAGACATGATTGCCACTTCTCACGCTTGCATCTTGACTCTCAAATCATTCAGAAATGATACCATGCACCAGTTCAATACTTAACTCTCTGAAAGAGATGTTGATAGTGCCGCCTGATTTATTGTATCCACAAATACTATAACATCGCGCATTAACCGTATAGAGGTATTGCAAGAGCAACACACATTAGCTCCCAAAGATCTAAAATGGCCGACACTGACCCCTCTGCCCTTTGTCTCGTCAAAGAAAGACATCCACGCGTCACTCCGAGCTTCTCCAAAAGCTTCGCCACAGGAGACTGGAGAGAGGGAGAGCTAGACTTTGTGAGGCCCCGTTTGTTAACGGACCTTCTTTCCTCGTTCCTCGAAAGCGTCGCTGTTAGCCTGCTTTGCGTTGGCAAAGTTTGTAGACATCCTCCTTTGGGGTGCCCCTCCTTCTTCTTTCCGACCGTTGATATTTGGCGCAAGACTATTTGCCCTTCAGAAAAAGGGCGGATCGGAACGTCCCACTGCGTGTTTGTCTGTGCTACGCAGGCTTGCCGCAAAGATCGGATGCAACCAAAACAAAGCCGCTATTTTTCACGCAACTGGTTCACACCAATTGGGACTCGCGACGCCGGCTGGGAACGAGGTATCCATTTACGCAACCTACGCCTTGCCTTTTCAACCCGTGTGAACCTCCACGGGTTCTTGTGAAGCTTGATTTTACAAACATTTTTAGCAATATGAGACACGATTTCCTGATGAAAGTTGTTGCATCGCACGCCTCTCGATTATTACACTACGTCGGACTGGCATATCGGCATTCTTCCCATCTGCTGCTGCCTGAGCAAGTGATTTCGTCCGCCATCGTACTGCAGCAGGGGAATCCGGTAGCATTACTTCTGTTCTGTCTGGATATCAAGGATCTGGTAGATTCCTTTAAGAGTCCGCTGAACCTATTTACCTTTACGATGGTCCATTTAGAGGAAACGTTCGCATAGTAGCCGAGGACATTCAATGGGTCCTTAACTTCGGTGGTACACCTGGGTTAGAAATAAATCCGGCCAAATGCGGAATATGCCTATTTGGCCCTACCCATATTAGAGCGACTAGGAGCAGACCTAGTTAGCCCTCATTAATGTCAATGTGATCACCCGGTCTATCGTGTATTATCAGCGCAGGACGACGCCCGAGCGATGCTGCTAATAATGAGGCCTTAAGCAGAGCCCTTAGGTCATGCGGTTGTCCGTGCATCCTTAAACCCCCAGGCGTCTGCGCGGAGGACGGCAGGCGTCCAGACGGGATGACACCCTTCGAGCGAGGCAAAATGCGGATTTGGGATGCAACCGTTACCGATTCATTAGCCCCTTCTATGGTCGGTGGCGGCGCATCCGAAGCTGTCTTCTTGCGTTTGAAACCCTGGGTGCTCCTGGCGTTCGTACCAAGCAGCTAATCCGCAAAGTCGGCACTTTGCTAAACCTGTCACCCGGTGATACGTAGGTCGTTCAGAAGTGGGCTTGGCTTGGCCTCATCAAAACGGACATGTAATAGTCACAATACAAGCCCGCTAGGCACATTGGCTTGGCTAACTCTTCGTGATATGTGTAACATACACAGATTAATCACTGAAATAATACACAGGATTATAAATATATATATTTAAATATGTTGCATGTTGTTTAATTTTTATTGTGTGCCGGAAGTCCACCAAGCGATATGCAGCTATAAAAGTGTTCGTATAGACTACCAAATTGGTGGCGCACGACAACGCTAGTCCGCCACATGGCCTAATGTGATAGCAAAAGCCAGCCAAAACAGTACACGACAACGAAATGCACACTATGTCCCCAGTCTGCCGTTAAGTTCCGCTTCGTCACATTATTCTGTCTAGAGGAAGTAAAATCGAAGAGTCGTTTATCTAGGCAAACTCCCCCTAGTTTCCTTGCCGCTATCGCGGAAGCAGAACGCAACACAGAATGCACGATGTTACAATTCAAAGCGTGAGAGTTCAGCCGCTTCAAGCTTGTGAATTTCTCGCTGATACACGGGCAAGGCATGTATAAACAAATACTTAAGTATATATATATACATACATTCTATGACAAACCTCATCTGTCTTCAGAAAATGGCTCAATTTTCAACTACCGACCGGTTGCTTGCATTTGAAAAACTAACCACATGTCTTACTATATCTCTTCTACGGACGCGCCTGATATGCATCGACACGGCTTTATCAATGGAAATTCTATCGCTACACAACTTGTTAAAATTTTGATTTAAGAATTTAAGATTTGACTGCAACTATATAATGTTAAATAAATTTAGCTATATAATTTCATGTAAATCATAGACCTAACATACTGTTAACTATATTATCTCCAAACATAATTCGGCCGTGTATTTTTTTACTTTTAACCTATGACGACGACTATTTTTTGACTATTTTTGACGGCCAACCGCTTCTACGTACGTACAATGTATTTACATTCTACAACCGGCTTTAGGTCGTTCGGTACGATTATATATATATATATATATATATATATATATATATATATATATAAAATCATTTATTTTTGTGTATAAGATATACAATTGTGATGTAAGAACATGTGCACAGTCCGCTTGGGGCATAACTCAAAGCATTAGGTCCAGGCTAGGGCTGGTCCACCTACTACCTATATATATATATATATATATATATATATATATATATATATATATATATATATATATATATATATATATATATATATATATATTTATGGTTTATGTAAAATGTGTTTACAAATCTACTTATATTTTGTCCTTAAATTTCCTCTTCAACTATGTCCAATATTTTCTACATCACAGTCAAACCAATTATGTGCCGCACTTTTCTACTGGAAAGCCGCAGCGCGGCCGGGTGTGTCTCCATTAGAGGGAAGAGTTCCGTCTGTCTGAAGGGGCAGCTCGATAGTAGTCAGTGACAAGCTTCGGCGTGAGTCGTTCTGTGTTTGCCTTATGCTTTGAATTTTTTCATAACATACATATTTATTTAACATATATTCAGTACAAGACATGTCTCGACGCTCGCAATGGGCCTCAAGGCCTGTGGCTCGGACGTCGAGTTGTTCAGTATCTATTAAATGAAGCAGCAATCACAACGTCAACGCGCAAATATCATATATATATATATATATATATATATATATATCGACACTAAATGTGTGAATAAATGGAATTGTGAGTATATATATATATATATATATATATATATATATATATATATATATATATGGACCTGCTTCTTCGACTTCGATCAAGCTAATAATTACAGAACTTGTTTCTTTGCTATGGAAAAGCGGTCTGACGGTACGCATGTTTGTTGACACAAGTTTACGTGACCTACTAAGGTACCATTGCAAGATGTAGCTGATATAATAGCGTACGACTACATTTCGCATGAAATGGAGATTTGATTTGCTCGCGTATGCTATGCCATTTAGGAAATGCAAACAGTGTGGGCAAACCGCTGTAACTAAAATCTTACTGCTTGTCTGCCTTTGTGGTAGTGATGGCTAGGTTTCATAAAGTCGAAGACGATTATTTTTTTCCAATTATTATATATATATATATATATATATATATATATATAATTTGCACTATATTTAACCGTCAGAGATGTTGTTTGAGACGTATAGACGGATAACAAAAAATGGGCGGTATGAGGAAATGCACTAACTCATTATCTTCAGCACACTACCATCTTACAAAGTTAAGCCTTGTCGTTCTAAGTGTAGCGTAGGTGTTTGACGCTTCAGAATACGCAACCAACTGTAAGCCCAGTGAAACCCAGAATTCGGTTGGCTCAGGTACTTGCAATTCACGGGTTCCTGCCAGCGACAAAGCTCAATGTGATCAATTCGGTGTCTGTAAAACGTAAACATACAAATACAGCGCAAGTAGGAAGCGTTCCATATCGCTTGCGTCACAGCTTTCGCTTATGCACCTGGTCATGTTTGAACCAGGGCTTTCCAATAAGCTAGATTAGGTGGTTTCCTATTCCTATTTGCCGAGCAATGTCGGTAAGTTCATTTTAGCTATCTCGAACTATGGATAAGACAAAATGTGGGAGGTATACCTAAGTGTGAGACCTACCTTAGTAGTACTAATGTAGGCGGGCTGCATCCTAGTGGCGCACCGCGTTTTTAGTGTCACACACTTGTTATGGGGTGACCTGACACCGTTCAGTGACTTCACTGACAAAATTCTCTGGGTCGGCGGTAAATGGATCAAATCAGAGATTCAGGGAGAGAATTGAGGCTTTTAGTAGGTGAAACACTAGATGCTGTTGATTGCGATTACCGACAGTGCATAAGCGTCCAAACGTTTCATACAAAAAAAAAACAAAAATAGCAAGTTAAGTCTCTGATCTAAAGGAATCTGATCACTGTAGGACATATTGTGTGTGCCATTAATTGCCGCATAATTAGTAAATCTTACTACCTTGTTTTAGTCGTATTTTAATTGCTATTAGGCTATATGGCAAGCAGTTCCTTAATATCTATCTAGCACCGAAGCATTCTAGACCAGCCGACCCGCTTGCACAAGTACAGTCCTCACTAGATACGTGGACTGTGTCATTTTATAACCACTGTAACAGATCTAAGACCACAGCATCAAAAAAAAAAAAAAAAAATATATATATATATATATATATATATATATATTAAAAATAATATTGATTGATTACATACAGATTTATAGCTGTACGTTATTTCAAATATTTGCAATATTGCAAGGAGCCGGTATTAATTCAACAATACCAATTTGCGACGTGCAATATACAGCACTTTGTAAACCAACCACTGGTTAATAAAGTTAAGTATCAAATACCCAAAAAATACGTCAAGCTAAACGCTAAACAGACATACAAATCTTTGTAATTGCCTTTTAACTAGTAACTAGATTTGAGCACTCCACGTCTCGCTGAGCCAACAAATAACGACTGGTACCTCAACAACAGCAATGCTATTACATTAGCTGCTAGTACCGTATCTGTTAGCCAACAAAGCCTTGCAGAATTGCAGAAATTATGCCTTATTTGCAATTCTGCGGATAGCGCTTTCGAAATACGGCGGTAATACGGCCCGTCGAAACTAAATAAAGATTGAATGTCAGAAAAAGAACCGCTGAGGGAACGAGAAAGAGGGAGAGAGAGAAAGTCGGATGCATGCGCTGTTACCGAAGACTCAAAGATCCCCGGCCCTAGAATCCAGATCAGGCATCTTATGACCAATTGCACGGTTCCGTGTTTCCGATGATCGGCATCGATTCGAAGAACACAGGAACTTGCTCTTCCGTATGCGTTACGCGCTCTGTCTCCGATATTCCAATACGCGGTCGACAAATTCGTCCGGCCCATAAAGTCGCCTATATGTATAAGTAAAAACGCCGCTGTCAGCGGCGTTCACTGACCCCGGCATTATGGTTGCGGTTTGGCCTTTATTTCTAGTTGACACGCGACGCCGCGACTCTGACAAGGCAAAGGTTTCTAGGAACGCATGAGCATCGGTCGGTATCGAAAACGACGCAAAAGCGGGCCGGAAAAGGATCATCATAACATTAAAGCTGTTTCACGTTTGTGGCGGAATGCGACCACTACTACGAGGAGGATTTACTTTTTTTGCTTTGCTCCGATTCAGATAGCCGCAAACACACCGTAGTTTTGTTTCCGTCTGTCTATACAATGTGATCGCACAAATCTGGAATGATTTGGTGGCAGCTTGGAATGCATTTGTAATAGGTAGGTTACGAGGACTTAGGCAACATCCACAACAATATAGACCGCCAACAGAGTAAGCAACATCGATCGGCAAATCTGCAAGAATCTCTATCAGAACAGAGATAACAACCACATCAAAAGAACACTAGGCGTCAATCTCCAGCTTGAACAACGCAATGGATTTTGCCCTACTTATGCATGGCAGCGTCACTACTGACTGCCTACAGCAAGCTTTTCTGACAAGGTTTTTTTCGCGTGTCATCGAAATATTTTCTGAGTGCTTTTCAAAGTTGCCAGACAGACACTTTCCTTGAGTCATCATTTTAGAAGTTTGACGCAAATATAACGAGCGTGTCTCAGTATGCCAACAAACGTTTCTCTATGGGAGACAGATGCAAACAGATAAGTGAGTAGTAGTAATGTATTAGCGAGTGGTCGCACAGCGTCACAGAAGACTTTCGTAATGGTACTCTATGGTACCATCTGAAACCAGTCAGTTTACTCTCGTGGAATCGCCCACGACTATTGTAAGTCGTGGGCAGTCAGCAAGAAGTGCTCACTCGCCCTGGCCATTGCCTAATCGCAGGTGTCTGCCTGATGTCGCATAGACACGCACAGATGCAAAGTCAAGAGCATTTTATTATTAAGCATTAATGTGCACATATGTATAGAACACATGAGAACAAATAGACGAGTAATAAATAATATAGACGAGTTGAATTGAGATCGAGTTCGTCAAACCCGTAAATACTAACGTATAAGGCCCGCAGGAAACCTACTTTTTTTTCTTGTGAGGTCCGGAGAAAATGCTTCGTGCACACCCAGCGCTGACGTGGAAGAGCGCGTGGGTAGTGTGGGACTCCCCGATGGTATGGGGTTACCCACTAAAAACCACTAGTCCTCACGTTTACCCCCCCCCCACCCCACCCCGGGGTTCGGTACTGTATTGCCAGTTCTTCGAGACAGAAAACCTACCGCTAGATGTGAGTTAATGGTTCTGTGCACCGTTTCGCCATGTTTGTGTACCACATAACCATTTTTTGGCATTGCCGGAAGGAGGGCGGCCGTACAATGAATGTTTGTTCCGCCCAACACATTTGTAGCTGAGCTGATTTGAGCTGCTATTTCCCACTACCTCAACGCTACTACTACTACTTCTACTAGTGCCGCTGTTGCCAAATTGGCACGAATTCGATTTAGACGACAAGGAGATGCGTCCCTAGAGAGACCGAGCATGCAGGAAGTGAGTGCGCGGGCTCTGTCTGGCGACGTGACGTTGTCACTATCTGTTGTATCCGCGCCAGTTCGTTGGCTTGAATGATTTTGACGGGTGTTGCGGGGAACAAACAGTAGCGTACGAAGCAGCACAGGTCGCCGCCTCAACGCATGCGCATCTTGTCTGGATCGTGTGTCCTTAGGCGGTGAAACATAAGTCATTTCCAGGCGTCCTCAAAAGGCGAGCAGGTGTGTGTCTGGCGTTACACTGACTCTGACGTACGTGCTTAACTAGCTTATAGAACACACACTTGATCTGGAGTAGGGTATTTCAATTAAGGTGTAATTCGTCGTGCTCGCTCGAGGTTTGTTGTTTCTAGGAGTGGCAGTAAATCGTTTTTAACATTTCCTTAAATTAGCTATGTTGTCGTAGCTTTGAGTCAACCTGACGAATGAGTCGTATTAGCCGCTAGTTGCCGTTCGTCTCGACGTAAAGTAAGTTTTTATTTTTTATTTTTTTTTATTTATGTAATACGGCGTTTTCTTTGATAAGAGATAAAGAGATCATCACTGAACATATATCACCGGCACACTTTATGCTGAATTGATCTGTAACGAAACGTTTGTCACATCTCTTATTTTGTGACTTCACTCTGTCCGTAATAGCTCGATAATTAAACAAACATTTCCGGATTTGCTAATAGTAATATTAATATGAAACGTACCGTATCTGAAAATACTCAAGACAAGATCATATCAGGTCAACGCCACATCTACCTACTATGTGTGGCGTTAGGATTGATAGCATTAGATTCTATGACATGCATTTTATAGCTCAGATAGTGTCCTGTACGTATTGTCTGGACCATTTTGGTGGACACAGATTGACTGCCTTTCCCTAATCTCAACTCCATCAATTAACAACAATCCGACGGTATGAACAGTCTACAATTGAATCAAATATTGCATTTAAAAAATCAATTAGACAATGTAATCTGCACTATTGTTATAGCTGAGCCCAGTTTTTTGTAAAAGAGTGGTACTTATGGTAAAAATTGTATGGATGGATCTTGCTAACCATAGACTACAAACTAAGTCAACTAAGCAGAACCGTCAGCAATTTGCAACGCAATTTCGGGTTAGTAACTGTGAACGAATAGCCGAAATTACGCGATCAGGTCGCGTAGATAATTGATACTTAGAGGTTTCCCACTGTCCCCGTTCTGCGCATACGCAGTACAGTTGTAATCGTAGGCGGAGATTAAACGGAGAGATACCATGGACCGAGGCTCGAGAGGCCACACTCGCCGCTTGGGCGGAGATGTGGACCCACCCGCCTGCCGGAGACACGAGAGGCACGTGGACACGCTTCCTCATCACGGACTTGCGCAAGTGGTATACGGCACAGAGACCAATGACATATTACGCTGCCCAGGCGGTGAGCGGACATGGTCAGTTTCAGGCGTACATGATGAAGATCGGAAAAGCCGCGACGGACATATGCGTTCTCTGCGACGCCGGAGTGCCCGATGATGCCGCGCATTCAATTGTTCAATTGAGACATGCACGGCGTTGTCTGCATACCGCGATAGTTCACCGTTTACCCTACGGGCATCTACCGCGCAAGTGATCGTCACGCACATGGTCGACTCAACGACTAATTGGGGTGCTGGCCTAAAATACCCCGACGGGCTCATGCGCGAAAAGATCCGGCTGGAGAATAATCGCCGGGCGCGATTCGTCGCCCGGAGCCCCCCTGATTTAACCCAGCAGGACTTACCTGCTCGGGATGCACCTACAGACTAAGGAAAGGGTTGAAGCGTGAGACTCCTCCCTCCTGGTCTCGAGGTAATGGTTCACAATTCCGAACCAGGAGGGGGTTCCGGGGGGGGTGGTTTTTAGTGGGTAGTGCGCTCGGATTAGAGTGAGTCGCGTATTCCCTCTCCGAGCGTCTAGCCCCACACTACCCGTCATTATATCGGCGGGTGTGCGTAAATGCATTTTCCACCCCTTAAAAAAAAAAAAAAAAAAAGTACAGTTGTAATCGTTTACAGGTAAATAAAACAAAATCTTTCGCAAACGCCGTTTCTATTTAGCTGCGCGTTCGTTAAAGTTAGCTGTCTATTGTGGCTATGAAGTCTGCTTTCGCTTATTCCGTTTACACTACTACGCATTCGAATTAATCGGTTTCGCATGGTTTCATTAAATCATAAACAATAAACACACACAGAGCAGTAATCTGACGTCGGTTAGGGAGAAGCAATACTTGTTGCTAATTTGTTATTAAAGCTTTATAGCTAATTAACAGGGGTGCGTCTGACTGGCGATTCAGACACTAATATTTAAACATTCAATCTCTTATGATAGATCTTTGCAACCAAGGGTTAACTACTTGAAGGCCAACTATGACGCAACTAGCGCGTATTTGATGTCCATTGATTGGCGCCAAATTCTATCTATGTGTTCTTCCGCCAACGAACAATATGAAACCTTTGTGAATATATCTTTGGACCTTCTTGATCGTTTTTCGCCGCTACATCGTGCCCAATCATCCCCTATCGATGAGTATATTGCTCGACTTTCCGCTCGTCTAAGCCGTGATTTGTCTTGACTCTCTGAAGAGTCGCACATACGACTGTCCTGCAAACTAGGTCGCGCATCATCTCGCCTACGCCGTATAGAAGAAGATAAGCTGGATCCTAATGACGCTAAGCGTTTCTTTCGCTACGCTAAGAAGCGTCTAAATCTCCAGGTAGGGGTAGCTCCCCTTACCTGTGGGGGCCACATAGCTGTGGAAGATGCTGATAAATCAGAAGTTTTGAGACGTCATTTCGAAACTGTATACAGAAGGCCTGGCGACTCAAGCTTTCTAGCGACTAAGCAAACAGATTCCTGCCTCAATGACGTCGTATTCACGCCTGAGCTTATCTACACGAAACTGCGTGAAACAAAGAGGAAGTGCAGCCTGACACCCGACGGGCTCCCGCCAATTTTCTTTAACGAATTGGCCTTAGCCCTCGCGGAACCTTTGGCAATGATCTTTACCCGCAGTTTCGAAGATGGAAAGGTCCCCCTAATGTTTAAAGAGTCTGTTGTGACGGCTGTGCACAAAAAGGGACCGCGATCCCTTCCAGAAAACTACCGACCGGTAGCTCAAGGCTCTATACCGTGCCTTCTTATAGAAAAAAATATCGTCGATGAAATGTATAACTACCTCGACGCCTATGAACTCTTAGACCCTCATCAGCATGGGTTTAGAAAGCGGCGCTCTATTAGAACTCAGCTTCTCGAGGTCTGCCATGATTGGGTTATTGCGCGTAACAGGGCCATCCCCATACATACGGTCTACTTTGACTTCTCGCGAGCATTCGACAGGGTAAATCATAAGATTCTCTTATATAAAATGGCGGCGCTAGGAATTGGCCCTCGAATCCTGGCTTGATGTCACTCTTATCTGACAGAACGTTCCTTCGCCGTAAAAGTCAGTGACTCGGTCTCGAAGCGCTCCCCGTGCCCTTCTGGGGTTCCTCAAGGCTCCTGCCTAGGCCCTCTTATGTATATAATATTTGCTCAGGACTTGGGAATACGTCTTCGCAACCTGAACATAACATACACAATGTATGCAGATGATTTAAAAATATATGCCCAGATTAGAGGAAACGAGAAGGTAGGAGTTACGTCAGATAGACAACTACTAAAAGAGAGAAATACTTACACTCCCGCCGCCCGCGATTTAATACGCGCGAGCCTATGACGGGAGTGCCGCCAGCCCGAATAGACAGGCCAGCAGCTCCCCCACCCTCCCCCCTATCGAGGTTCGGAATGGGGGTACCACACTACTACACCGTACCGATTAGACGCGTTCACCTCGCGATTCCGCGTTACACACCAGAATATTACGCGCCCCCCGAAGGGGAGTTTGACCTACTCCAGCACAGGGGTTCCCCGTGAATACGGGGCCAAATGGTCCTCTCGACCGGTGGTCTGCGTTCATGTGGCCACTTCTCACTCATTTTGCCTATTAAGCCAAGGCAGCAGGCGTCCCGGACGGTACCACCGGGTGTCACCCGGGGCATTAACCGTCCAGCCCGGGGGTCCTCGTGCAGCACGGTCCCCCTGTATTGGCAATAGCCTTAACAACCCTCGAATGGGCCACGACAGGATGACAATATAAATTCGTTGCCAACCAATCACTATCGTATGCCTTGCCCCCGGTTAGTTGTTAAAACACGGAGGATTGGGAGTTTGTACCGTCTGACTAACTTACATAGTGGCTCGTGAAGGTCCCCGCAGCGCGCGGAAGTCGCGCACCAGCAGACCAAGCCGGTAAGAGAGTCGTAGGTACTCCCGGGTTTTGGGTCGGCTCTTGGCCGGAATAGTTACCTCAAGGGAGAACCCCTCGGGACACTTTTCCGTTTACCGGCGGTTGCCACGTGGAGGCGTCCAACCCTGCAACTATAACTCACGTCTCTGTGCCCCGGGGCGTCATTATGTTTGGTTCATCCACGAGGCATTTGGACGACAAGAATATATGTTTGCTGCAGCGTATTCAGGGCAAGTTTTTAAAGAGAGTCTCAAGAAGGTGCAACTTGACGCGTGACACAGTCGTACTCCCAAGCGTCGCGGAGCACCAGCGTCGTGTTGACTTCCGCGTTTTTAAATATCTTATACGCAATGATCAGATCAATAAGTTTTACCATGTGCGATCAATTAGCCTACGGAGTCGCGGTTCCATTCAACCGCACAAGATAGCCAAAGTGGCAGTCGTTAACCACTCGTTTGGCGAACAGCTCGCCTTGCCCGCGAATGCGAGCAATTTATTTCCCTTGTTCAACCCCTTCTTTAAATAAAGGAAACATTTGTATTGTATTGTATTGAAAATAAATAGATGGATATATACACTAAAAAATTTGCAATAGAACATCTACGGATTGCGTTAATTAGGACTGAAAAAGATATTACTATTTGAAATTCATGAAGACTAAAATCGAGCTCAGCAAACACTTGAACACCAAGATCGCAAGCTACAATTGTTGTAGGTAGTATGACACCTAAAAGTTTGTGGAATGAACAGAACATGTAATTTCCAGGCAAAGACCGGCATCTGAATATGCGTAGGTGATGTCTATTTTAAGTCTTTCCCCGGTTGTCTAGGTGGGCGAGTTGAAAAAATAAGCTTGAGTAGCGAACGCATGCCTGTGACTTTATACTTTCAAATTGAAGCTGGCTGAGTGTAAAATTACTTTTGGTGTGCGTTAGAAAAGGTTCTGCGTCATTTCATATGTCATGTGACATCTCTCTACATTGCAATCGGTTTGCCGCAATAATTGTATCTACTTTTGTGCTTAGATTGCGGTAGGGGTCCAGGTTGTCGGGATAGGTACAGCTCAAAGGTTCGCATGTTTTCTCTGTGTAATGTTATAGGTATATTCTTGTCACCATGATTAACACACATACATCAGATAATCAGTCTATACTCATTTTAATGCAAATTAACTAATTAGCTAAGTAAAAAGAACCTTGTGTATGCGCGGGTGTGTCTTGGGCGCTCTAAAGCTTGTTGGAGATACTCCCCGCAGAAATGTCAATCGATGTTCGACGATCGAGTTTGACCTAGCAAAGGCGTAGAAAAAGTCATTACCTGAATTGAAATTTGAGATTACCAACGTATGCAGGCAGTGCTAGTTAGCAAGAATCTTGGCGTACCTGTTTATATGTCATTTCCAGGACATGCTCTAGTACGCTACGCGCGTGACCCTTAATTTGGTATTTAAAAATTATATATATATATTTATATATATTTATATATATATATATATATATATATATATATATATATATATACCTCTAAATGCCAGTCAAACATTAGAATATGAGCTTAGCGTCCAGTGTCAACGCAATATTGATGTATTGCGCAGTAGTAGGAAATATAAAGGAACATGCGCATAGAACGTCGCTTTAAATAACTTGGATTATTCTGCGAATATCTTAGGTGGCTATCTACACAGTTAGCCAGAACTGGCACAAAGTGGTATAAAGGTTTATAAGGCATATATCGAGCCGTCGTTGAAAGTTCTTCTTATCAGAGACGCAAAAGAGGTAGGAGGAGTAAGAAAACAACTGCAAATGCGCAATGTAATTCGCAAAAGTAGACGGACAAGTACAGTGACTAATGTTTCTCTCGTCAGATTGATATAATCACCCCTAACCCGCATACTGCAATGATAATTCTTATGTGAAACAATTTTCGCTTTGCTGAAATTGGGTCCACATTGATACGAAGGTAGATACATGGCGCCACGGGCTTCTTCGTTTGGCCAGCATCCCTTCGAGGATATCCTTTGACTACCAAATATAAAATAGAGATATCATCAACATTGGATATAGCCCAACTTAATGTTGGAAGAAACTGCGCGGTTTTTACTTCAAAGTTACACCTTCAAGCGTCACGCGACACTTATATGAGCATAATCTGTCAAGATCTTGCGCATATGAAGAATAGTGATGTATCAAACGCACCCACTTGCTAGCTTTTGGAAATTCAAAAAAATGCCAAATTGCGCTTTTATTCGATCAGCGTAATGGCTAAGATACTTGGTAATAGCGTTTGCCAAAACTTCTTGCTATGCATATAATTTATATATGTCATACGCCTAATGTATTGATGGCATTCATCGTATTCAGATTTTTTGTAAGAAACGTTAAGCTGCTTGGTGAAAGCCTTTCAAAAGTAACAATCGTTGCGTCTTAGCCAACAGAGGCTAATACGCAACGATTGCTACTATGCAATAATACTGGCGTACTGAACGGTGAGTACAGTAGCAGCGCCTCTACTCGCCGGAACGGTTTCTTGGGTTCTGAAAGCGGAAGAGCGCCCCTGACTGCGGGAAGACCCTGCTCTCAAGAAGGAAGACGAGCATCAACGAAGCATCCCTATGGTAGGAGGAGGGTGATCCAGGCGCCAATTTTTGGAAACTTGGAATGAATGGCTAAATTGGCCCGGGGAGAACGAACCTTCCACACCACCCAGATCCTGACGCGGCACAGGGACTTCTACCCCTACCTATTCAAGGTCGGGAAGGCGTTCAAACTCACGTGAATCCACTGCAGTGAAGGACTTAGGGACACTTTAGAACACACGATTCTGAGGTGTTCAGCATGAGCGGCGCAGCGTGTCTCCGCTAGGTTTTTAACAGGACCAACACTGAACACGCTGGGGCGGACTGGTCCAACATTAGTAAGCTGATGCGGAAGTCTTTGTTCCTGTGGCTTGACGTGACAAACATTCTTAAGAACATACTTACGGCAAAATCAATGGCAAATAACCACCCCTGGATGGGAAGATGACTGGTTTTTAGTGGATTGGAGTTCATAAACACCACTGGCCCATACTTGCAGGCGAGTTTCCTGTAGTTGTGTCCGTGTATGCAAACCGCATAAACCAGGTACTTCTCTATACAAAAAAGACAGACATTTTATGTGCAACTACCAGCCTAACGGAATGGGCGACATGGCCAGCAGATCACATACATTTTGTAGACAATTGCGCTTAATATTTGCAATATACAAATAATTAGTTAAGTTTTATAGCAAACAGTGAAAATATCGTATGCACAGGCGCTAACTACAAATAACAAATAAGGTCGTTCTATTTTCTAACATGAAATGAACACAATGAAGCTAATTTTAATAAGATAACGATAGTTTAATAGTTACCAGTATGACTAATGTCATATCTATGTCGTTCCTGTACTTAAGGAGGCTTAACTTCGTAGTGACACTTGCATCTGTCACAGATAGACCGAGCGCCACACAACCAAAGCAGACAACAGACAGTTATAGCGCTACACAGGTAGAGCAGACAATAATTGTACTGGAGATATAGAGGGCGCATTGTAGCTGACGACATTGTAATAGCGCGGACTGCCGCCAGGCGGAGGTCGATCAGCTACGGCATATAAGCGGCTGCGGCCGTCTTAGCTTCCTTTTTTCTCTGCGGTGCGCGCACTGCACGCACGAGTCGATCCACCGCCGGCGGCGTCCGAGGGTAAGCAGCACGCTACGCATCAGAGCCGCCAACAAGGGGTGAGTCATGAGCCGGGCACCACACCGTACCGCGTTACAAGTGTGATATTATTAAGAATAAAGACGAGGCCGGAGTGCTATGTTATTCTCGATACACATTTGTTCTCGTTCCGCAGATTAGTTTGTAACACACTTGGCGCCCAACGTGAGGCTGGTGATTGTGCCGTTACACTAATTGCGGAAGAGACAGGCCACTATGGCAGACTCCGTAGAGTACCTCAAAGCCGTTAGGAAGTCTGCGCGTGCCAGCGTTTCCGCTCTACGCAACACGGTGCTAAAATTTTCGCCTGAAGGACAAGCTCCACCGGCGAAGTCTGTGGCCGACGACCAGCGAGTGGCCACGTGGCAATTAAAGCTGGAGCGTCTAGAGAAGAAGCTAACCGAGCTAGACAATAAGCTATGTGCATTGTCGGTAGGTACTACTAATGAGGAAGTCCTAGACGAGCAATTGGCACGTTGTGAGGCATATGCAGATATGTTAGATCAGATTAAGCAGGTATTAGCTGCCTACAGGAACCAAGGCGACCCGGGCGGTGCTGAGCGTGATGTGAAGCCCTCGGACGCCCGCGCGCTGGCCGATGCAATGGCGTCGTTCCTAGAATTGCAGCGTGAGGCGGCCGGCAGAGTACCAGTGAATACCGGCGCGGCGGCGCAAGAGGGGATCGAGGCGATTTTGAATCCGCTAGTGTCGTTACAAGAAGCCGGCAGCTCGGGCGGCGCACAATTGCCGGCGCCGAAGCTACGAAGATTTTGTGGTCACCGACACCAGTTCCCAGTGTTCATCGAAGAATTTAGAACATTGGTTGACGAAAAAGAAGGGTTGTCCGATCTGCAGCGACACAAGATATTGCGTGACCTACTCGAAGGCGAGGCAGCGAAAGCCGTCGCCGAGATACCGCTAGACGCCGACAACTACGCTTACGTGCTTAACAACCTTATGAACAGGTATGGTTGCGTTAAGGCTATAGTGGGTGACGTATATCAAAAATGGTTAGATATGCCTAGGGTGGGTCGCGTAGACCACATAGCGCTGCGTGAATTATTAGATCAGGTGAATAGCTCAGTAGCGGCATTGCGCGCATTACAATTCAATGAGAAATGTTATGGCGCCGTGTTATATACTATTGTTTTGCGGGCTCTGCCGGAGCCACTGATGTTGAGATATATTGCTTCGGTGGAGGCCGCTAAGGACAACGGTGTTCGCGATTTCACCGTGAAACCCGTGTTGCGTGTCCGAGCTACTGACACCATATCAGAGGAGTTTGGTCAACAGTTTCAGGACTTGATACACTTCCTCTCGAGGTGACGTCGCGAGAAAAAACAAAAATCATTAACACAGAGAGATAGCAAGCCAGGGTCGGGTACCACGCCGCGGCCGTGGTCGAGTAGTCCGAGGCCGGCGAGGGAAGCCTCGCGGAATGACTCAGCACAAGTATACCAGACGCACGTGGAACCGCGATCCGGTAATAACCGCAACACTAACACCAATAATACTAGTAACGGCAATAGCAACTATATTAACAGACGAGGAGGTAGTGCGTCGCAGAATCACGCACAATGTAACAGTAACACGCAACAATTGGTTGGATGTTTATTTTGCGGTGGTAGGCACGATGCAACCGCATGCATGACTACGATGTCAATGAGTGAAAAACGCAACCGAGTAACAGAGGCCAAGGTATGCAGAAGGTGTCTGATGCCGGGGCATTGGATCCACACATGCACAAGTAAAATTACATGCAAACATTGTAAGGGTCCGCATGCACCCGTGATGTGTACACAAGCTCTAGCGAGCAACATTGTATCACCGTTAGGCTGTACAAATCCATTGTTGCCCACGGGGCATGTAGACGTTATAAATAATAAGGGTAAACGTGTCGTCGCCAGATTTTTGTTAGATAGCGGCTCACAGCGAACTTTCGTTACACGCCGTCTCGCGGATTCCCTGCAGGCGAAGACCATCGGCAACGAGTTCACTTATCTGCATGTCTTCGGCGGCAGCAAACCTCAGCAAGCCAAGAGATTGCCTATCGTACAGCTGCAGTTGGTGCCGCGTAACGGTGAACCAGTAATGCTTACCGCGAGAGTAGTGGAGGAGATCACAGCAGCCCACTTACCCACCCCATCGCCAAGACTCCGGGCTAGGCATGGGCACGAGCTTGCGGAGAGGGCCGGCGGGCCGGTGGTTGTTGCTAGATGCGACAGCTCGTTTAGCATCATGGAGGGCGGGCCACGGCGCCTCGATACCCGAACCGTCGGCCTCGAGACTCGCTTCGGGCTCGTTCTTGCGTCGGAGGCGACCGGGGAGGTACGAGCGGAGGCCACAGTTGCGGCGACGGCAGCCGAGCTGGACAGATTTTGGTCGCTCGAGTCCATCGGCATACAACCAGACGAATTACAAGAGAAGAGCCCACAGATTGTGGCAAAACACTTCCTATCGACGGTAGAGCGGTCCACCGACGGACGCTACCAAGTTCGGCTCAATCTCAAGCCCAACGTATCGATGATCAACAACAATAAGAAAGCATCAGAAAAGCAACTAGAAGCATTGGCGAAGAGACTACGACGAGATCCGGAGCTGAGGACAGACTACGTACGAGAGATTCGCACGTTCATCGATCAAGAGTTTGCAGAACCTCTTCCACCCGGTGAGTCACCGAAATACGTCATGCCACATTTCCCGGTTATACAGCCTAGCAAGATATCGTACAGAATTCGGCCAGTATTTAATGCATCGGCGGCGGCCAAAGGTCAATTGTCACTTAACGACTGCATTGAAGACACGCCAAATTTGTTGCCGTGTCCGATGGCGATGCTGACAAGATTTCGGCGACACAAGGTCGCATGGGTGGCGGACATCAGCAAAGCTTATCTTATGGTTCGTGTCCACCCAGATGATAGAAACCTGTTATGTTTCTTTTGGTTCGAAAATGACGAACAATTAACGGGTCGATCACTTTATAGGATGACCTCGACTTCGTTCGGTGTAAAGGACAGCCAACACAATACGATCGCCGTCATCCGAGCCCACGCGGAGAAATACGCAGCCAGCCATCACGACGCGTGTAAGAGTATTCTCCATGACCTGTACATGGACGACATGCTGACGGGCGCGGAGTCTTCAGGCGAGGCGGAACGGTTGTGGCACGCGGTGGTCAACATACTGGGTGATGCGGGTATGGTTCTGAAGAAATTCAAGTCCAACTGCCCGGCGTTACGAGCCCAGTTCGGCGACGAGAAAAAAACCGTGCACACTGACGCAGCTCGCGGGGGCACGCTGCTGCGTCCAGCAGGTATAGAAAAAGTACTATGTGTAGGATGGAACCAGGAGGCCGACACGCTCACATTCCAGCCAGACGGGATGTTGGAGTTCGCGACATCAGCCCCTCCCACCTTGCGCACGCTCATGGGCGCCTGCGCGCGACTCTACGACCCCCAGGGCCTGATCGCGCCGTTCACGACAAAGCTGAAGTGCATTCTCCAGGAAGCCCACCAGACCAAGCGACCGATCGAAGAAGCACTGTCAGCGGAGTTGACGCGGCGGTGGTTGGCCTGGGTGGACGAGGTGAACGGGCTGGCGGACTTCGAGGTGAAGAGAGACCTGGGGCTCAGGCGCGGAACGACGGTCGAAATACACGCATTCGCCGACGCGAGCGACAGAGCGTACGCCGCCGTGATATACACCAAGGTCACCGACACCCAAGGTACTAGTTCGATTGGCTTGGTCGCGGCCAAGGCCAAGTTAGTCCCGTTGCAGCAAATTGAAGGGTTAACAATACCAAAGAAGGAGTTGATGGCTGCCGTGTTGGCCGTCAGACTTGCAAGAAAGGTACGAGAGCAATTAGAACTTGGCGACGCCAAAACGTTTTATTGGTCGGACGCGCAGGTAGTATTGCATTGGATATACTCGGCCGCACCACATAGGTGGGGAGTATTTGTAAGGAATCGCTTATTGGAGATAATGGAACATACGGAGGTGCGGCAGTGGCATCATTGCCCAGGAGAACAGAACCCAGCTGATCTACCCTCGCGTGGTATGAGCATTCATAAGCTAAAGGCGAGCGCCTTATGGTTACAGGGTCCAGGTTTCCTGATAGATCCAGCTGCGCAGTATCCCGTATTTAAGGCAAGTCCTGCATTGTATGAGGAGCTCCCTGAGGTTCGAGCTTTGCTAGCAGTGGATCAGCCTCCAGTCATCGATCCGGCCAAGTTTTCAAGCTTGCAGCGTCTTGTCAGGGTGTCGGCGACAATTGCAAGAGCGGTACGGCGCTTTAAGGGTGAAAAGTCTGCAACAGGGCCGCTGACAACGCGAGAGCTCGCCGATTCGAAGCAGCGTCTCATTTGTCAAGCTCAGCAACGCTGCTTGGGGGAGACTATAGCGAGCCTCGCCAAGAACGAAGCACCCGACAATCCGAAGATCGCAGAGTTTAAGCCGTTCATCGACGAGGAGGGCCTGCTGCGGGTCGGCGGCCGCCTGCAGTTGGCGGAAGAGCCATTTGAAACCCGCCACCCGATCCTGTTGCAGGACGACCCGCTTACGCGGTTGATCATCGCACATGCTCACGAGAGCAGAGTCCGCCACATGAAAGTTGAAGCAACGATGAATGAATTAAGAGAAAACTACTGGATCATCAGAATGAGACAACTAGTCAAGACAACGATCTACAAATGCGCCGCATGCGCAAGAGAGCGAGCAAAGATCGCTAGAATAGAAGAAGCGCCACTGCCAGCCTCGAGAATTGAGAGTTCTTTCCGCCCATTTAAGACAACCGGCATTGATTATTTCGGCCCGCTCGTGGTACGAGGAGACCGGGGCGAGGAGAAGAAGATATGGGTGGCAATCTTCACCTGCGCAGTAGTACGAGCAATTCATTTAGAGGTGGTGGAAGACCTAACGGCGGAAGCCTGTCTAGCGGCTATAAAGAGATTCACGGCGCAACGCGGGCTACCCGATAAATTTATTTCAGACAATGCATTAACGTTCCAGAAAGCGAACAGATGCCTAGTAGCCCTCACCAAGGCGATCCGCGTTGAAGTTGTTCAGAATTTCCTGGGCCACGGGGGAGTCTCGTGGGACTTTAACGTCCCAAGGGCTCCCTGGTGGGGAGGCTTTTTCGAACGAATGGTAGGAGTGGTGAAAAGCTGCTTGCGGAAGACATTAAAGAAGAACAAACTAAAGCTAATGAATCTCATAACGATAATGCACGAAGTAGCCGCAATAATTAATCAGCGACCTATCACGCGAGTTCCAGATCGGCCTGATGAGCCAAGGGCCTTGGCACCGAGTCATTTCCTCACACCAAAGGTGCCGATGACGTTCCCAGTCGACAAACTAACGTCGCTCGGCAACCATCCCGGAGGGCTCTCAAATATTTGGAAACAACAGGAAAGATTGTTAAATTCGTTCTGGAAGCGGTGGCGTGTACATGCTCGTGTTGAGAACAGCTCTACGACGCCGGGGAGAGCGAAACGACGTATTGAAGAAAGGCGACGTCGTCATTCTAGAAGATGAAGCTCTGCCGCGAGCATACTGGCGACTCGGACTCATTGAAGAGGCCTTGCCGGGGAGAGGCGGCGTACCACGCGCCTACCGCATACATCTCGGCGAAAAACGGTTTGTCGATCGACCAGCGGGACGGCTCGCGAAGTTGCTGTGAGTCGGCATAGAGATACACACATGAATAGGAGCAATTAATGTTCGACGAGCCCCCCAACGAAATTATTTTGAGGTAACTTCGTTCCTCAAAAGGGGGAGGATGTCACAGATAGACCGAGCGCCACACAACCAAAGCAGACAACAGACAGTTATAGCGCTACACAGGTAGAGCAGACAATAATTGTACTGGAGATATAGAGGGCGCATTGTAGCTGACGACATTGTAATAGCGCGGACTGCCGCCAGGCGGAGGTCGATCAGCTACGGCATATAAGCGGCTGCGGCCGTCTTAGCTTCCTTTTTTCTCTGCGGTGCGCGCACTGCACGCACGAGTCGATCCACCGCCGGCGGCGTCCGAGGGTAAGCAGCACGCTACGCATCAGAGCCGCCAACAAGGGGTGAGTCATGAGCCGGGCACCACACGGTGCCGCGTTACAAGTGTGATATTATTAAGAATAAAGACGAGGCCGGAGTGCTATGTTATTCTCGATACACATTTGTTCTCGTTCCGCAGATTAGTTTGTAACAGCATCAGTGAGTGTCATGTAGTAAAGAGTAACTGGCACTGGATGACATAACGCCCGCCTATCTTCTCACGCTTATCTAGTTCTCCCCAGTCCTTTAACCGTATTTTCTCTACGCCCTAGCGAAGATCTGCGACATCGTAACCGCAAGGAAGGTGTTTGAAGATATTCCGGACGTGCTATTCGGAGCATGGCTGATCGCCCGAAGGAAAAAGACAAATGGTTTAAGACCCAACGCTATAAGACACATTTTCAGACGATTGGCAATGAAACTGCCCTCAGGTGCATCAACGCCAACTCGGTTCGATGTTTCTTCAGATCCGCGATTAAGCGCCTGGTTTACAACGTCGCCCACTTCTCGTATGAGAGACCGACGCCGCTCTGTTATGGAAACGGACGCATCACGTCGGCGTCCGGCCGCCAACAGGGATATCCAGGCGCATCGTTGTTTTTCAGCTTGCTCTTCCAGCCGATCTTTCTCTGGTTTAAGAGTAGCCTCGTCGTATCATACCAAGTCTTGGGTTTATAAGCCCCTCAGTCTTGCTCTACCTGATTTCCTCGTATCGACGTCCGCCTGCCTGGGTAGTGTTCGAGCCTTGCTCGAACCAGACTCGTTAATAGCTCACCTGAACAAAGTAGTTTAGGTCCTACCTCGAACGTTCCCGAGCCGCAAGCCTGCCGGACTCGATCCGTTTCGCCCATACATCAAAACCCGAGAGCAGTCTTTGGCCGAACATTCGACCGGATGACAATCTTAGCACCGTACTGTCAAACCCAGAGTTTCTATATCATATAAAACTTACGCCTAGGTATTTATGTTTTCGCTGCTCACCCATGTTCCTGTAGCACAAACGTTACTAATGCAAAGAGCCACTACAGGCTGAGCTGCTAGAATGCAGCATCTATAAAGCAGGCATGCCACAACGCCGTAAATGATGTGCTTGACTCTCTTGGTCACGGAAAAGCTGCTGATCTGGGACGCGTCGATTTGGAGCACTTATGCGGCGAAATATATGGCGATCGCCCGCACAATAGACGGCGTTGCACTCAAAGCGGAGAGGGACAAGACTTGTCATTACGAAGCCTTGGGAGAACGAGCATACTATCTGCCCGTTCATCATTAAGACATTGGGCGTGCAGTAACAGGAAGCCATGACCATAACGCGGACACTTGGTTATAATTATTTTTACTATTATTTATTTTATGAACTGCAATTGAAAACACGTCACTAGAAAAAATAGTTAATGATGTTTAACTATGTGTAGAATATGACAAAGATGAACTAGGGTCTTGCTCAGCCTGCATTTAAACCGCAAGAGTCCACAAGTATATAAATTTACAAATGGGATACATGCTAACTAATCGGTAATTATGTGTGCAAAGCGAGGTCAGTAAGCGGAAACTCGAAATAATCGGGGCAGACTCTCAGCTAAGATTTAACGTCCATGAGACTGCTTTTCGCATTACTTCATAGACGGACCCCCACAAATACAAATGTGCAACGGTGGGGCAGACGCATGCCACTACGCCACCGGGCTCGACAACGCGAAATATCTAGGCGTACGTAGTCCGAGTATAAACGAGTAGCGCCATCGTGCTCCATGGGTTGCTAGTAGTATATGTTTGAAATTACGTTTGAGAATTCAGAGTAAGTTATTCATATTGAATTACTGCAACAGCAGATACATTTTCTATATATATATATAATTCCTGCGGTTTCTATAGAAATATTAACGTGCATTTTATTAAATCGCCGAAATTAAAAATGTAAGTACATGCGACGGGCTCTACTCTTGGTTTACTAGTGAACGAAAATACGCTAGCGCTGGATCAGAAATATACAGAAAGTGTGCAGCTCAGCAGCAAAATATTTATCAATGTAAAATAAGACCATTCTTATATACTACTGTAAAAACACAAGTCAAATAAAAACACTCTCTCGGTTTTAATGATCGGTTCATAGGGGGGAGGGCATACGATATCGAACCACTGAGGTGCGGTCCGAGTGGTTAATGCACATCATTGTGGTTTCAGTCGGATGTCTGCTGCCTTGGCTTAATACGCGTAATGGATCGATAATCTTCACCTGAAGCAAACCAATATCGATTGCACTTTCTCGTTATACGGAACAATTTTCCGTCGTTACTATGCCCCGTGTGCACTTGACAGTCACTGTTTCAAACGTCAACATACTGCTAATAATGATAAAACTATAATTTTTATAAAGCCATACCTATAAATCTAGGGGAAAATGACTGGCTAGGTTTTGATAGTCTTCCTATGTATGTGTCTTTTAAATTGTTTTTCCACTTAAGTGTCTTACTACCTTTGTACTCCTAAAGAACCATCAAAATGTATTCAAACGCATGATGGACACAATTCTCACCAGCGGAGAATACCCAAAGCCTTGGAAAACGACACGCCTAACCCTTATCCCGAAACCCGGGAAGCCACAAGGAGACCCCTCAGCATACCGCCCTATAAGCATGGCACGGTATGATAATTAGACTAATACTGAATCAGATGATATAAATATAAAATTATTTCTACATTTAGAAATATTAATTACCATAAACAATTTGTGTGTTAACCCCAAACAGACAGCCGATACAGTAGCTAGCTGAATAGTACAACGCTAACTCTAAGCGGTGCCGAAAAAAATGGCGCCAAAAGAACCGGCCTGTTGGAACCTGCGGAGATCCAACATCGGGGGCGGGGAATGGGGCATCAACTAAACATATATAGAATCATGCAGCTAAAAAAGCAGCCAAAGCCTCAGCAGAATTACGGAAAATCCTCCCACGGACCGGAGGAGCAAGCGACTCTCGGCGCCGACTCTTAGCATCAGTAATAGACAGCATCATGTTATACGCCGCACCCTTATGGGAACGCACGTCTACAAGAGCTACAACACGTCGCCTCCTCAACAAGACCCAAAGACCTATGGCGCTTAACATAACACGAGCAGGTCACACGGCTTCCACAGCAGCCGTACAGGTCCTCTCCAGATAAATTCCCTGGGACTTAAGCGAAAAAGAATTGGCATCAAGAAACCCTGTAACCAACGTTCTGACGGGCACACAAGTCAGCAGAATCGACACACTAAGCGAATGGAGCCAGCAATTTGAAGCAATCCAGCCGGGCCATCCTGGATATTAGACAAGATCAATACTTCCTGATCTTAAAAAATGGTACAGCTTCAAACACGGCTCGCTTACCTACCCACTCGCGCAACTGTTAACAGGCCATGGTGCCTGTTTTCAGCAGTACCTACACCGCATCGGTAAAACTGACTCCCCTGTATGCCGCATGTGCAACTCGGGGGAGCCGGATGATGTTAGGCACTGCTATGAGCGGTGCTCCTTCTTCGACACTGAGCGAGAGCTATTGTCTAGGAACCTAGGACTGCAGAATCCCCTGACATGCCAGGCCCTTGTAGAGGCGCTCCTCAAAGATCACAAATCCTGGATTCTAGTAAGAAGATTCGCACAGGGTATCTCTGAGGCGAAAATAACCGCCGCACAAAGCCGAGCAGCCTAAATGGCAAGAAGAGTGGCCAGGTGAAGTAATCTCGAGAAGACAGTACTGCGGCCACCCCCCGTCAAGGGGCAAAGTGGACGACTGGATTTTAGCCTCTGCCGCTAACTTCGTGTTGTGCGTTGTATCGCACCAGCCTGTTCTGCTGTCAGTTGGTTCTCCTCTATTAACGGTCGCTTCTTCATCCGCGTTGTACTTCTCGAATTTGCAGCGGGACACCATCCAGCACGGTGCCAGTGCAAATACTAACTTACACGCATGCGCTCTTTGTTTTTGCGAGGATTTCTTGTCTGGGCACCGTAAGTCTTCAAAAGTGTTGATTGAGACTCACTTGCTTCCGCAATTTTTTTTGTTAGTGGCCAATTAGTAGTAGGCCAATTATAACCGCCAAAAGGTTCGCCCGTATTCAGCTTTCGGGGGCAGCTTGGCGTTAAGCACACTCGAGAATATATGTTGAATCTTCGGTTTGTGGCTATCATCGGCTAATTAAAAGGAGACTGCTGTGTGCGTTTAGTCTAGTACAGTTCAACTCTCTAGCTAAATTCGGATTAAAAAAGTGAGCTTCAGCGTGGCTGTGAGCGAAGCTCGAGAAAGGACCCAAGCAGTTATACACAAGCAATGCAGTTTGTACCCAAAACCTTTACAATATTGGAAGTTACGATATTCAGTTTCTCAATGCACTTCATGGAGGATTTCATCTCCCATCCAGTACCCAACACATTTTCCATCGCTGGATCAAAGAAAGACGGCACAAATATATATTAATATTACAATTGCGTTAGCGACAATGTTGTTGTTATAAGTCCTTTTATCTCTGTCGAGAAATCCGTCTCTTAGGCTACGGACCACCGCCACAAAAATCCGCAATACGAGACGAGGATAATGTCTGCACGCTTCTGAGGTTGTTAATGTAAACGCAAAAAAAAATTGATGTATTATTCGAATTCCGACTGCCATTGTACATGCCAAAATCCGCGTTCGAGTGTAATTTCACAATTGGTTCAATGTATAAGGCTGATCATCGTTCAGTCAGAGCCACGCGTCGTATAAATGTTGGCTCTACACTAACTCGAGTGCTTCTATATATTTCATCAGAAGGTCAAATGCCTTCTAGAAGATAATAAAATAAACACAGTGAAACTCTTTCCTGTTGATATACGTATTGTTTAATTCGCACACACTTTGCATTTCAAGATGGTACATCATCTAATATAAAATCGTCATTATTTACAATTTGAACACTCCAGCAACCGTGTCACCGGGCGAAAAAGTGCGAAGATCGCCGATGCGTCTAGCAGCTCGCTGCGTGGTATTTAGCGCACATCTGCGAGCAGAACCGGCTACGAACAACATTGATCGCCAAGTTTGTGAAATCCTTGGGCCGAATATACCCAGTGATGATAGCCGTGCACAATGTAATAGATCCCATCAAAACCACTACGCTTATTCTTGAGTAGCCCGAGCACTTTTTCCACTATAAACGACGAGTTTATGTGGTGCTGCTCCAGGTTGAGCGGTGGCCAAAAACTGTGTCTGATGCAAGAGCGATTGCATCGAGCAGAAGGACAGTAAAGTGTCGTAACTGCTCCTTGGTTATGCTGTACATGCTTTTGTTTAACCGGCAAAGCAGTTTCTTGCAGAATGCTCTATGTCGGCTATAGGTAGCAGGCCTGTGTAAGCCATCTGCGCGCCCATCTTTGTTTGCACCTTTTCTTAGCTACAGCCATCTTGACAGTGGCCTCCAAGGCGCGGTTGCTGTTGTCAATGTCTAAGAAGCTAATGTCAGCAACCCTATTAATTTATAAATAATAATTCACGCGTTAGTACACGCAAATCTAGCTGCCAGAACAAGTACGTTGTCAGCTGCCGACGCGAGGCGCGTCCCTGGCCAGGCGCACACAGAAACGCCAGCACCGGCAGATGCTTCCGTGCTCTATTATTAAACACCTCGCATCCTTAAAATTCCGTCAGAGGTTGTAGGTTGTAAAACACGAGGCCGATAGTGCTTCTTCCGCTTTGGCAGACGTACGTGCATTTGTCACGCTTGTTTACGCAATGCGGGCCTCTGCTCTCTAGAAGCTTCAAAAGCCCATCACTCCGCCTGTCGGTGGCGCCACTATCAAAACGACAAGTCCCCGCCGATCAGCGTCGGTAGCTGGAGGTTTGGCCCCGCAGACCAGCACTGACCCCATCGGCAATCTCAGGACAATCGTAGTGAGGTGGCAGGTAGAACAATGCAAGGTTAAAACTACCTGAAGTGAGCGTCATGCAACACTAACCTCGATGCACACATTGCATTCGGGGCGACTCTGCTTGTAAATAGAGTAACAGGAAACAGCAAGAAGCTTCCTGCTATTGATGGCCCAGTCTTAAGCCATGTCAACTAATTTGCCGTATATTGCTGTTGCTCATTTAGTAGTCCGTCGAAAGACAGCAAATTAAATATATTGTATACTAGTAATTGTTATATTTTTTTAATTATAAAAGTACGTTAGCTTTGCGGAGGATACTTTTTCCAAGCTGAAACAAATTAAACAGGTTCAACATCGTCGCTGCTTATTGAAAAAGTGCGATGTTTATTTACTGGTCGTTACTACCAAGCTGAAGCCATTGAAGTTTATCGTTACAACCTTGTTGGCCCGCATGACGGTGTTATCAGTGCCGCTGTGAATGTCAGACGGATCAACACGGAAAAGAAAAGTTGTATCGCTAGCATAAGCTCTTGCTCTACTGAAATTATCTTATCTAACTTTCAGTAGCAATAATAAAATCATAAACATAAACGAGGCAAGAACAGATGCTCGCTGGGTTTCAATGTGCATACAGCGTCAATCCGACCCGATTTTTCATATCAGCCAGCACTGGCAGCTTGAGACCTTGTCACTAGTTATCATTTGAACAAACATTTTAATATGAATTAATAAATAAGGGTATCTCACAATAAAACATAAAAATTGAATAAATTCATGGTGGAGGTCTCTCCGCCCAAATAGGACAGCATTTGAAAAAAAACGTGATTAAAGCAGTTAAGCGCGGGCACAACATTAAGAAAAATACCTAAGCAAACTTGTTTTAGTTCAATGGAGTCGACCACATGCTAATATAGTTGTGCTAAGTCTGCATCCATAAAGCGGCCGTGGCGAAAGTTAAACGAATCGGAAGATAAAAATCTGGTTTATTCTAAGTGTGTGTTTTGTAAATTATTAATATCCAATCTTACTTTCTCTGACTTCTCGTCCAAGACCAATAATACGAAAGCACATGTTGTGACTTGGCCCGAACCTTTTAAGCCGATGATGTATCCCGCGAAGTTTGGGATTAGAGTCTAGAGTCAGGGTCGTCGAGGAATTTCTGCACCATGTGGCGGAACGAACGCATCCGAGGTGGCGTCCGAAAGGTGCTCTCTCGGCATTGGACATCGTGTATCCTGGTGTTTACTGGGCGTCACCCACTCAAGGATGATTACATTTGTCCGTAAGAATAATCGTCTAGGCTTAGAGTAAGATATATTGGGTCGCCCGCACATGTGTATTGACCAGTACCAGTATGCTAAGGATTAAGGTTACCCTCTGCCAATATGTTATGTAGTAGTTGCATGTTAAACTTAGAAAGTTCAATCTGTTTTTTGATCCAGTGGCGACGTATCTGCACGTGTCCGGCCACAGACGCGCTACGCTTGACGTTTCGAACGAGTATGCTAGAAAGTTGAGCCTGCGTTTGCTTAGACGCGAGGCCATGCAGACGGGGCAGCTGATAGACGTCATTTAGGGAACTGACACTCTAGAAGGTACCGCAAAAGCAGAGATAGTCAAACAGAGGTCTCAGCGAAAGCGTCCTTTGGAGCACCTGCGCGGATTTGGAAAAAACCCTTCACCTCGATCACCAGATAATCGTAGAGCGTAGTTTTCAGTTCAGTTTATTATTTTCAAACACACGCTCCTTACAGGGTGTTTCATACATCGTTTTACTTGTAATTTTATGCAGATAGCTCTATTGACAACAAATAGCCGAATAAAAACATCTGCTAGCAGAGAGCAGTCGCCGGTTTGCTGATAAAAAGGAGGCTTGCATTTCTGGGAAGACGCCAATTACGCCTCATATCTACATCATACGTCGACGGTAAAAGAACTTGCACGAGCTATTCTATATGCCAATAAGTCAGCATTTGACTTTGCTCCCTACAGACCCAATTGTCCCACGTAGGAAGTCCCACTGATGATGTCCCTTTGGAGAAGAAGAAAATCGAGAAAATTCGGCGTGGGTTTCCAAAGCGGAAAAGCAGTGGTGTTGGTAGGATCTACTGGGAGCCCTGGGTCAAATCTTCAGATTTACTTGCAGATAAATTGGCTACGCTGTTCAACTAGACTGTAGACAAGGGTCTCAGATCTTAAACAACGCTAGAATATTTTTGCTATGTAAGGCAAATCATGACGATATTATGGATGATGTGAATCTCTATCGGGTACCGCACGTAAGAAGAACTTCGCAAAATCGATCATAGCGATGCGATCCACATACTTCAGTCGAAGTTACGCGGACGTTGGTAAAACTCTGTTCCTCTGTATGCAGTTTTCATCAGTTGTGTTAAAGCTTTCGATGCTGGGATGAATGGTACTCTGGTGCGAATGCTTAACAGCTTCTTTGCTGAGGACTGTCTGGAAGTGGATATGTGGGGTGGTGACACCTTAGAGCTGCGGAAAATTGTGGAGATCCCGCGGAGAAACCGACTTATCTGCCCGTTTGATTTGCTCTACTAATCTCTGACATAGTTCGCCACGTACGGCCCAAGTTTGATATACTGTTGTCGTAATATACGCAAAGTACATCGTGGCTATTCATCGGCACTTCGGAGGTATCTGCAGAATCGCTAGTACGGTGGTGGCTTGTCTTCACAACAAAGGCCTCCAATTCATTCAGGAAAAACAAAAATAAGATACAGTTTGACCGAGCCACAGACAAAATTGTCTGCGGGTGTCAAAGTTGGAGCTCGTAAACTTCTTTCCATATATGGACTTCAGAATCTATATTATATGGACACGATTTCAAGGAAGTGAGATGGGTCTCTTTTATACAATTTGTATTGCAACGATTTATTTCAAATAAAAGACTGCTCTACTAAATACATGTACGCGGATGACACAGCACTTATCTATACACAACAATCACTTGAGAATACGCAACACATAGAACGAAGCTTAAGTAAAATCGGGACGTGGATAAAACGAAACGGACTTGTGATAAATCACAGCAAAACTAAGTTTCTCCAGTTCGAACTCCGAAGCACACATGAATTCGATACAACTACACAACCATCTCGATATAGCCAGCTCTATGCATTGTCACTGCCCCTTAATTGAACGAACTGATACGATAAAATATTTGGCAATGATGATTTCGAGTAACCTATCTTGGCAACCACACGTCAATTATATTGTCAAGAAAATGAGGAAGGGCGTGGCAATATTAAGCCAGATAAGAAACTCAGCGACAGTAACACTAAAACTCAAAGTATATCGTGCACTTGTGGAGAGTTACTATCGATATGGACTAACGCTATACGGCGGTTATTATCTGACAACATTACAACCATTAATCGTCCTGCAGAAAAAAAGCCATACGATTGGTCTGCTCTGCTGAACGCAGCGTTAATGCAGCGACACTTATGGACAATTTAAAGGTTTTGCCTTTTCGACATCAGTACGCAGAATCAGTGCTCTCCCATTTTCTTCTGAAAGAGGTACATGTTGGGCGTGAGATACAAGAGAGACAAAGATCAAGTCACCAATATCTTACCAGAGCACGCCAACATGACACCCTTCCTTTGGAAACCATAAAAAACGAAACCATGAAAAGACGGGCTGCCAGTCATTTCATTAAGCTCTTAAATAGTTGTCCTGATAACAAACGACAACAAACAAACGAAACCACTAGACAAATCAAGAAACAAATACGAGAACACATTACATCACTCAGCCAGGAGCAACTGTCCAGGTTAATTGAATAAACCACCACTCCAATAACACAAAATGTATGACACTAAAAAACTACGCATTACGCACAAACACATCATCACATGAAATGCTAACACAGACAACATGTAACTACCGTTACGAATTTCCACACCCACACATTTCAGCAGCCATGAGACAGCTTAACTACACGCATGCAGACACACGTGTGCAGAGATGTATATGTACATATATATATATATATATATATATATACATATATATATATATATATATATATATATATATATAGATATATATATATATATACACATATATATATATATATATATATATATATATATATACATATATATATATATATATATATATATATATATATATCTATATATATATATATATATATATATAACCATATATATATCTAAATATCTATATATATATATATATATATATATACAATGTATATGTATGTGTGTATGTGTTTGTACATGATGCAGTAGTCATGCGTGCCGAAGACGTGACATGTGGGAGACACCGACGCGAGCCTACACATTGCGTCACTTGGCGGCCTTTAAGCGTACTGTTCAGGCAAAATATTATTTACTGGCTATTGTTATTACTAATTTTATGATAATTATTGTTTTAACTACTATTATTTTTTAATACATAAATATAATATGTAGGTAACACGGTGCTAAGAAGATGAAAAGAAAAATAAATCATGTGTATTGGATGTTCCAGTGCTGCGTACACGGGCTTTCTGCCTTACGAACTACACGACTATAATGTTGTAATAAAAAAAAACGATCTTCACACAACATAATAGTAGCAGGTGCTGAGCGGCAGTCTCCACCATGTACTTGAAGGTAAGGAAAGTGCGGAAATTGACACCGCGTATTGTTGTGCGACATTTTAAACCGAAAATTGCGCCAACATTACCGCCTCGGTAGAGGGTGAACACATCTCCCCGTGTTAAACTTGGCTCAGGTAATGGATTGTCAAAGAGATGTTTTGTCACATATAGAAAATTATATAGTTCTTTGTCTTCCTCGAATCACGAGGAGTCGCTTTACAACTTGTTTGTTGGCTGTGGACCGGCAGTAGAAACAGAGGTTAGGTTTGCAAGACTGGCAGAGACAAGTTGCCGAAGCCTCAGTCAAGATTGGGCACCTTCGTATTTATAGCTCTCGGTGTAACACCTCTGAAAGGGAGCCGCATGATCTAGCCGTCTCGTATAGACAATATAAATCGTGCCAGCACCTTGTGTGCTCCGCCCGAGATTTTCGGCAGTCATATGACCGTTTCTGCGTGCAGGCGTGTGCTAAGTACCACAATATGAACTGTTAGACTCCTCAGACCCCTGCACTTCTTCTCAACGTGGGGTGGGCGCTAACGCCGCATAAGTCGTCATTTGCGTAAGCATACCTTAAAAATGCAATAAAGTTATGAGATGAATAAAAGTAGTGAATATGGCGTTTCTTCTGCGACATAACCGTTAATTGCAAACAAATCATTTAATTAGAAATTTATTTTTGTGCTCACTAGTGCAGCTGTATTGCACTTCGGTTTCTAGGGTGAGCCAATGTGCTTCGAAAGTATGCTTTACGCCTTCCTAAGAACATGCAACGTCATAATCACGCGGAGTTTTGCGCCAGACGGGAACGACAATAACCACAAGCAACGAACTGTATATTAAATAATAGAAATTTCCCCGCCCTAAAATCACAGTTCTAAACATTTAGACATGCCTTCTGTTAAACGTAACTAAAAAACATGCTTTCAAATATGTCAAATGAGGTAATAGCACTTCCTCTTTAGGCTATTTCTCTTCGCCGGCACAAAACCACGCTTGATTCATTTTCAGGTACATATTTGCAACTTGTAGGTTACTAGATGGCCTCATATGTTAGATAGCCAATGCTCTAATCCATTCTGATTCATATCATCACATTAGAGTATTTGCCTAATAATACTGGTTAGCTGCGACCAAGCAGGTAAACGAGACTGTTGGTATATGGTTGGTATACATCACTCCATGCTGTGTCATAAATGGACTATTTTATTTATGAAAAAGACCCAGCAACAGTGAACACATACTATATGATGCTCTACATTCCATTAAGTCTGCTTGAGAGACCTAGACATGGCTGTCAAGTAGTTATGTGCGTACGTCAGGAAAGCTTGCCTCACAAACTACTAAGTACAAACTTCCTTTGCTCTTGTGCAAAGCTTTGCTACAGACCCGAGCTTGACTGGCGTGAGGCGTTGTTTGTCTATGTTAAAAACCACAAAAACCACTATAACACTATGCGTGTCGGTAGTTACAACTACTACAATGCACGGCAGCTTTGATAGCTGTACACTCGCCTGTCCAGTGCCCGCAGGTGTTCTAGTTGGCCTGTTTACGCCCTAGTTAGTACCGCTGCGGTCACAAAATGCAATCGATTAGGCTTGCGTAGCGTGTGATGGCCTTCTTCATCGCTCCGGGCGGCAATCAGTGGGTGGTGCGATTTGCCATCAGCTTTTAGTGCGTACCGTAGAACGTCGAACGTCCACCGTAGGCGATGGCAGAGCGCGTCGGCTAACCGACTAATGAGTGCATCGAACGTGGTCAATGAGTGCATCGAAACGCGTGCGTTTTTCGTTTCTATTTCGTGTCATTAAGGTTTTACACTGTGTCATTAGTCCAGTCTTCTAAACTGCGGCACGGTGACGATAGTACCGCAATGTTGGCAAAACTGTACAGCAGGATCCAAAACGGCAGATAGGCTGGGAAGACAAATTGCAGGAACGCCAGCCCAAATGCAGTTACAAACAGCATGGTGTCAAGAGCTGCACAAACACAGCAACACTGGGCGATTTGGACCATATCTCACAGCTGTCGATCTAACGTGTGAGACGCTCTCGTTTAGCAGCCTTACGAGGGTTCACAGCGACAGACACTCATAGAATTTCGTTGTTCTCGCAGTTGAGATGGCCCAAGACCACCGCTTAAATGCTTCAAGTTTTTAGCAGTGCATTATGTCCCAAAACTGGGCACGTTTTTAAGTATATGTATATATATAGGAATATCTGTGCACAATAAGTTCACTGGGAGCCTTTGAGGGTGCTTGTTTAAACTCTACAGGGAACAGAGGATGGAGACCTCGATCCAGGTCTCCCATGCTACCCGCGGCTTAGAAAACATGTTGGCGCGCTAATCCCGGCCATCCTCTCTGTACCGCACGGTCGTCGCTTTGCCTGTCGGCTGCGCTTAGTTCTAGTATCGCCGCCACATCGGGTCACGCTCGCTACAACAAATGAACACTCCCTTGTGTTCGATCCGCCACGCCACACTGACCCACTTTGTTTTGTTTCTTTCTCATATTGCATATTATCTACATTTTACAAGCCTTTTGGCCTCTCTACTGCTTGATCTTCGCCTCATCGAGGGCCGACTAAAATCTGCTCACTCTATGGATATATAATATTATATATATATAGAAAACTTTCTTGTTCAATTTAAGGGTTACAGGAATATGTGATGAACTAGTGGATATATATATACATACATACATGAGTTATATATTAGGATGTAATAAAATGATGTCGAGACAGCCTTTAAGATACACTTTGTCGTTGAAAGTAACTCTTCTCATATTATTCCACAAGGAGAGAGAAATGAGATCGGTTGCCGCAAGGTCCGGAGAGTTCGGTGGTTCCTTAAAAACCTTATATTCGAGCTTTTGGAGTGCGGTTTTGACGACTTGTGCAACATGGGGCCTGGCGTTGTCGTGAAGCAGTATGGTTTGGCCTTGTCGATCGGGTCTTTTCAGTCGAATATTCTCATTTACGCGGTGCAGTTGTGCAATGTAGAGCTTGTTGCCTCGTAGAGCCTGGTTGATGAACCATAGCGTTCTTTTTGAGACTTCCAAATTCCACTAAACGCAGATCTGCGTCTTCTTTGGGTGGAGATCCTGTTTGATTCTCGTCTTCAGCGTATTTCTTGGAGACCAGCTACTTCTCTTTTTGCTTCATGTTGACGTATAGGCACCACTTCTCATCTCCCCTGATAATACGATACAGAGAAAGTTGTTTGTGTCCGCGTATTTTTAAGATCTACTTTGTCGATATTCGAAGATGTTGTGTTTGATGTGTTTGATGACGTCTTTTTGCTTTCTTCGTTGAGCTCGTGAGGCACCTAAACTCCGAGTTTTTAGGTAAAACCAATTGAAAGTGGTTGGAACTGTTATTGCACTGCAGTCAATTCTTCGACCAATTCACAAGTTGTTTGGCGACCGTCCACCTTCAAAAGCTTTTTGAGACGCTCTTCGTCAAATTCAAATGGTCTTCTACTGCGAGGATATCGTCCAGGTCAAAATCTCAATTTTTGAACTTCGTAAACCATTCCCGTGCTGTAGACTCGCCTAAGACACCTTCGTACACGTCGCAAATATCCCGAGCGGCCTCGGCAGCTTTTTAACCTCGATGAAGAACGAAGAAGAGCAGGCGTCGGAAATCCTCATATTTTTGCCTCCTGGATAATCTACTTCTAAATCTGAAAATAAGAAAAAAATAAATTATTGGAAAAAATAACACCAATTTGTAATTCACGAAGAGCTCTTTAAAATATATATCAGAAACATGAAGCCCTACAAACTTATTTTCCGTCCTTGTGCGTATACGTTTAGCTCAAACTAATAACTTTTTAGTCGCAGCTTCAAAATACGTTTTAGTTTTTCAGATTAACACGTCATTTATGTCCTTATTATATACTTTAAGGAGTATGTTTAGTACGCTTTGGTCCGAGAGGACCGAGAGGAACGTAGACCTTTTAAACAGCGCTTCCTACCAACGTTTTTGATAACGTTTTTTTAGCAGTGCGTAGTGGTGTCAAATCAAGCAGCTTTTTTGTTCAAAGTGACACGGCACCCAATAAATCTCCAACTTAGACTTCGTTTGTGGTGAGTTTATATAAATGTGCCCGTTATTTTAGTGGAAGACGACTCTTTAGGTAGCAGGGGTCTGTAGTTTTTTGTCTGGCTTTGTTACAATGAACGTAAAAATGTACAATACTTTAGTATCCTAACAACCCAGTAAATTCATTATCTTTGCCTGCAAACTGTCAAATCAAGATACGTCTTAATTTATAGATCGCGCCTGAATAATACTCCTGCTGGTATTTATATTGCCTCTTATATTACTGTTAGCAAATAATAATAATAATATTAATAATAATGATGATGATGATACTAATAATAATAATAATATGATGGCTTTTGAAGTATCCCCTTGCGTTGTTTACAGCTCACGTATTAATTAAACAAGAATGATAGCTACAAATTAATTGTTGAGCCAAGCTGTCATATAAAATGCGTAGCTGCGCTTCTCTATGAGACAATTCATATGGCTTACTAATAATAATAATGTTGCTGCCACTGCCACCATACACATTATCACTATCACTACATTATTTATATATTATATCAATATTAAATGCATTACGTTGTATTCTAACAATTGAAGACGTTAAGGCTCATTTAAATTAGCATAAGTACTGAGATAGATTTAAATAATTCGCTTATTTTTAAAGTAAGCCATACTCTCGGAAAACTTTGCTTTGATAGTCAAAACAAATCGAGCCTATGAAAGTGCGCGCACCGCGCTTATGTTCGTAGGGAAGCCAGTGCACCCGATACGCTGGGCACAAATGAGGTCACGCTGGAAGGCGAACAGCAGGAAACCCACGTTGGGGTGTCGTCGATTTCTTCGACGTTGTTCCTAGAGCTAAACGCGTGTAGTTCTGGTTGTCTTATTTCTGGTTTGCTTGATGACTGCTAAAAAGAAGCGTGTCGGTATCGTTTAAGGTAAGTAACGGCGTTTGCCGCCTAGCACAACTTCACTGAACCGGTAAATCAGCTCTAGGCTTTGTTTCAGCAGTTTTTGATCGACAACGGGCCACGGCTGCTTTAGTTGCACTGCCGTTATTGTCGTTGTCGTTACTGTGGAGTTGTCGTACTTGTTGTTGTTGTTATTATTATTAAAGTTCTTTGGATAATAATCGTGTTACTATTACTTAATTAGAATATTGTGTAATAAAGCAAGTACGCAATAATAATAATAATAATAATAATAATAATAATAATAATAATAATAATTATTATTATTATTATTATTATTATTATTATTATTATTATTATTATTATTATTATTATTATTATTATTATTCTGGCTGAAGATATCATTTTAACGCGTATGCACTTTTAGCTACGATGCAGGGTTGTCGGTTCTGGAAGGTTGAAGGGGGGGAGGTAATAGAAAGTCACTGGCTGCTACCGAAGGTCGATCTCGGCACAAGGTTTATTACCGCCTAATGGGCTGGGTGTGTGCCACCCGGCAGTACGGGTAGGGTGTTCAACACGGAATTCAATTTGGCCACTGATCTTGTCTGCACCGGTCGGCTAGCCTTGTTACTGGCTAGCTCTCCTAACATCTTACCGTTTTGCTCTTTCCTTCGTGCTCGGACGTCTGACTAGAATATAAAGCTGGGTCGCCATTCTCTGTCAGTGCAGCACGCAGACCAGAAGAAGACACGAACCACCCCGCTAAACCTGTCTCCTTCTGCAACAGCAGCAGCAGCAGCCGCAGCAGTGGTACCGCTACAAGTATCGTAATGGTTTCTATAAGGTGTGCCCTCTTCGTAATGTCTCTTGTCGTCGGCCTGCTGACAGTTGAGAACGGGCTCGCGCAGGGCGGCCCGGGCGGACCCGGTGGATACGGTGGCCATTACGGATACGAGGCTCCATCGCATCCCCGAGGAGAGCACTGGCATTACAGCGCTCACATACACCACCCGCACGGTCACCATGGTCACGGCGATCACGGCAAGCAGTACCAGGCTCACTATATCCCGCACCATGGCCACTACGGCGGCGGCGGCGTAGGACTAGGCGGCGGCTTTGGAGGTGGTGGCGGCGCTGGCGGATTTGGTGGCTTTTAGCCGCCCGTATGAAAAACAGATCAGGAACGGCTGATGCTTGTAGTTGCCCGCTTCTGCAGATGCCACTTTATGGTGATCTTGAATCGTGGTGGATCATGTGCCGCCACCAACGAGAACCCTCTTTCCTCGCCCCTTTCAGCGGCCTTCGAGTCAAGCAAATGATGTCGACAAACTTCAGACCACGTTTAGGAATTGATGAATGGATGCACCAACATACTTCGGGACGGACGGATTATCTGGACGTCATTATGAAGAGGATATCTTGTTGACAAAAACATACTTTGAGACTTGTAACAACAATGGTGGAAGCAGCCGCCCCCATTGCTGCAAGGATGGGTAGTTGCGCCAGCAGTAGCAAAGTCGTAAAATAAAAACTAGTGACTTGTATTCGAAATACATTTATAGAGCATCTTTAAGTACTGTTAAATCTAAAAAATTAGACTGCTAAATAGAAAGTGCTAGAGAAATCATGTGTGCTTGATGTGCTTTCTTTTAGATTATTGCAGGAATATATATATATATATATATATATATATATATATATAAATATATATATATATATATATATATATATAGTGGTAATAAATTACGCCTATGCCAGATTACAAACAAAATAAAAAAATAGCCTTACCGCTTTAGTTAATGATTGGAGGTGTCACAGATGAGACTCTTCGGGTGGTCCCAAACATAGAAGTTGAGGCTCCCTTGTACGGTACTAACTATTTAACTTTCCCCGCCAGTGAGGGAGATGGTCCGCTAAAATAATCTACATTTACTAAGCTGCCCAAAGAGGCCTCAAAGATTCGTAAAGCACACCGAACCAACCTGGTATACCATCTACCGTCGACCCTTGCGATATGGATGGGCTTTAGTGCCAATAGGTAATTGGATGGCTTCACTATTATTTCATGGTCTTGGCTTAGAAGTCTACAGTGTTTCGCGTCCTGCTCCCTTTTACGTCACCCATAACCGTAGCAGTTGACAGCAATGACAACCTTAGACCTGTCATCATAGGCGTAACACAATGTCTACATAGACTTGCGCTTTCTTGTACTTGTACGGACCGGTCACAAGTAGAAGGTTGGATTCAAGCTGCTTCAGAAACACAACATGCCGCCCACAATGACGATCGTCAAGGAGAATGAGTACGGCGCCCGGCGTAATAGAGGCACGAACGGGACGGTACACCCTTTTACGGGAACGCTTGGTTGGCTTTACCGAGTCCTCCGTCGCGTAGAACTTGCGAGGTTCTTTGAGCAGAACAGTGCGCTCCTTGCCATTCTTGTCACCGCCAAGCGGCTTAACAACAGTATTTCTCTCAAGTACCTTCTACTTGACCTGAGCTGCGGCCTTCTCCACTTCGACCGGGTTCTTGGCGAACTCCCGAAACCCGGTGAGCTGCTTAACCTTGGCACTGGAAAGAAGTCGTACTCCACGCGAGAGGAGTCGTTTTTCATGTTATTGTGCCTGACTGTCCAGTTCTCGCCTTTGATCGCAGGCCTGAATAATTCACAGGGAACGCGATACGGTCGGCAGCATACGCTGACAATAATGTCATGTTCAGTTGTGACAAGTTGGAGTTGCAGAGAAGCATACGCAATCTGGAGGAATGCTATAATATTGCGAATACCTACTACAATTCCGTTGCAAAAACAACGGCCTTCAGATTAATGCCGAGAAAACCAAAGCCATCGCATTTAGACCTGGAGGACCGCTTGCTCGTTCGGATTGCTTGAAACTCAGTATTGATACAGTCGAGTTTGTTAACACCTTCTGCTATCTTAAGATAAACTTTTCGATAAAGGGCGTAACTTTCGGATAACACATCGCCGAACGGACGTGGAAAAGTCTTGTCTCGATGTCCATAATTAAAAAGCACAACAATTATCTCTATATGCACGTTAAAAGCACTAATTGACTTATTTTTTTTTATTTAAAGGCGGCCTACGGCATCAAGGGCATACAGAACCATCTCAGCCCACCACAGCTAGATAAAGCAGAAACCCGGCTAAACAATAAAACGAAGAACCGGCTAGTTTACCTCATGAATTCTGCTCAAACACTTTCAGAAGACCTAGTTATTAGATTTAGTCTCCAAAAAACATCTGCCCTTTTTCAGTTCAGAGAAAATTTTATAAAGAAGGTTTGAGCAGTTTTCGGAAGCTTTTTTAAATCGCCAGCAATGGTCACGCAGAACTGGCCTGGCAGAGGCCACTACAACCCAACCGACATCTTGTGGCCTGCTATTCACTTCACGGATCCCACCATAAGCTCTGCCACCAAAGAGACTTCCACAATCCTGACGTCGGCTGTGTGTGCCGTGTCCCATCTCCCATCGTGATGCTTGTCAGAGAGCTATTACGCTTACGCAATTAGCTCGATGATATTTAATTACTTATAAACATGCGTTTCATTAGAATGATACATATACATACGACACATATGGTGCAATAAATAAATTATGAAGAATTTCTACGTGAGTGGCAAAGAGAATGAGAGAAGTTCCGGGAAAGCAACCGGAGGACAAGAGTCTGAGACAGCCTTGTCTCTTACAGTGCATCGAGAAAACGCGCCGCGTGTATTATCGCCTGCACGGTAGGTCCAATGCATACCAGAGGGTCAACTGTACACGAATGCACCACCTTTTTGTTCCAGCAATGTCGTTCAATAAATAGAAACAGATCAAAATAAGCGAGGTTTAGGGCTTTTTATCGATTTCCTAAGGCAAGATCAATAAAGCAATCTAATTGTTATGCCAGGTACAACCATTCACGGAAAAGCCTTGGCCCACCAGTAAACACTGATGGTTTGATTGACGATCTGATCGCGGCTGATATACATTTTCGGGGTACGCTTGTCATCTCTAAACGAGTGCAATGAAATTCACTCTTTATTACTACACAATGTATGCAAACGGCGTCCAACAGTGTTCCGAGCAATGCTTGTAGCATATCTATAAAACCAAAATAAATTGCTGCAGTTTGTAGATGACCATAGGTCTGTTAATTTTATTATTTCCGTTGTATTGTAAAAAGTATTCTGTTAAGTAAATGACAAATCCTGGAAACTATGACCGCAACAAAACAAAACGGTGATCGAAAGGACGATATATCCGTATAGACTGTCAGCAGTGGGAGCAGCGGAAGCAGCAGCTTCTTTGGCATAGAAAAGCTAGACGAAAAAGCCCTCACCATACTGCACATTCAGTCACTAAATGTCTTTAGGTATCAAGCGACACGCACCGTGTCAGACCATTACCAAACATACAAATGTAAAAAATTACTCCGCCCTACTCAACGGCAAAGGATACCGTAGATCAGACGATGTGCTTCTTGGACGCAGCATTTGTTTTAATATATTTTTATATTTATTTATTTAATGTTTATTTATTGCATTTTTATTCTATTACATTTATCTTAGTAAAATTGAGTACGCATAGAACAATACTACCACTGTTGTTAGCTGCTCTCGGCATGCAATTCGAAAGAAGCAGACACATGATTCTCTGGAAAGCACAGTCGATAAATGCATTCTGTGAACCCCCGTAGAATCTCGTACCTGGTATACCCGTGGCGATTGTCATATACAAAACAAGACCAGAAGTAACACGCACTGAAAATATCCAGGTTTTTAGCTTCTCGTCGGACTTGCTTAAAATTAGTTTCACAATCCGAAACAAAGCTTTAAGCGGTGCTGTACGCGGCGTCTTCAATCTCAATCGAACTAACTCAACAGCCGGCGCACAGCCCAATATGAGGCACCAAAGAGGCTCCTCACCCGCATCGACGAGCAAAGTACTTTCTTCATGTATATACACACATAAAACATCCTCCAAGCAAACTAAAGTTTGCCCGAATGAGGTGTCTTCATACTCCTTCAAGACCATACATCAGCCTTAGGGCAATCTCGAGCTAGCAGAGTGCCACTGCCGTCGAAATGGAGAGAAGGTTGTCCCAGTATAATGGACTGGAAGCTCCAGAAACCGGAAATAATTGGCAATTAATCATTTATGAAGAGTTGGCCGCCGCAACGTCTTGCGTTTTTGGCAGACAATCGACCTTCTGTTATAAATTTCACAGGCTTGGTCTTTATGGCGTTTATTGCCAGCCCCTTTATAAGAAAGAACACAACTATATATATATATATATATACATATCTTTCATTGCTGCTTACTGGTATTCCTTTTTCTTGTTTCTAAGCTGTGCTTTCCTCGTCAGTTCGCCGTCACGTCGAGTTTTGGTGTTGATGTCATTGATCGCGCAGCCGTGTTGAAAACCGTTCGACTGATCTACTCGTGGACCACAGTCTGGGGATCCGGTAACACGCCAGCATAATATTCAGCAATAAAGCAAATGCCTAAAGATATTACAGCAATAGTTAAAATAATAATAAAAATGATAATAATAATAATAATAATAATAATAATAATAATAATAATAATAATAATAATAATAATAATAATAATAATAATAATAACAATAATAATAATAATAATACTAATAATAATAATAATAATAGGTGTGAGTTTTATCGACATTGCAGTACATTATGGTTATTGTTTGTACTGTTGTTATAGTCCCATGTGCTATTGTTTATTTAGTTGTTCTTATGCTTGTTTTTGTTGTTGCACTTTTTCAGTCGTTGTGACTGTAGGTAAAAGTTTAACGTGTGTGCATTCTTAGCTGTGATGCAGGATTGCCGGTTCAGGTTGAGCTATAGGCTACAGGTGGAAGATAATGTAATGGAAAGCTACCGGCAGCCATCGAAGGTCGATCTTGGCACAAGGTGTATTACCTCGCTTAATGGGCTGGGTGTGTGCCACCCGGCAGTACGGGTAGGGTGTTCAACACGGAATTCAATTGGGCCACAATTCTTGTACGCACCGGTTGGCTAGCCGTGCTACTTTGTAGCTCTCCTAACATCTTACCGTTTTGCTCTTTCCTTCGTGCTCGGACGTCTGACTGGAATATAAAGCTGGGTCGCCATTCTCTGTCAGTGCAGCACGCAGACCAGAAGAAGACACGAACCACCCCGCTAAACCTGTCTCCTTCTGCAACAGCAGCAGCAGCAGCCGCAGCAGCAGTGGTACCGCTACAAGTATCGTAATGGTTTCTATAAGGTGTGCCCTCTTCGTAATGTCTCTTGTCGTCGGCCTGCTGACAGTTGAGAACGGGCTCGCGCAGGGCGGCCCGGGCGGACCCGGTGGATACGGTGGCCATTACGGATACGAGGCTCCATCGCATCCCCGAGGAGAGCACTGGCATTACAGCGCTCACATACACCACCCGCACGGCCACCATGGTCACGGCGATCACGGCAAGCAGTACCAGGCTCACTATATCCCGCACCATGGCCACTACGGCGGCGGCGGCGGAGGACTAGGCGGCGGCGAAGGACTAGGCGGCGGCGCTGGCGGACCTGGTGGCTTTTAGCCGCCCGTATGAATTAGCGACCTAAGGATCTACAGCCCGTATGAATAATGGTTGGGAGGGCAGATGCACAACCATTGTAGTTGCCTGCTTCTGCAGATGCCACTATATCGTGGCATCTTGGATCGTGCGTCTATGTGTCACTATCAATATGGACCTTCCTTCTCGTGCTTCTTTCTCAGCGGTCTTCGAGTCGAGTAAATGATGTTGACTAACTTCAGAACTCCTTTTGGAATGGATGGATGGATCTACGAACAGACTTCTAGGTGCATTGTCTGGGCGTCATTATAGAGGATATGGCAGTTAACAAAAGCATAGTTTGGAACGAGTAACAATACTGGCGGAAGCAGCCATCACCATTGCTGCTTGGATGGGTAGTTGGGTAACGGTAGCAAATTCTTACAGTAAAAACTAGTTTGTAAACTGTATTTAGATTGCTAATTAGAGAGTGCTAAGGTGATCGGGTGTAGTTGGCATGTTCTGAGAGCGATAGTAATAAATGAATAAGAGTATTGTTTGAATATCTATTTATTTTGTAAAGTAGACAGTTTTATTACGTTTTAAAAATGCTTCGTGTATGAGCTTGCAACACTCCTAGGAGAAAATGTGGGGATTTTCGGTAAATTAGTGTAATGAGCAATGCAATGTCATCGATTATTGTGTGTCGATTTGCTATTCAGATCCAAATCATTCACATTTTTGACTATAAAAAATGGCCTCTAGGTCTTGCCGAATACCTGGATATATATGTATTGCCCTGCCCCTACGTTTGAACCAGCAGTTGACTACCGAAACATCATCGATCAGCAACCTCGTAAAATCCCCTTCCGAAAAAGAGAAACTGGCAAAAAATCTGAATGGTCTTTCAAAGCGGAAGCGCAGTGGTCCCATCGGGATCTACTACGAGCACTGGGTCGAATCTTCACGCGTCTTTGCAGGTGAGTTAATCACGCTGTTTAGCAAAACAGTTCACGAGGGGCAAATACCCCAGAATTGGCACCGACCGGACTGTCTTGTTTTATTGCAAGGGAAATTGTGATAATAATAATATTAATAATAATAATAATAATAGGGATTGGGACATTGCATAAAGACGCACACATACGAGGATCTGCGCAAACTAGATCATAGCAAGACTGCTTCCAACGTCGAAAAGGTCTGTCCCTATGGTCAAAGAAACTGTGCCATCGAGACGGACAGTCGCCGCACGTCGCCTATCTCTCCGTAACTAGAGAGACTAAGGCTGTGCGCACTGTCTTGACAATATGCGCAGTAAAAGTTGTCCCAGTATAATATGGCCGAAGCCCCAGATAGCGAAACGAGGCGAAAATCTAAGGATTGATCGCCGTAATGTTTAACGTCTTTGACAGCCAATCGGCCCCTTCTTCTGAATTTCGCAGTCTCGGTTTTCATACAGTTTATTTTCAGCTCCTTTAAGACAAGGAACATTTTTTCCAGAGAAATAAAGCGATTGATGGCAGCCAGGTCGTGACGAACAACCATGTCATCTGCTAACTTAACAACTATGGCCTTTCGGTACTCCTGTTGATTATCGTCGAGTCGACAAAACAGTTAGCAGAAAAGCGAAGCAGACACCGCTCAGTGGGGTTTCTTGTGGAGTTCCCACATTTTTGCCTTACCTGCGTCCCGCAACACATCCTGCTCTCCCTGTACTAGTAAGGTGTACTCATTAAATAAGCTCGAAATTATGCTCAAAGGAAAGCCACCGACCCCTGCTGGTCGGACTGCCTTCACCAGGAGATCTCGAGATGCTCCGAAGGCTCCGACGCAGTCAATAGAGACTGCGCCGGATTCTCCCAGCCTAGCGTACGTATTCACGCTTGTGGTCACAGCATAGCTTTATGCAAGCTTTTCTGCTGTTGGAGTTGCCATGCGTCTGGGGCTGGTACGCAAGCAGTTTACCTCTGGTCCAGTTGGTCTTGCCAAGCCTACCCCTACGCCATTTGGCGCGAGAGCTCGAGCAGTCCACGGTGGGCGAGACAGCAAGCCTAAGAAACCACTGTGTTGATCTCCTCTGCCCCGATCTCTTCCACCTGAAAGCAGTTCTCGTAGTTATTTTTACCAGTTCACAGCAAGTGTCCACATTATGGCCCACGTCAATGCAATCAATCACTAAAAGTAAAGAGTCCACATGTTTCGTGGCAACAAAGTGTGGATCGCTTGCGCTGTTTTCCAAATATCAGGATTATTGATCGTGATTTGCCCATCTTAGAAGTATTCCATCAATTGGAGCAGTGCCTCGCAGTATCCCCACAATCATTACGACCATTGAAGTCACCGCCGACGATAGTTGGTATAGGCAGGTCAAAACTTGATATACCAGATCTCACAGTATCTGCTAAGTCAAAATTTAGGGGAGGTAGAAGACGACTATGTCTACCTTTATAGTCGAAAGGCTCGCACAGGAATCGTTCTTCCCCACACATTGCGCTGGCGGTATATATTTATACAGGCAGATTGATAATCCACCCACTGGCTTACCACGGCCTTTCGCTGGTAAAAATGCTAAATGGTGGAAACCTTGCATATTATCGATATGCAGTTCATTTCTAAGTCATTTGCCAAGAGCCGCCAAGAGCCGGGCCGCCGGACACTACAAAGCGTTCGATAACCATTGACTCGTAGAAAGCACTACCAGACCAATGACAAAACAGGGTACCTTTTAGCCAGAACTCACTCTTGCTGCACTATGCGTAGTCGCAGTACAAGTTAAATTATTATTATGAGCCGAAAATATATCAGTGTTCCACCAACATAGCGGTGCTTGGAAACTATGTTTCATACTCTATTTACAACTTGCTATTATATTTCTAATTCAATTAATTACGTATATTCTTGGGTGAATTGGGTTAACTTGGGTACAACAAGAGTTTAGCACAGTTTATAATTGTGCCTAACGTCCTTATAATAAATTGCCAAGATCGGGGACACACACTCGTATACAAGTATAGGCTATTTCAGCGTGATCCTGATACCGTTGAGTAGCCCCTCAGTCATTTGTTAGTGCAGTGCGCTTTGACGTACTGACTTACGATAGATCTGTGCTCAGTACAGCATTACATACAGACAGATTTGCCGTGGCGCGGTTCAAATATTTTAAATATATGAGAAGGAGAATAGGCTAAATGCAGTTAAAGGGCTATGCGGGCGCCTCTGAGGATGGATATGTTGTGAGACAGCGCCGCAGAACAAATATTGTTTGAAGTTGTCAGCTTAAGGTTATCTATTATTAGCTAAGGTAAGCTTGCTAAACGATAAAGTGTCTTTTCTTAAAGAGGTTACACTTCAACATTACACATTTTGCTTAAGATCTGGTTTACCGGTTTTGGCTTTCGAGATACGTTTATGCAGGTTACATATTGGCATAACTGGCCTACCTACTACGATTTGACGTAGCTCTCGTTGTCCAATGTATTTGTCAGAGGAGTTGCTTTTCCTAAGAGAAGGATCATAACACAATCAAACTATCAGTCTAAAGCAAAAGCTCAGGACTTGCATAGGAGGTAGATTCACTGTAATTTTGTCACCCCTCCAGTATCTCTCCAGCGGCGTTCAAAGCCACGGTTGAGTCGAAAAGCAATAGACATTCCCTACATAGCCATTCCAATAGTTTCACGTGATATTTGGCTTTTTAGATCACTTCTTTCTAATAGCATAGACGTACGTACTATCTTGACGATAAAAACAAAACTAACTATGTACATATAGTTGGAGTTTTGCCGACACTATTTGACAGCGTTAGGGGTTTGAATAAAGTGTTGAATATTTGTCGATTGCTTAGAGAAAGAGACGTGGCCCAAAAATGGCGTGCTCTTCGTTTTTAGAATGGTATAAAATCGAATATTTATCATGTTCATTGCATAACTAGGGAATAATGGTTTTGCGCCATATATTCTTTTAAAACGCTCTAGCTTTTATATTCCATCATAGCAGATAGAATTAATTGTTGTTTATTATAACTCACCATCACATTTATTTCACTCATACCGAGTATGCATATGACATTGGTACGTATACTGCTAGCCAGCTGTTTTCTGCATGCCATTCGAAAAGGGCAGTGTAGCGATCTCTTTGTAGTGCCAGGCAGGTGTAACACTTCATGCACGCTTGAGAGCACAGTCGACAGATGTACTCTGTGTGCTCCTCATGGATATATACATACTGCATATCATAATCTGACACAGCTTAACAAGCTTGTTTTACTAGTAACAGTAACGCTCTGTATGGTACATATTTAGATTTTATTTTTACAAAACCCTGCCTCTAACTTATTGTTCACCCGACGCTTCTCAGTCGACTGAACAGGAACGCCTCCACCGTTGCTGTCCGCGCCCAGTCGCCATGCGTGACCACCGGAAAGGCTCTGCGCAGATAGATGCATAGATGTCGCTGGACGATTGGACACGTCAGTAAGCCCGGTGCGTTCGCTCGCTCGCTTGTCCGTCTGTGTTGCTGTTTCGATGCAAAGTCCCTGCCGTCGCCGAAGCCCCGAAGTGCACCACTGACCACCGAACGAAGACCGAAGTCGTTGTCTCTTACGAAGTCGTTGCGACACGTGTTCGCCACTGGTGGCAAACACAGAGCAAGTCGATTCATATGCGCATACTGAGGTGCCGTGTGTTAGCAGTAGTAACGTCTGACCGTTCAGTAGCCAGTTCGAACCGGCTAGCAGCTCAACGCTCCCCAAACGCACTAGACGTCACTTTACACATCATTTAGCTTGCCACGTGCGTACGAAATTCTAGCTACGAGATGAACGCAACGTGACAATCCGCACCACCACCGACAACGCACCACAAGCAGCGCCTTCGAGATCCAACCATGTTTCAGATGCAACATTCTTAAGCGCTTCAGGATGCACTCGACGAGGCACGAGTTCGGTCACTTCGCGAAGACGGGCCCGAACGTACTTTACGGCTCAAGCCGCCCAACGGCGAGCCTACTAGTCCGAAACTACTTACAAGCTAAAAGCCGCCCCCGCCACCGCCTGCACCTCCTCCGCCTCCAAAGCCACCGCCTCCTCCACCAGCACCTCCACCCCCACCTCCGCCCCCAAAACCGCCGCCTCCTCCTCCTCCTCCTCCACCAGCACCCCCACCTCCTCCTCCGCCTCCCCCACCGCCACCGTAATAGTGTCCATGGTGTGGAATGTGATGCGCCTGATACTGTTTGCCGTGGTCGTGTCCGTGGTGGCCGTGTGGATGCTCGACGTGCACGTGATAGTTCCAGTGTTCACCGCGTGGATGCGACGGCGGTTCGTATCCGTAGCCGCCTCCACCTCCACCACCTCCGCCACCCCCGCCACCCCCGCCGCCCCCACCTCCGCCTTGACCGGAAACTCCCGCTACCAAGATGAGGGCTAGAAGCACGCAGGCACTTCGAAGTATACGAGCGAGCATACTGGCTGCTGTCTGCACTGCAGTTGTTTTGCGGAGCCTAACAATGAAAAGCGAACTTCGTCAGTCGCTAGTTGCTTGTTTACAGCCAGCTTCTGCCCCTATGGTACGTTGTGGCTCGACAGCACTGGACTGCACAACCGCGGCCACTTCGTTTGTGCTAGGCTATGCAGGCGGACACGTATTTATATGCTTGTTTGCTCGGTGACGAATAACTGGCAAAGTGGTTGCTGTTCTTGTCTGAGAGAGACGTGCGTGCGCCTTTAGCGTGAAGGCGATTACGTGTCTATTTGTAGGGCCGAACAAGGAAACAGTACTCGTACTTGAGCTCCTAGTCCACTTCTGTACCTGTCAGATGAAAAGGGAAGAGGGGGGAAGCAGCGAGGGAGAATTCAAAGGCGTTTAGTAAAACACCACCCTATACCAGCAGCGAGGTCTGGTTCCGTTCAATCGTTTCTTTGGCTTTCTTTGTTTGTTGTTCTTTGCGACAAGGTTCACCAGCCCAGGTCCTGCCGCCGGGCCCAGGAGTAACCGGTAATTCTGAGCCTAAGCAAGGTGCTCCTTGCAGTCCCGCGGGGGCTTGGCACAGTCGAAGAGCATCAACCCGCTCTCATTGACCCATTGTTGGCCGCCACTGGCCGGCGTTTGTTACCAACCGTTGGTACTACAAGCAACTGCACCAACAGCGGTGACAGCATGGCAGAAACAACAACATTGACAATTGCGAGACATTGACGACGACAACGAGAGCGACTTTAATGCGAAACCAGGCAATAGAACAATACAGCAACGACAACAACAACAACAATACCAGCAACAAGAACTATGCTCGTTACACAGAGCGTGTCCATACAACGGTCAAAGTTAACGACACAAATATGTCGATGCACTATAGACTATTACCATCCAGACAAACTGGCCAGAAATTATGTCCAGAACAATGCCGGTGGCCCCGAGAGCAGCAAAAAATGCTGTGTCGAACAGCTTAAACGTTTTCTAGCCGAACACCTCCCCAATAAAGAGACAACACCCCAATGAGGATGGCAATAAGCAAGCAGACATGACGTTGGCACTAGGTCCAACAACATCGACGACAGGAAGCAGCACACAATAACAGTGACTATGATAATAGTAATTGTTTGTCAACGATTCCTTCTGTATGTTAAATGTGTCAAACTCAAATGGTGGTAAATCTGTCTGACGAGAGACCGCCTGTGCAGGATGTGATTTGTAGCGCGGCAGGATCGAAATCGTGAATTTTAATGTCGGAGTCGCCGTTCCTCTCGCTTTGTCCCGACGTCCTGCCGACATAAAAACTAGAAACATAAAAAATAATTACCACAAAATTCAATAACGACAACAACACCGCAACAACAAATCAACGGCCCCTCAACGACAATCAACGGCCCACAACCCCTACAATAGCAGGCGAATATACAATAGCTAGCACGATAGGCGCCGGACCGGCACCAAAGTGTGGCAGATCTGACGAGCGGAGTTGCTGGAACAACGGTAAAAAGAATGTGTGGGGTGCCCAAAAATCACCCCAACGACGGTTTCGGGGTCAAATTGCGTTGTGAACCTCGGCTTCACAGAGAGGTAGGCGGCGATAAAATAACACCGATCATGCACGGGTTTTGTCTAAACGACCCTGACTTGCTTCAGCCGGAGTCAAGGAGAATCAGCTTCCCAACTTTGTCTGTCTGCCTGCGTCCGCAGAAGCAGTGGAGTTTTCCTCGGTTCGGCCAGCTTACAAGGTCGGGTAGCCTAAATATATACCCAAAAAATGATTTGGATTTATTCTTATACGTAATTCATTCCAATGCTAACACATTTTAGCGTTACGCAACGAATCGTTGTTGGTTGCATCTGCGCTTTTTCCTGCCACTATCGACTAGCAAAACGGTAGCTTCCAGTGTGAGCAAGTACCGCCCTAAAGACGATATGGTGGAATACTTTTTAGCATTTTTTTTAATAACTAGAGATTTATGCTGCTATCGTGAATCCTACAACGAACTTCGAATATGATTTAAGGAAATATTGTTGTTAGTTATCAAGTTTAATTTAATCAAGCGCTCATTTCAATTCGATTACACAATCAAATTCGTTAATCCCACGTCCGGATGACACGTGACACAATATATGAAAAACATCCTGCATTCAAATAGTAAACACGTATATATATACACGGTGTGTTCAAAACGTATCGCGACTTTTGAATTTTCGCGGGTTACGTATATTCGAATTTCGATTTTTTGTGGCGTTATGTTGGTACTCATGTCTCTCACTTATGCCGACAAGCTCGGCCATTTTGAATGTTCACTTAATTGTTGACAGCTGCTTTGCTTGCACGTGTTTTGGATCGTCTTCGATTTTTACCTATTCAAAAAAATGGATCAAAGAACCTGTATCAAATTTTGTGTGAAAAACGAAATTAAGTGCGCGGATGCATTCCGAATGTTGACTGTGGCATACGGAGAAGCTACCTTGGACCGAAGCAACGTTTATCGGTGGTACAAAATGTTCTCAGAAGGCCGAGAAGATGTGAACGACGAAGAGCGTGCCGGACGCCCGAGCACTTCAACAACAGACGAAAAAATTAATGAAGTGGAGAAAATGGTATTGGCCAATCGTCGAATCACCGTTAGAGAAGTTGCTGAGGACCTAAACATATCGATTGGCTCGTGCCATTCGATTTTTATCAATGATTTGGGCATGAGACGGGTCGCCGCGAAATTCGTACCAAAATTGCTCAATTGCGACCAAAAACAGCATCGCATGAACATTGCTAATGAGATGTTGGACTCTGTCCGCGACGACCCAAATTTGCTCCAGAGGGTCATAACTGGTGACGAATCGTGGGTTTATGGTTATGACGTGGAAACCAAAGCTCAATCATCTCAATGGAAGCTGCCGCACGAACCAAGACCGAAAAAAGCGCGCCAAGTTCGGTCGAATGTGAAAGTTTTGCTGACAGTTTTCTTCGATTGCAGGGGCGTGGTGCATCATGAGTTCTTGCCACAGGGTAGAACGGTCAATAAGGAATATTACCTGCAAGTTATGCGCAATTTGCGCGAAGCAATCCGCCAGAAACGCCCGGATTTGTGGAAGAACAAAAATTGGCTTTTGCACCACGATAACGCCCCTGCTCACACATCGTTGCTTGTGCGCGAGTTTTTGGCCAAAAACAACACACTAATGATGCCGCAGCCACCGTATTCCCCAGATCTGGCCCCCTGTGACTTTTTCTTGTTCCCTAAACTGAAGAGGCCCATGAAAGGACGACGTTACGCTACGCTTGACGAGATAAAGACGGCATCGAAGGAGGAGCTGAACAAGATAAAAAAAAATGGTTTTTTGAAGTGCATCGAAGATTGGAAAAACCGTTGGCACAAGTGTATAATATCTCATGGGGATTACTTTGAAGGGGACAAAATAGATATTCATGAATAAATGAATAATTTTTGAAAAAACACAAAAGTCGCGATACGTTTTGAACACCATGTATATGCAACCTGTCTAAGTGAACGTGTTAACTTTCATCCTATAACAGCCCTGGTGTATATATGTGTATATATATGCAAAGTGTAGGAGAGCGCGTCTATATTCAATTTAGGATATTTGATATGTGATTAACTAGATACACAAGGGTTAATAAGGAGTGCTACCAGTTAAGCTTAATATATGCTAACATTTGTATGCAGCAAGTTGTACAACATCGCACTTTAAGCATTGCCCCATAATTAAAAGAATAAACTTTGTTACCCCTGAGATAAGTCAAATGTAATTAAGCTATGCCGCAAAATGTCCGACCATGCTTCCTTCTATTTATATATATACAGGTAGTTCAACAAGTTCTTAGAATGAAAACCAAGAATTTTCCAAATCTTGTTTTTAATTTTTTCTTATTCGATATACTCCCTGAGAAGCTCAATACACTTTTCCCACCGAGATTTCAGAGCATTTATACCTCTTGAGTAGAATTCCGCGTCTTTAGACTGAAAATAGATATTGACAGCAGCCTTAACCTCTTCATTGCTGGAAAAACGCTTTCCACCGAGACTATTCTTCAAATGTCCGAAGAGGAAATAATCAGAGGGGGCCAGGTCTGGAGAATAGGAAGGTTGTTCAATAAGTTCGAACCTCAGTTGGGCCAGTTTTGCCGTTGCTTGCCGCGACTTGTGTGCGGGAGCATTGTCCTGGTGAAACAGGACAACCTTCTTCTGCAAAGCGGGCGATGAGTTCTTGCGAGTTTCACGATGAGTTCTTGCTTCAGGCAGTCCAACAGTCTTGCATAATATTCTCCCGTGATCGTTTTACCGCTCTCAAGGTAGTCGACCAGAATTATTCCACGTTGGTCCCAAAAAACCGTAGCCATCATCTTTCCGGCCGATGCCGTTGTCCGCACCCTCTTCGGAGGTCCTTCACCAGGTGCACACCATTGACGAGATGCTTCTTGGGTCTCGGGAGTGTAGTGATGGACCCAGCTTTCATCGACGGTCACGAATCTGCGCCAAAAATCCGAGGGATTTTTCGACATCTTGGCCAAATTTCGCTGTGAAGCGGAAACACGCGCGACTTTTTGGCCTTGGTTGAGCAAATGCGGCACTCATTTTGCTCTGAGCTTTTTCATCTTCAAGTTTTCGTGCAGGATGAAATGCACTCTACCCAAACTGATCCCCAAGGCCTCCGCTATGTCCCTAATCTTCACTCGCTTATCTGCGGCAACGATTTTCCGCACTTTTTCCACGTTTTCCTCATAAGTTGTCGTTTTTGGGCGTCCTGAACGTAGTTCATCCTCGGTGCTCCTGCGACCTCTTTTTAACTCGTTAATCCAGTTGGAAACAGTGGCAAAATATGGCGCAGAGTCACCGTACACCTCGTCTAACTCAGTTTTCACTTGGGTCGCATTCCAACCTTTGAAATAAAAATGCTTGATAACCACTCGGAACTCTTTTTTCTCCATTTTTCAAAATCACGCCGATACGTTGCACGGGAAAAGCGATCAAACGAAATCGCAACGGCCAATCACCATAATATTTTGACTGCTAGCATTCGAAAAGTTGCCGTTTCCAATAGCGGAAAGCGCGCCAAAATTCGAATTCTGAAAAGCTCATTTTAAGAACTTGTTGAACTACCTGTATATATATATATATATATATACAGGTAGTTCAATAAGTTCTTAGACTGAGCTTTTTAGAATTCGAATTTTGGCACGCTTTTACCGCTAATAGGAACTGCAACTTTTCGACTGCTAGCACTCAATATATTATGATGATTGGCCGTTGCGATTTCGTTTGATAGCTTTTCCCGTGCAACGTATCGGCGTGATCTTTAAAAATGGAGAAAAATAGTTTCGAGTGGTTATCAAGCATTTTTATTTCAAAGGTTGGAATGCGACCCAAGTAAAAATTGAGTTAGACGAGACGTACAGTGACTCTGGGCCATGTTTTGTCACTGTTTCCAACTGGATTAATGTGTTAAAAAGAGGTCGCAGGAGCACCGAGAATGAACTACGTCCAGGAGGCCAAAAAACGGCAACTGATGAGGAAAACGTAGAGAAAGTGCGAAAAATTATTGGCACAGATAAGCGAATGAACATTAAGAAAATAGCGGAGGCATTAGGGATTAGTTTAGGCAGTGTGCATTTTATCCTACACGAAAACTTGAAGATGAAAGAGCTTAGAGCAAAATGGCTGCCGCATTTGCTCAACCAAGGCCAAAAACACGCGCCTGTTTTGGCTTTACAGCGAAATTTGGTCAAGATGTTGAACAATCTGTCGGATTTTTGGTGCAGATTCATGACCGTCGATGAAAGCCGGGTTCATCACTACACTCCCGAGACCCAAGAAGCATCTTGCCAATGGTGTGCACCTGATGAAGGACCTCCGAAGAGGGTGCGGACAACGGCATTGACCGGAAAAGTGATGGCTACAGTTTTTTAAGACCAACGTAGAATAATGCTGGTCGACTACCTTGAGAGCTGTAAAACGATCACAGGAGAATATTTTGCAAGACTGTTGGATTGCCGTTAGCAAGAACTCATCGTGAAACGGCCCGCTTTGCAGAAGAAGGTTGTCCCGTTTCACCAGGGCAATGCTCCTGCACACAAGTCCCGGCAAGCATCGGCAAAACTGGCCCAACTGAGGTTCGAACTTATTGAACAACCCTCCTATTCTCCAGACCTGGCCCCCTCTGATTATTTCCTCTTCGGACATTTGAAGAATAATCTCGGTGGAAAGCGTTTTTCCAGCAATGAAGAGGTTAAGGCTGCTGTCAATGCCTATTTTCAGTCTAACGACGCGGAATTCTACTCAAGAGGTATGAAAGCTCTGAAATCTCGGTGGGAAAAGTGTATTGAGCTTCTCGGGGAGTATATCGAATAAGAAAAATTTAAAAACATGATTTGGAAAATTCTCGGTTTTCATTCTAAGAACTTATTGAACTACCTGTATATATATATCATTCAATTGTTCAGTTTCATTTGGCTTTAGTTTCAAGCACACTGTCAATACTGGAGGTTATACCCGATCGTAAGAATGCCAAGGACAAAAAATATATGTATATTAATTGTACTTTTCGCGTACGAACGCTCGCTCACGCAATAAAATGCTTTACACACGTCGACCCATTGGACGTACTTTTAAATGATATACGCCGCTTTTGCTATGGTCAGTGAAGTACAGAACGATGGTTACGACTTAGACATATAAAGGATGGCATCCAGAATGACTTATATATGCTCTTCAGTTTTGTGGGAGCCAAATTAAGCAGTAAATTAAGTAAATTATATATAATGTAATTTTACTATTCAAAGTACAGTCATATATGTACGGAGCAACTACTCTTAACACTGAAAAATACTGTAGGGAAAGATTATCTATATTTATATAACTTTCGCTGAACGCTCGTTTAATAAAAAAGAAGATCCAATCTTCCAGAATGTATTGCTCCTCGATGCAAGGGGTCGAGGTAGTTCTTACACCTTCTAAACATTCGCAGCTTCTAATAATTATTCGATCGGAGAAGATCGAATAATTAATATAACTGAGCAGAACAGATGATGGTGCAAAATAAAAACAGAACAGGTCAGAACTATACAGTGAGTGTCGAAGAGTATCCAGCTACAAGAAATTCATCAACTTGAGGCAGGTCCCTACAAATACATTCAAGCGGGTGATGCCACGATGAAGTGCGGCAAAATTATCTTATTGGTTGCAGTTCGGAGGGTTTAGACTAGATTAGCTGCATAAACATGTGGTCCAGCACGTATCTTCAGCACTGCTGACCAGACTCAGAGCATGGCCTTCGTTACGTGAAGACCGTGATGCTCGCAACGATGCTGGCCTCCGTTCACCGTGGCCTTCTGTCAAATACATCGTTGCAGTTGCTCGCCTTGTCAGTAATCATAGGAATCGCAGAACTGGATGTTCTTGTGTTTTTCTCAAAGACAAGAGTGTAATCGTTTAGGCAGTGTAGCATGGCGTCTTCAGTGAACTCCCGCGCGACACGTATACATAATTCCTACCGCTTTGGGTAGCCGCGGCTAGTTAGGTGCAAATTAACTAAGTTGCGCAATGCGCTTACCACGCAGGTAATTCTCGTCGAGTGCGAAATGTTTACATGTTACACGCGACGAAAGAACGTTTTTCATCAATCTTTCAATTCAATTCTATTTATTTCACTCAGATTGAGTATAATATACAGTTCAAGATGTTTCTTCATAGCACTCTATCTTCTTCACGCTTTCGGCGAGAGAAGTAGTGCAACGATTTTTGTCCAGCGCTGTGCATTCCACCGCATGGTACTTGGCACACCTCTGCAGGCAGAACCGGCAGGTGCACAACTCGTACTCTCTGTGAAAGGCTGCGTTTAAACATATCAGATAGTGATAACCATGCACTATGAACCTGGTGTATACGTGGCGACTGTCACATGCCAGACCAGACCAAAGGTGCACGGCATTGAAAACGTCCATACCACCGACCTCCGTCTGGCCTGTTCGATTTTAGCTTCCCATTCAGAAATAAAACATTCGTATGGTACTGTACGCGACATCTTCAGCTTTAGTCGGTTTGTGTCAGTAGCCAGTGCACAGCCTGACATGAGGTATACAATATTTCTTTCATCTGCATCGTGACAGGCTGATGATTCGTCCCTAGTCAGTCTGTCGCTTAGGAACTTTCACAAGCTATCGAATCACTGCATTGCAGTCCTGTTACCACCGTTTTAAGCCCGTTGCGAGGACAGCTCTTAGCCGCCGAGGTCATTTGCGAAAAACGTAATTTATTGCACATACCGAGCAAGGCAGCTTAAAGGCAAAGCCATTGCTTTGCATTTGGGAGGTCAAGGGTTCAAGACCTGCACCGGCCAGTCTTATATTGGTTATCATGGTTTCCAACTTAGACAAGATGAAAGCCGGAGTGGACTACAAGCGGCCATGATCGGACAAAAACGGAGAGCAAATAAAAAGAGATTGTACATTATCACCCAACCTCCATTATGGCTTAACTTAATGCGCATAGGTTTTTTAAGTGTTATGCTATATTAACATTTCATTTGTTAAAGACCAGACTACGTCCTTGACAGATGGCTGTTGTTGACTACACACGCTTTGTTGCACTGGAATCGATTGTGCTCACAGTGGGGTTCACTAGCCAACAGATCTTTAGGACGAACGTAGTTGTGTGTATATATATATATATATATAGAGCGTACTGGCGGCGTGGTCTAGGGGAGCCCAGCTCCCTAAAGTCTTAAAGGAACAGAACGAAGTCCAAAGAGCATATATATATATATATATATATATATATATATATATATATTTACATATTGAGAAATCGCCTTCGCTACGAGACCGCAAGGTCGTCGGCTAATCGCGGGCAATACACCATTCTGTAGTATCCGTTGGCTCGCACACCTTCGCTATCAGTTGGACAATAACGAGTCTGCCGTGATAGTACTGGTGTCGTTGGCTCCGATGGTGGCTATCGAGGTCGCGGTGGAGCCGCACAAAGGGGACGCAGCATGCCCGAACTCGATCGGAAAGCTGACCCGCAACAACCCGCGCCTAAACAACCCGCAGCAGAGGCACAAGCTGCGGCTAAACCCATAGCAGAGCTACAACCCGTTGTAGGAAAACAACCCACGGCTGGACCCGCAGCAAAGCCACAGCCTGAGGCTGAACCCGTTGCAGGGAAACAACCGACGGCTAGACCCGATGTAGGAAAACAACCCGCGGCTAAACCCGTTGCAGGGGAACAACCCACGGATAAGCCCGTTGCAGAGGAACAACCCACGGCTAAACCCTTTGCAGGGCAACAACCCACGGCTAAACCCGATGCAGGAAAACAACCCGCGGCTAAACCCGTTGCAGGGGAACAACCCACGGATAAACCCGTTGCAGAGGAACAACTCACGGCTCAACCATTTGCAGGGCAACAACCCACGGCTAAACCCGATGCAGGAAAACAATCCGCGGCTAAACCCGTTGCAGGGGAACAACCCACGGTTACCCCCGTTGCAGGGGAACAACCCACGGCTAAACCCTTTGCAGGGGAACAACCCACGGCTAAACCCTTTGCAGGGGAACAACCCACGGCTAAACTCTTTGCAGGGCAACAACCCACGGCTAAACCCGATGCAGGAAAACAACCCGCAGCTAAACCCGTTACAGGGGAACAACCCACGAATAAACCCGTTACAGGGGAACAACCCACGAATAAATCCGTTCCAGGGGAACAACCCACGGATAAACCAATTGCAGGGGAACAGCCTACGGCTAAACCCGATGCAGGCAAACAATCCGCGGCTAAACCCGTTGCAGGGGAACAACCCACAGCTAAACCCGATGCAGGGAAACAACCCACGGCTAAACTCGTTGCAGGACAACAACCCGCGGATAACCCCGGTGCAGGGAAACAACTCACGGATAACCCCGTTGCAGGGGAACAACTCACGGATAACCCCGTTGCAGGGGAACAACCTACCGCTAAACCTCTTGCAGAGGAACAACCCACGGCTAAATTCGTTGCAGAGGAACAACCCACGGATAAACCCGATGCAGGGAAACAACCCACCGCTAAACCTCTTGCAGGGGAACAATTTACGACTAAACCTTTTGCAGGGGAACAATTCACGACTAAACCTGTTGTCCAGCGCTCTCTGCTGAAGCAGAAGAATCTAATACTATCCGGCTTGAATCCTGCCAAAAACAAGCGTCGGAAGGGCCTTAGATTCGCATTTTACGCGCTTCTATGGGCAGTGGCTTGCGTCGCGTTTATTGGTGCTGTAATCCTCTCGATCGAAAGTAAGTAGCTTCTGTAGTTTTACTTCTGTATGTATCTTATTTACTCACAATTATACATTTAGAAACTCATCTATGGCTATATAGTATACGCTATTCAGTAACGCGTTTTCGCGCATAGTTTGGGTACGAGCTTCATAAGCTAAAACATATTTGAATGGCTACTGCAATGCAAATGATTTTTTTGCCAAATGTTATAACGGTCTATTATTTGTGGGAAAAATACATAAAGAGTTAGCTTTTATCTATCTGTATAGTTTTCATCTCTATAAACATATATATTTATATATATATATATATGGTGTTTTAAAAATCTTTGATCATCGATAGTAAGAATAGTGGAGCTCGTTAAAGTAATTATTTTTTTCAAGCAAATGTGTTCACTGCCGACGTGTTGCACGACAGCCGCAACGTCGCCACACAGTTACATACACTTAATCTCGGCATGTCTGCCGAAAGACTTTAATTACACCACATTGACATATTTAGTACCCAAGTGATCGTCATGAAATGCACAGTTTAATATAGTTTTGATAATCGTAATGTAGTTTAGTTAGTGTGCTTAGTTTCTGTCTAGGAGGTTACGCAACAACACATTTTATGCTCCTATGTCGGGCAAAAACACCAGTGTCACAAATTGTAGTAATTTAACTCTCATTCCAAAACAAGACTTCTTAGAGACCATGTCCCGTCGGAAAAAAGTATTTCCTTTAACGAGCTCTACAATTCTTACTTGCGATTATCAAACTCTATATATAATCTTTGATGGCTTTGAGAAGCTGTGAACCTATGTACAAATGTAAGCCACTCATGAAAATAATAAAACCTATCTATCTATCTAAACATTTTCAAAATACCCTGTGTATATATATATATATATGTATATATAAGGCTAAGCACATATTCGTCTATGTTGAGAAACTTGAGTGAACCCCGACAAGTGGCAAATAACTAGATTTTTGCGAGCTTGTGAGGGACACAAAAATAGAGCCTGTCGTGCATCGTGCATTGTACCAATTGAATTCTCAAAAAAATCGTGTTAATAATGTTTTTATAGTCCAAAAATTGGTCGTACAGTTGTGAAATTATGAATTGTACTATCGCTAGTGACGACTATAAATCAACCCATACGTGACCCACATCAAAGCGGTGTTTCCACGTACTACTTTAGTTGACAGAAGTTAGCAGGAAACTTGTCTGGATACAATTTTTAAACCGAATTTTGGTAGGAGCTTTTACACGTACTTTTGGTGTAAAAAAGAAAATCATAAATGCAATCCATAAGTTGGCAACTAAATTACTAGTGGGTATCGGTGACTAGTTTTAAGCGCTCGCAGATTTTTCTACTTAAAAAAAACATGGTCGGTTCAGGTTCGCGCAGAGGATATTTATATATATATATATATATATATAGTGCAGGCAAATTTGTGCCGAAATTGTTGTCTTTCTCAATTTTTCTTTTCTTTTTGGCGCTCTTTGTCTGACTATGTGTTCTAATCTTACATATCCCCTCGTGTCTAATTGGTATAAATAACGTATGTCCGACACAACTAAATACATTGAAAATTGCATTGCGCGTCACCCAGAGGAAAAAATGGCGCAAGCCTTCCAGCAAGACAGCTGTTGGGAAAACGCCACCGCATTCTGTCCCCACGGTATTTGTCGCCACTTCGCCTGTTTCCACGACATCGCCTCGTTTATTCGTAGACTGTATTATTCGGACTGTGGTAAGAACGTTTACTTTTTATATACTGTATATTAGTTCCTTTTCTCTATTTTTACAACAAAAATAACTTATATATATATATATATATATATATATATATATTTATATATATATATACTCAGGCTATACATGTTGCAAACCGCCTACAACAAACGACCTGGTAGTGTGTAGGGCGAATTTAGGTAGTAAGACCCGCTTTAGACCCTGGTCTACCTATCATATGCATCAGTGGTGGATTGGGAAGAGTTCGCTCCGTTACTTTTAAAAACGGAGTCTAGTAGAAAATCTTACTTGGGTAGAAGTCGTTTTTCTTTCTTGATTGTGGCTATGGGTGAGCATTATCTTGCTGCTACAACTGCACAAATTACTTCACAATTATACAGTATAACCTAACTAAAAAGGCAGCTACGAAGTGATGCCACATGATCATCTTTCAACAGCCAACACTATCAAGGAGACACGCTCAATTATGCCTCGAGCCCCCTTCTCGACGATTTTTGAAGACAATCCTGCGGTCATTCCGAGAAAGTCACACAGGCGTATACGATGTTGAATTTTGGCCGAAGTGGAAGATTCTTTGTTATTTTGTGATTTTTTTATTTTTATTTTAGAGCGGAGCAGACCTCGGGGTACCTGCACCATAACCTGTGATGACGTCGTAAGATTGTCCTGCGCAAACAAAGAACCCATTCCGTTCTGTGCACCTAATACGACAGCTTCTGACTATGAGTGCCAACGTGAGTATTAATATGAATACGTATTTTAACCCGAGTTGGTCAAGTCATAGGAACATTCCTTCGAGACGCGTCGTGCTGGAGCCAAACTTGCAATTTCTAGATCAGAAACACTCTTTCACTCCCTTCCCCTGTGTTTATATATATATATATATATATATATATATAATCTAAATATATGCCAAAATAAATATGCGGAAATGTATGTATTACACTAATACAATAACTTCTCTAATGAGCTTTGTATCTCAGTCTGCGCAGATAAGTATCACAACCGTTGTAGATCAGTACTCTGATCGCAAAAAAACTGACGAAAAACGAACAACAACTCGCCGAGGTGTCTCTTAGTCCACCAAAAACTGTATCTTTCTCGGGCGTTCGTAGGACTGCAGAAACAGTTAGCGGGCCGAGTAGGACTGGCTTTTAATAGGTTGGAGTCTCAGACTACCGGCTCACAGTCTATTTATGGTGGTGTCCATGTGTGCGTGTTACCTTGACCAGTTATTCCTCTGGAGCGAGACGCTCAAATCGGCAAAGATCAAGGACAATGCATCGAAACTGAGCATGCGGTTCCACCGGAATATAAACGCGTTGCTCCTTGTGTTAGTTACCGGCTATCATTAGATTGTGGCCAAAAATACCGCACCTACTGGGTCTAGATGGTGATTACTTTGTTAGATTTCTACTTTTCTAGGCGCAAAGAGTGCGGCCAACCAAAACAGGCTTTACAATCACATTGTAGATCTGTTTAACTTCCAGCGTTTCGTTTAGATTTATATAGCATGCTCTATATACATCATATGTACGTCAACAAGGTGGTAGGTATTGCATTTTTAAACGAATAACCAGAATTCACTATTTAGGATTCAGATTTGTTTAAACAAGATATTGCAAAAGCACTCGCGAGACAAAACGAGGTTGAGGTTTAGCGTTATTGTTAAGTACACACGTCCATATGTAGGTCGTTGCGTATGTCATAATACCGTACGCCAAAGTTTTTGAAGTATAGATATAAATTACACAAAGTTTTTTGTTGTGTATCTTTTATATGGGCTTCAATAGTCGGCGGCCCAAACGGTGGCTTTAGAAGAATGACTCCCACGGAGTTTCGGCGCTGCTGGTCAAAGAGGTCGTGCCTACCGCTCATTGCTCTTTACCCCTGTTTGGCGGCCTATGTCCAGAATGGCTACCTCGTCTGTTCACGCAAAAAACGCGTTACACCTCTTGAAAATAGCACACGTATATGTGCTTATGGGTTCTGCATCACCATGAAAGGTGGGTACTTCTGCATGAAGCCTTTATATATATATATATGCTTAATTATTTATTTAGTTGACTCTTTTATAAAATAGGCATGTCATTATTTGTCCAAGTAAACATGTTTATCTATAACCTAGAACAACCTCGTTCTGCACCATTCCGCGAACGATTCTTAGATTGAGATTGCGTTACCCCACTAGACCCTCAATGGGCAGTTTCTGGCGTGAGAACTGTGCGGCTCTCTTGCTTCGAGTCGTTATCCTCAATCGTTGCCTAACGGTTCGGAAAGTAGTCTTTCAGTCGAAGTGCTCGGCGTCCTACTTTTGAAGGTTCATATTTTGTTTGCGTTAAGGTTGCGGTTTTAATCCCTGACCTTCACCTTACGCCATGCAAGTCTTCACGGGGCACGGACAATTCCAAGCTTGCATGCTCCGTATTGGCAAATCGACCATCGATATATGCGTGCTTTACGCTTCTAATACTGTCAAAGACGTCGGACACACGGCCTTTGTCTCCACGGCACTCGCTGCGATACGTACGTCTACAGGCTCCGCCCTAGTCGATCAGATGACACCAGAAATCGTAGTGTACATGCTACGCAATCCTGTTTTATGGACGTATGGATTGTACTACCTCGACGCCATCATGAGAACGTGTGCCTAGAAGGCCTGCGCCAAAACCGCTTTGCACATGCGCTGTCGGCAAACAGTCGAGACGAGGGTGCGTGCCGCGCAAGGGGCCAATACAATCCAGCCCTCAGGTGAAGGATCTCGACGCACCTTCCCGGGTTCGAGGACCATGAGTCGGTTAAGCACGAGGCTCCCCTCTTATCGCCTCGAAGTATTGTCCAATACATTTCCGAACCGTAGGGGGGAGGTGAGGACTGGGGTTTTTAGTGGTATGCATTTGCCAAACCATCCATATAAAAACTGCTGCGGCACGACCGGGCTCTCCTAGGGTATCGAAGTAATGCCAAAGTATGTCTGGGACGATAGGGAAGCCGCGTTTAGTGTATATGTGAATCCCACACTAATCACGCAGGCTGCTAGTGATTCATATGCATCATGCATTCCCAAAGCCTTTAAAAGAATCTCAACATGTCCGCTTATACTGCCGCTACTAAGCACCCGTGATACAAAAGGGCGGCATATGTACTTAAATATACATTTAAGACAAATATTAAGTTCATGCATTCATCCCCCGAGCGTGAGGCCAACCCTAGTATTCATTGTCGACTTTGTTAACGGGTGAACGGGCATGTTGAGCCACATAAAACTGAAGTGTTAAGATCACCGAGACAGGCCTCAACTCGTTTGCGTTGAATATCTTGTAGCTTAGTAAGTTTTCCGTGATTTCATTTTTTGTCCTGGCGTTTTGAGCGAACAAATTACATTATCAGAGATTCAACTCTATTGGGTGCTATTATATAAAATGATCTATTTTTTTTCTAGGAACTTCTTGGAAAATATCGGCGAGCGATGACGAAGGAGAATAATGCCAACCATGAGTTTAGCCGTGGTGTGACGTACTAAACCTTTGGTGTCTAGCACGCCGCACACTGGGTGATATCATGACATCTTATGATGTTCCAGTACGAGAGTGTTTCCGTCATCCCTTTGCGGAGATCGTGTAGGCTAAAAGCTAGAGTCTTCATTAAAAGCGTCGGGATGCGCGCCGGTCCGCCCATAGCCCGCACCTTAGAAAAGTGTGCTCCAAGGTTTTCTCTGGTTCATTGCCGCAGTTGACGCATTTGGGGCTAAGAACCTTCCCGATTTTGAACAGGTAGGACTGGAAGACGCCGTGACCTGTCAGGGTCTGTGTCGAGTAGAAGGTGGGTTCACCCCGCCCCCGCTTCTCCAAGTAGGCCAGTCTTTGATGTTCGGGACTAGGATGCGGAGACTGGCGCATGGGGCACCCTCTTGTAAGCCGTCCCATTCCTCCTGCCATAAGTCGATTGTGCGCCGACGCTCCTTGTCCTTCATGCGCCGGGGGTTGCCCCATAGTTTTCAGGTTTCGGGGGACCGTTCCAGCAAGAACGAGATCCGTCGCAGCGCTAACCGTCTGGTACGCCGCAAAATTACCTTAAGGGGTCTGACCCTTGAGCCCGACGCTGAAGGTTCCCGTTAGCGGTGAACTTAAGGGTGTGACTTTTGGGCGGAGCTCCGTACGGGGGCAACTGACTCAGCCGCGGTCATGATTATATGACGTCTGGATTGACGAGACCCGTAAGCGTTGGACATGAGCCGTGCAACGTTATTGGCTGTCTTGATTGCTTTCTCTGGCTCTCAGCCGAATGGCAAGAAGTAGTTTATAGCTGACTGGACCGACGTTTGGAATTCGTTAGTTGTAGCTCGAATTTTGAAAATCACTTATGGAAACAGCTTTTACAGTTTTATATGCACATGTTAAGGAAACTGCGCGAACAGAAAATGCGAAAATAAAAACTTATCATAGCAAAATACAGACAGAAGCTAAGACAACAACAACTATTTTCCGTTAATAAAGTAATGACATGTATTTGATGGACAAAAAGTGTACGAATAAATACAGAAATTACGCGTGAGCCTTTAACTTCCGGTTGGCATTATGAGAAGCAGTTGATTTTGCGCTGTGCCTGCTAGCCTCGTGGCAACAACAACAACAACAAAAAACCGTCTAGGTATTCGATCACGATAGTGTCGTATCGTGTTGACCTTTCTCCGCACCTAGTACTAATAACCGCATTCGTTCCTCAGAGCGCTGTGACTGGGCTATGTCGAATCTGACCGAGATTCTTAGCGGAAATGATCTCGGCTATCTGTATAGCATGTCGGCCATCACGAAGCTGGCGCAGCTTAGCAACCTTGCAAGGCTGTCGTCGAGAACGCCGCAGCTCGTCTATCCGCTGATGGTGGTGGACGGCGCGCTGTCGCAGAACCACACGGTTCCGTGCGAGGACGAGTTCGCAAACCTCAGCCTGGCGGGAGCTATTCGAAGACTCGACAAACACCTACTTCGGGGTCTGTTTTCGAATGACCCAACCCTTCTCGATCGGATTCGAGCCGAATCCCCGTGGTCGAATACAACATTACCACCACTTCCATCGTCTTCATCATCCCCATCATCATCATCATCATCATCATCATTATTGACCTCGGCTTTGACCTCGGCCGCAACCACACCGGCCTCGACGTCGACCACACCGACTTCATCAGCTTCATCATCATCGTCATCAGCTTTGCCACGCTCAGCGTCGTCATTATCATCATCCCCATCATCATCATCATCATCATCATCATCCCCATCATCATCGTTATTATTATCATCATTATCATCATCATCATCACCATCATCGCCATCATCATCACCACCATCACCACCATCATCATCATCACCACCACCATCACCACCACCACCACCATTATTGTGGTCATCCCCGTCTGTGTGCGACAATCGCGCCCTCCGTGTTGCCTACCTGGCGACTATCTTCAAGTGCAAGTCGCTGTCACCCTGTCCCCGGCCGCAGTCGGCCGCAAGCTTCATCTCGGAGTGGCTCAAGCATCTCGGCTTCCGGTGCGTGCTTGCCCGGGCGACGTTCTTCCTGCACCTGACGCTCGACAGCGCGACATTTGGTGCCGTCGCGCACCTCCGAGGCGTCACCGAGCAGCTGCCAACGAAAACGGCTGTCAGCCTGCTGTACTCGCCGACGTTCATGACCCAGCTCAAGAAGGCCGCCCGGGCTGTCAGCGCTCTGAAAAGCCTCGACAACCTGACGTTCAGCCGCAGCATGGCTCTATGCTACGACGAGAACACTGGCGGTGGCGACAATCTGGCCGACCTCGACGACGTCACCGAGGAGGATAGCAGCAGCGCCAGCGTCAGCGTCGGTGGTCGGCGTCGAGCAAAGCGGTCCGTCGCCAAACGGAGTGTTGTCGTTCTACCGTTGACGCTGCCCACCGTTGCCCGGTTCTACAGGCGGATCGGCTTCAAGCGCGGCCAGGTACTGGTGCTCGATAGCGTCAGCCAGTACGCGCTCGTGCTTGCTGAGGCGAAACCGCTACGCGACGCTGTCTGCGGCCCTAACTGGGGTCAGGGCTTAGCGAGCCTCCGCTGTGAGTGAGTATCAATCACCAAGCACGGTGCGGATGAGCTGCTGTTTGAGCCAGAGTAGCATGAGACAGAGACAGAGAGAAAGAGGTCACAGTTAGGTTGCGTGGGACTATGGCTGCGTGCTTGAAAGCTGTATCTTGTGGACAACCTATTTTTGTATCGTTTATTGTTTTCCTTTTTTCTTTTTCTTTTATAAAAAAAATAATAACGGGTTTCAACTCAATCAACTAAAGCTTACATAGTTTTAGTTGTAAACTACTACTAAGTGTAGTAGTAGTAGTATGGATGTGACCTACGGCGCGCACTTAAGTTAAGCAAATACATTGTATGGCCAAAAATCCGGCATCTCAACACAGATGCGGCGTGAAACTGTGACAACACTGCACGTAGCTTTAGGCGTCTAACCCATAGCACCACATGAGACTCTTTAAGGTACATTATGACAGTTTATTATATGCTCTAATTTTAGAAGAAAAAAATGATGAACCAGCAGTAGAGCCGCCGTAATAGGTGGCATCAGTAGTGCCGTTTAGTCGAGAGGACGTTCGTTTAAAAACGGACGTCCTCTCGAATGACCAAAGTGTTAAACACACTTGATCCCTTTAAGGAACGCCATAGAAGACGAGACTTTGTGTGTTATTTAATAGGCTGGAGTCTCGTTCGTTATCGGAATTAACCAGACAAATCACTCCACTAAGAACGACCATCCACCTTGGGTGAGTGGGTGCATTTTATAACAGACAGTTGTTACTCCACGTACACTGCTGGTAATCCCTTAAGGAGTAGCGGGCGGCCACTAGAACGTGAAACCTGCGATTCCTCAGCAGGCCATTCTATCGTGAACCCAGCAACTGCTGAAAAGGTGGCCAGGCCGCGAGTGGTGCAAAAAAAGGGATGTTTTTGCACCATTCGTGCAACAGCGGGTTTACTGACACCTGTTTGCCGCCCCTGGGTCAGCAAAGAATTTGTATCTTGGTGTGATCGGGGAGGTCGATCGCGAGTAGGCTTAAGCGTGTTGCCATGTCAACAAAGAATTCGTTCGCCCAATACCGTATGTTCACCTGTATGTTCATTTGTGTGCGTTTCACGTGTGCGTGTCGCTTCCTTCTAGATTGCAACTCTATCTCGCGTTCGTTGGATTTATGCCGATGGCGACCGAAGAGGAGGTCACGCTGACCGGCTCGCGTGACATCCGGTTGGTCTACTTCACCCTGCGGGCGGTCATGCGCCGCCTGGCCAAACGTAATGCTGCCTGGCGTTCGCCTTTTGAGAATGCGCGCGACCAAACCACGACCACGCAGGACATTCATCGGGCGGCCCGTTACGTCGTCAGTTCCTGTCTGGGAACTGAAGAATGACGCCTGCTATGAACTACTCTCCAGCACACAGTAGTAGTCGCCGCAATAGCAGCAATTGTAACGTCGCCTCCGCCACCGACGACATTGATTGATGTGTGCCGTGTTTAGCGTACTTTTGTTAGTTAACCTAGTGTTATTCGCTCACACTCGCATGTGAGTAAACGAACAGTGAGCCGCCGCTGATCTCCATGAACGAACTACCGGCTCCGTTGCCCTGCGTTTTCACGCTCATTTCTCCTTTGTTCAGTAATGTTAGGTTGGCTGGTCGGCCGTACGTAGACGCGACCAATTGATGATGGCCAAGTAGTTGAGTTAATTGCAACCTTCCATTGTCAGCGATTGGTTGCTGACCCCAGTGCCACCACACAATAGCTTCCAAACGTATCATAAGCTACCTGTGCGTCGTCGAATGGTAGTTAATCAACACTGAACGCCGCCCCACGACCTCAATGTTGCTCCGACGGCAGTGTCCCGGGCATGCTATTCCTGGCATAAGACCATGCCCTAAAAAAGAAAGGAAAACCATCCTGCACAAACAGTTGCACGACGACTGCCAGGCGGCTGACGTTGCATCAATTTCAGTAGGCGCTTACTTTTAGAGCACTGCATTTCCTTAGAATGCAAGTCATGCGGAGTTGGGAAAGGACGAGAGCTTGTGCTGCCGAGCGTTGGGAAACGGCCCTAACTCTTTTTTCGCAGTACCAGGCCGATGGGAGTGGCCTAGTCGATGTAGCCAAGTCTAGGCCAACTTATTTAAATTTGAGAGCAACTGATACCATCGCTTAAATAGTCCGTTTCATTGTTTAAGACAACAATCTTCAATCAATCAGCAAAAAAGGCGCATCTGGAAAAATAATTCCATTTCGTATAGGTGAGCCTTTTAAGACAAAAAAAAGTCAGTAAGCGGAGGTACTGGAACTTGTAGCCCGGCTTATTGCCGCCGGCCTCTAAGAAAACAGGCTGCACGGGATATATTACTGGACATTTTGGGACTTTATTGGACCTACGCGTTGACTTTCTATCAGACTGCAAACAGCATATCTTAGTACTGCATACTAACTAGGAGAATATTAGTAACAATTATTATTATTATTATTTAGAAACGTCCTATTACGCCTTTGCCTTGTCAACTATGCTGCGTAGCAAACCGCGAGACATTCTTCCGCACGGTTCCTATCTCAGGTTTGCCTAACATGTTTATAAATGTACATCCTTCATGAGCTTCATGGAAACTATCGATACGAAATACAACTATATTTCTTAGGCGCAAGGAGAATCGGATTAACTCGAATTCCGGAATTGACAGCAAACTGAGTTGTGTGGACCCCAGCTGTAGTGTCACTCTTTAACGCAATATTTCGAGGTCCATACAGGAGGCGGATCTGAGATATCCGACATAGATTTTGTACAAACCGGGGCACTCTAATTAAACGTGCTTCAGAACTTTAGCTTTGAAATATAAACTATCGTGCCACGCGACAAGAACAGGGTCTTTACTCAACGTTGTTTTGTTTAAAATCAAGCAAAATGTCAGACAACTAATTGTTAAATGCATGCGATCTTTTGCGGTATAATTTAATATCCTCTGAGAAATCTACCGTCTAATGTCTCCATTACAGTGGATAGTGGAAACACGTTCGGTAAATGTACGCACAAGTAAGAGTCGGAGACGACCAACGTCCTTCAAAAAATATTTGGCAGAAAGATTTTAGTAGCCAAGCATTCTCAACACTGGCGTCTTTTTAGATCAACACTGGCGTCTTTACAGTTTAGAAATGGTAAATGCAGGAATAGTCTGTAATTGTCCATGACTGCATTAGACAAATAAACAAAGAATCACATGTAGCACTTATGACTTTGTCTGTTACATCTCTCACGTGCCATAGCAGCATATAATGATAAAAAGTAAAAAATGAGATTACTTAGGACACTTAAATAGCTAAGGAGCACGCTACCAGATGCCTCTTATTATCTTCTTTATACAACGGAGCCTCAAATCTGTAAGGCGAGCTAAATCACCTTGATGTGCTTTATGTCCACGATTTTGTCGAACTAGAAGCCGCCTGCAAAAATAAACTGCGGAACGTAGCAGCAAAAACAACTTGAAAACTCAATTGACCCTAACAGTAAATATTACGGTCAACTACTAATAACTGTTTTATACAAATACGTCGCCACAGACAAAAAAAATACTGCTGATCCGCTAATTAGCCAATTTTGTTATCGCAAAGTGATTTCAAAATAATTTTGTCTTAACCACTGGAATTGTTACCATTAGTGAATCTTTTGAGATACAACCGTCCAGTAAAGTTGCCATTACTGGACGACTGTATCTCATTTTACGTCGCCACAGACAATCACAAAGAAACTGCTGGCCCGCTGAGATAGTTAGCCGATAATGTTTTTGCAAAGTTATTTCAAGTGATTCTTCCTTAACCACTGGAATTGTGAACTTTAGTGAAGCTTTTGGGACACAATCGTCCAGTAAAGTGCGACTGCTAATGACAACAATCCATATCTGCCATAACAACTACCCCAGAACTAACGGACAGAGACTTGGTTTGTCGTCAAAAGTGCAAACGGGTGTATTTGGAACAACTCTGCTTTCCCGGCCAGCTCAAGTAGTAAACCCCAAGAATGTCGTATCAATGTTTCCAAAAATAGTGATAACTTTGGTGATGGTGGTGAAGAGCTAGGCTAACTTGGAAATTTAGCGAATACCCTGCAACATGTAAAACATATGCAAAGCATCCGCATAGTGCTCAAGGGCTCTAAGCGGGCTATCGCGGCAATTCGAATTCAAACGGCTACTCTAAACGCCTTTTTATTTATAGGACCGTCTTTTCCAGACGGCAAACTTATTTAAATTCAGTAATTTCTCATTGAGCTTGAAATTTCCATAATTACACAATTCGAACAATTGTAACAATTCAGGACATTTACCAGAAAATGCTATCGTCTGTGTCTGCTCACTCTTGTGAGTGTGTCAACATCCTTTATATCACATAATGCTGTATAGCATAGTGCCATACAAGTAGAGCTGCATGCGCTGGGTTCGAAGAACGCCCAGGGTGAAGATAGAAACGGGCAAAACGTCTGCAGATGCCTTTCCTGGTGCGAAGACACATCAAACCGAAGTCAGGGCAAGCGTGTGCGGTATCACCTATCACAGGGAGAGGTCTCCAACCTTCAGCTGGCAGAGCACCGGGACAGCGCGAAAGGGCTGCTAGTAGTTTTTATACGGGAGAATACGAAGGTGCACGCCGGCTGCCGCGACTCATAAATATGGTAGACTCTGGTGGCTATGCTACGGACGGTAACAGAGGACTTCTGGCCCACAAATCCATTACGATCGGATTTTAGATCAGAGACAGCGAGACACAGCGAAGTGGAAGGGCACCGCGCAGACATCATGGCCCTGCCCCATCTACGGGACGGAGGTGCAGATATGAAGCGAGTCCAGTAAGGGAGGGAACTCTTATGAGACCGTTTTCTGACGGACAATTGACGAAGCAGAGACCACCACAGTGGCGCCCGAAACCAGCATCGTTTCTCTATTTGTAAAAAGAAAGTGCTATACCATCCGGGCGTTCATTTGGCAGACAACCGCTCTTGGATGTTCGTTCGTCAATAGCTCTACTGCCGAGACGGCGCCTTCCCGGCATGTAACGTTCCAATGCATTGTGTGCCTCCTGCAGTGTTACTGCCGAAGATTGCTCGTCTTAAGTCCCTGAAGCAATCGCGGTTAAGAGGACTGTACTGGGACAACAGTGCTAAACACAATTCTTTGGAACGGAGGCGTCTTTAGTGGATCGCGTGGCTTGACGGCTGTGCACGCAGCCCCCAGAAGTTTCTGCAGACCAGACGCAGTTTTGGACGAGCTATCTGATCCGATGAGCCTCCGCAGCAACCCCTCCCCCCCCTAAAAAGAAAACTCGTCCACTTCCAAGCATCTAATACAGTAAAGAAGATTTTATCAGACGGGGGTAGGCCCCTAAAACTAACGGAGAATAAAATGTTTATTCTTAACTCGCTTAGCTTGCCGCGGGAGATAGGGACTTCATCCTACGGGGTGAGACTCCCGCCAGACATTTCAGCATGACATCAGCGTCGTAAACATATCCAGATAACCTAGTGAATGTCTCTCAGTGCTCGAATGATCTTAACTGTACACACATCAAACAATTTCCCACCTATATATAAAAAAACACCTTAGCTGTTCACCCGTTTGATCAAGATGTGCATTCTTCCTTTGTTATCGTCATAGATCTGTAAGACTGTAGAGTTGCATTGTTATAGGCGGCTATATATGTTGAGAGAGACAGCTTAGCGAACGTTGCTAGTAGCGGCGGATTTAGCGGAGCGCGCGGAGACAGCAACAGCGGCGCATTTAAACCCGGAGCCGTTATAACGGTCGATACTACAGTAAGTGAAGACAGTTAGAGTTGAGTCGCGGTCGAAGAAGGAACACAGTGTGCTGAGGGAGGTCGGAGAGGCGGTGCTGTACCGACGTAGCAGAGGAGTCGGATGGAACCTCAGCCGTGGTGGTCAAATTCTCTGTTTTCCTCCTAGAAACCCCGTTTAGGCCCTTTTTTTTGGTTCTGGGAGGTTTCGGGAATGCATGATGCACATGCGCCACTAGCAGCCTGCGTGACTAGTGTGAGACTCGCTAACCCACTTAACCCGGATTCCTCCCCACCCCCCCAGGCTCGGTATTACTTTGGCATTACATCGAAGCCGTGGGAGAGGCGTCTCTGCCGTTCTCCTTCAATCAGCTCTATTCCTGACTATCATCCCGCATGTCTACCTGCGGTTGGATAGGGGGATGCCATTTTGTAATCCGTCCTGTGAGGGTGCGTTGAGACCATGAGGGCCTGGCTGCTCCCCACCCCCTCCCCCCTCCCTCGGCTCCTCGTCTCGACCACTCTCCCGAGAGACCCGCTCAAACCTCTCCCGCCTGGCCGTTTCCTTGGCTGTCGTTTAGGCCCTAACAGATCGAATGGCAACCTACTCTATAAACTTCTCTTCTAATATTTCTATCGACGCTTTGCAAAAGTCCTTGGAAGACTTGAGTGCATCAATTGAAGGCCAAAGGGCAGCAAGGGTGCAAGGGCAACGACTGTGCGAGGAAATCCAGCACAGTTCCTCGGACTAGTTAGGCCCCCATTTAAGCACTCACAACCACCTACCTCAAAACTTAATTATTTCCCTCCGATCACCACCAGCTAGACCTATTTTTGACACCGAGGAACTGGATTACTCTTTGTATGAAAATGGAGGAGGTCATTCTGCGAATGAGGACTTCTCCCGATTGCTGGGAATTCGCTCAGGCCGTTCAGCACGCGGCGCGATTTTATGGAACGTTGCCTACGACCATGCCCTGCGTCCTCCTTAGGCCCCAATGGTAAATCCGTAACCTATGATGGCAGAGCAGATGATCTGATTATCGTGATTACATCGCGTAATGGCGGGGAGCTAGAGAGGACATCAACTAGCATTCTGCAAAACACTTCCATCTAGATCAATCCGCATGGACTTCGTCTAGCCTTATAAAATACTGTGGCAATATCACTAAACGACAGAAACGACCCCCGAAACTCAACCTGAATCAAGGCGGGCATGATATTGTCCTCTCCAGTAAGGAAAATACTTAAGGGTATTCCTACATACCAGCCTAACGGGCACCCCATATGTGTACTACGCGATTACTAAGGCCATCAAACGCACCGCAGATTTCTCCAAATTGATGCACGCGGAATGATATTTAAGCAAATGGCGCAGGCACTCTTGTACATATCTAAACATCATAAAGGATGTACATAGCTGGAACATCATGAAAATGCCGCGACTATCATCATTGATGATAGTCGCGGCATTTTAATGATGTTCCAGCTATGTACATCCTTTATGATGTTTAGATATGTACAAGAGTGCCTGCGCCATTTGCTTAAATCTCATTCCGCGTGCATCAATTTGGAGAAATCTGCGGTGCGTTTGATGGCCTTAGTAATCGCGTAGTACACATATGGGGTGCCCGTTAGGCTGGTATGTAGGAATACCCTTAAGTATTTTCCTTTACTGGAGAGGACAATATCATGCCCGCCTTGATTCAGGTTGAGTTTCGGGGGTCGTTTCTGTCGTTTAGTGATATTGCCACAGTATTTTATAAGGCCTGGTAAGTATTTTATAAGACCTGGTACAGACTACGGTTAGCGGCGGCGATAGAATATCTAGTTATGACTAAAAACGGAATATCACTTCACCTAAAAGAAAAAGGTAAAACATCTTAATTTGGCTTAACCGTCGAGTGAAATGTTGGAGCTGTAGTAGCAACCGAAAAAGCGCTCAATGTTAGCCACTTCGATCTAGATAAAACCCTGCCTGTTGCCGAACACAAAGGCAGCAGAAATTGACAAGTGTGACCACCTTAGTCATTTTATTGTCGTTTACAATCCGATCCGCCAAAAAACCGCCCACTGAATGTGGAATTTGCTGAGCAGCAAAAAATCAGCGGTGCCAGAGTGGCCCCCAGAAGTGGATGGGAGTATGTGGCGGGGCATGAGCACCGGCTGGCTGTTAGGCCGCCGGGATGCTTCGGCGGAGGCATGGAGGGAGGCGACGAACTTGTTCGACGCTGTTTTGACACTCAAGACAGCCAAGGAAACGGCCAGGCGGGAGAGGTTTGAGCGGGTCTCTCGGGAGAGTGGTCGAGACGAGGAGCCGAGGGAGGGGGGAGGGGGTGGGGAGCAGCCAGGCCCTCATGGTCTCGACGCACCCTCACAGGACGGATTACAAAATGGCATCCCCCTATCCAACCGCAGGTAGACATGCGGGATGATAGTAAGGGATAGAGCTGATTGAAGGAGAACGGCAGGGACGCCTCTCCCACGGTTTCGATGTAATGCCAAAGTAATACCGAGCCTGGGGGGGTGGGGAGGAATCCGGGTTTAGTGGGTTTGCGAGTCTCACACTAGTCACGCAGGCTGCTAGTGGCGCATGTGCATCATGCATTACCGAAACCTCCCAGAACAAAAAAAAAAAAAAAAAAAAAGGCCGCCGGGAACGGCGGGCTTCTTCTATTTGCGTTCTGGCTTTCGGACCAGCAGGCCCATTAGCCATTTCGACTTTTGTCAACGCCATTGCAGGAGTTCCTTCTCCTGGACTGGCGTAACATTCTTAGAGAGACACTACGAGAAACCAAGTAAGTGGCTTGCCGTCATCCCCGTCTTGCTGATCAGGCAGAAAAGAACCCCTCCTGTTATCCTCCCGGCATCGCTGCCAATGTCGGTTGGAGGTATTGGTAGGCCACCGTCAGCCATGTTCCGTTATCAGACAAGTCGTCTTCTCTGGCCACTAGAATCCGCAGAGGACTCTGCTCCAGGATGTACGAGGATCTCAAGGGGCTAACGGCTCTGCCCGCAAGAGAAAGTGGCTGACCGCTAATCTTGCACTCTCATAATTTCTGGCTGCCCCTGGGCTGTGGCCTCGAGAGTGCACTGGTACCCCTGCCTAAAGGGGCAGACACCCTTTGGAAACAAGGGAAACCCTACTACCTTAAAGTTATGCAACAGTTACATCGGAAGAGATATCGGATATATCATCAGACTGTTTCTCGGCGGTCAACAAAATGGACACAACAAAACATTAAATATTTAGTGACTTTAATATAGGTGTCGCGTTTGTTTTCTTTTTCTTCTCAGCTCCCTAGATGAGCAAATCCGCTTTGTTCTGCAAAACAACCAGTGACTGCAGAATCGAGGGAAATGTTTTACTAAGGAAAGGTGATTCCATAGCGGAGATATGGCTCAATTAGGGCTCTATACGTTTCTAGTTTAAATTGTGTTGTGGTAGATTGACGTACTCGTCCAAAGTCTTCGATACTTTTTCTTAGTTTCCAGATCATAAGGTCCATGACATATTTCTACTAAAATCATACATTTGATTGTTTAAGTTTTTTTGTATGTGTGGGCAGGTATATATTAGTTGGTGAATGTTGTGTGGTCATGTAATTGAATATAGTCTAACATTGTTGTGTAGGGTCGACTACGTAGTTGGAACTGAATTAACTGTGTTTTTGTGCGATCTGATGAGATCTTGATGTGATCTGTGCTGAGTCTGTTTACTGTCATCCGTGGCCTAACATGTGTATGTCGAAGTCCACGTTCTACTTGATGGCGGATTTTAGCGGGCATTTTATCTGTATATTAGCGCGGTGTCATCTGCATACATGAATAATTGATTTATCGTTTTAAAAAATACCATTACAATACATATTATAATATAGGAGATTCATCATATCTCCTTGTGGAACGCTGAAAGGTACCAGCGGAAGTTCCGACGTCCTGGCTACATTCACGTAGATCTGTCTTCTAATTTAAAGACATGTTGTGACCACGTTCAGAGTTCTTGGTGTGATCGCCGTTGTCATCATTTTGTTAAGTAAGCGGCCATTCTGAATGATATCAGAGCCCTAGACTGCATTTGTTAGTATGTGTGCTAGGTGTGTGAACACGTGTTTGCGCTCCTTGATCATATTGTTGGTTATTTTTTTTTCTCCAGGTACAAAAGCTGCTAATTGCCGTGTTTCAGTTTCTATGTAGTGTTTCAATTCAACACGTGTTGGGAGTTCGTTTGAGCTTATTTTATCCGACTGCCACTTTCATCTCACATATGCATTAGTTGCACGCCAATCTCTTGTTTGTCTCCCTGTAAATTTAACCCTAGAGAAATTGTCGTTTGTCTCTCTCAGTTATGTTTTCAAATGGTTTCTTGAGTTTGGTCTCGGATTTGTGTGCTAGACTAAAATCATTTATTAATTATCTCATATCTCGCATTCATGCTTTTTTTAGAACCTTACAGTGATCCAAATGTTTAATAAAATTAGCCGTATGCGGTTATTACTTGAGTTTGTGCGTGTGATGGCTTTGTTTTGTTTGGTAAATGCCTATGTTAAAATGAAATGCATTTTATCTAGGTTTTTTTCTGTGTGATTAGAGGTCAGGCCAGTTGATTTTACTAGTCTCATTCGAAAAGTTAGATGTGTTTCTCTTCGCAATATTACGAGTATTGAGGCAAGACGTTGAAAATTATGCTGATACCTTTTACCGTCCCACAAGGATATACTATAGGCCCCCTCATTTATTCTTTACTGTAACGGTGATTTTATACTAACCAATAAGTTAACTAAATTACAGTACGCAGGTGACACCATACTAGTATACACTTAAAGCGTTCACTAAATCCGCCATCAGGTGGAACATGGACTCCGACATACTCGTGTGGACGACAGCGAACAGACTCCGCATGAATTACGCAAAAACACAATTCATTCAAATCAAGTTAAGCAGTCTCCCCGATGCAACAATGTTAAAGCGTATTCAATTACATAACCGTATAACACAAACTAATTATACCTGCCCACACATACAACAAAACGCAAGCATTAAAATCTGTCATTCTGAGCAATCAGTCATGGAGCTCTCTGGGGAACTAATAGCCCGAAAACTAACATAAACGAGATTTTATATAGACCCTAATTGAGTTACATATATCTACAATGTTTTTACCTGCTTTAGTGAAGCATGTTCCTCGATTCTACAGCCACTGGTTTTTCTGCAGAATGAAGCTGTTTGGCTCGTCCAGGGAGCTAACAGCAGAACAAGCGCTACTATATTGAAGTCACTAAAGGTTATGTTACTAATACATCTTATTGCAAAACGCGTCTTGGTATTTTTCTGCCAAAAAAATAATGAGACCTACATAGTTAAACAAACCGACATACAGTTAGATCAAGATTATACTGAACCATATACACACGCAAACAAGCAATTAGACTCGAATAGAATAGCCTCTCACTATTACGTTAAGTTTTTCATCAGCAAGTCCACCACAAATTTGTAGCCTACCTGCAGATTAGGTAGCTATCAATGAGCTTAAAGTAAGCTTAGTTAGAAGGTAAAGCTTTTTATTGTCACTTTTCGAGGTTAGTACATTACTGGAGCACAGCCATAAAACAGAAAAAAACAACAATATAAATTGAAGCAAGCACCGCAACGTGTTGATTCTTGATGTTACCAAAACGTGGGCATGGACGGATGCGTTTCTCGATATGACGTTAGGACAATCTAATACAGCATTAACAGTACAATATCAGATGCTAAAGATCCATAAAAATGCGCTTCCAAAAACGTCATATATGAAAAATGACGTTGATTGAAGCGCAGAATTCAATATGAGAGCTTCTCACTTCTGTGCGTTCGTAGTAGTAGTAGTAGTCAAACTGCCTGTGAAGCGTGTCGACTTAGATACTAGTCATCTGGCCAAATGCCTAGATAAAATAGAGCGTCGAGCCCGGTGGCATGGTGGCTTAAGTCTGCGCCTCGCAACCGAAGGAGACACTAGATAGGTGCGCGGGTTCGAGCCCCACAGTTGCACATTTGTATTTATGGGGGTCTGTCTATGAAGCAATGTGAACAACAGGCCCGTGGACGTTAAATCTTGGTTAAGGGTCACTTTACTTACGTTAGATAGAATAGAGCTCTAGTTGCGCGCTTAACTGAGTTAGGGCGATGTGATCCTATAGCAGCAGATAGTGATCTATGGCGGATAGAGTGAGTGGCTGGTGATCTGTAGGCACAACCAACATGATGAGGTGGATGGAGATCACGAGTCAAATGACCAATACTTTAAAAAAGACGGTACTTTCTTGTGCCGCTTGTTCTTCTGTAGTGGATCTTTAGATGACCACCCGTGTCGAGTACGCGCCAATCGAGTGGATGGCGGCCTCGCTTTCATCTTGTTGAGAAACCGAGAGCCCCTACACAAAGATACAGCTAACTTTTGGAAAACGATTTACAAGGTAATCAACGAGCTGAGAAGGTCGGTCATACGCCGAAAGCTTTAGCTTGATGTCCAATGTGTCAGCGCGGATCGAGCCTCAATTGGTTGAAGGACGTCTAGTCGCTTTACAGCTTCGCAAGGGTTTTAGCGTTTAATGCCGAGATGTCGCATTTTGGTTCGCTATTGCGTGCTCCCGAAAGGGAGAAAGTTCCACCATAAATTACACTAAGATCCAGGGTTCCGCACGGTAAAATTAAATAGCACCGTCAAAGAAACCGTGCTTTGACTAGTTGCGTCACGTGGTCTGAATACTACATATGCAGCCAAAATATACCTGTGTGCAACAAAATCCAGATCACACCCTTACCTGCACCTGTTTAATAAGGATCCAGGACCGTCATGGAGCCTATAGTAACCTACGAAGTACAATCGACTCACAGAGCCTTATATAAATAGCTGTATACTTTAGCGCAAGTCCCTAAAAATAATTACCTGGCAAAACTATGAAACGTGCATAAAATGTTGATTAAAGTTTAGGTCAGTACCAATTTATATCCCAGTGTCAGTACATTACAGCTCGCGGAAGAACCACACGTGCATGAATAATCATAGACGGTGGTTGACAGATTGAAGACACTATGAACTTGATGAAGCCCATAGCTTGGCCACAGCTGGCTATCGAGGGCAGCCGTATAGCGTCAGCTCACGCGGGAATTCTACTCTCAGCCGAGCAGCAGACCCAACTGTATTAGGTGTAGCATTTACGCAAAATCTATGATGGATGCCGCAATTAGCTGTTATGCCAGTTTTCGCAGATAGTCAGTAGGATAAGGCAAACATGAGCAACGTGCTTACATAATCTGTATAGACTAGCCAGAATAGTCCTGGAGCGCTGAAAGTAAAAAACAAGTGGTCAGAACTAGCCTTTAATACAATAGAGTGGTTTTTATATTAGGATAATGAGCTTAGAGTGGTTCTTCCATAGGCTTATATTAGGCCATCAGCGTTCTAATGTCCAGGCAATGTGGCATTTAAGAAACAATCGAAGGACCATACATTGAAATTAGAGTATTTTTCAACTGCCCTAAGAGTTTGCTCGTTACATCCAGAGCAAATATTACGTGCGGCCTGTGCCAGCAAGAAGACAATCTTTCGCGACACAGTGTAGTCATGCAAGCTCTAAATATTTTCTGCCAGTGACACCATATGCCCGTATAAAGCTTTCGTTGCTAAAAAAAAACGTATGCAAAACTGCCCCTATTGATAAGCGTCGTCGTTGGCTCGCATTCACTAACAAACCATCGATCGGCACTTACACAATTGATCAAGATGAGGTTACCCGCATTATATTCTCTGACGACTTTGGTTCGTTTAACCGGTCTTCTTTTGCAAGACACTAAGTAATGTTGTGTACAAAAACCACTAGGTACAATCGTTTTTGTCGCATTCTATAGACATGTTTTACAAAGTCAGCTCTTTATTGTGACGTTGTGATTGTCTGTTTAAAGAACAGAGATCTAGGCAATATGTAGTTTACAGCTCTGCACACCAAAGAAAACACCTTTACTTTTTGTTTTATCTACCAGCTGACTTAATGCCTAAAAGTGACTCTCGTCTCGTAATAAGACTCTCGTCTACGCCCAGCTTGAGCTTAGAAAGCGTACAGAGGAACTTGATGTAAGTACCGATATTATCCCGTCTAAAAGCTGAGAGCGTGTGCATCAAATACGATGATTTGAACGAGGCAACACAGTAAAACAGTGCCGACCCTTCCCTTCACTATCATGAGTTGCCTGCGCACTCAATTCAAGGCTAAATATTCTCCGTCCAGTACTACTTCCCCTGGTTATCTGGGATAGCAATTCAACAAAGGCGTCATCTAGACTAGCTTCATAGCGAGCGAGCGTGTCTAGATGACCTAGAATTGGAGTTTCGTAATACAATGGACAGTGTCAATTTGCCTGCACTTTGTTTCACGTTTGCCTCAACTAGGCTGTGTCTGTGTTCGGTATCTCCTTGCTCTTGACGTACAATACGAGTCAACAAAGTGTGCTACAGCTACCTCGAGCGCACTCGAAACACACCCACACACACACAACATGCCGCTGCTGACTGCTCTGACTTCTGAGCCGCAGCGTTTGCGAATTTCCAAATGTTGTTTCAAAATTGCCGCTAGCGTTTAAATTTTCCCTCCGGCCCGATACCTCGCCCTCGCCCCGACCACTCGTACCGTCAGCTATATCTGACTGGCGTAATGGGCGGGCTCATACGCGTTCTCGAGCCGTTCTTGCTGGGCAGCAAAGCAGCAGCACCACAGGACACAAATCAAAGCTACCATCGAAGACTAGTCTCTAACTAGCCTTTCTAGTAGTTGTAGTAGTAGTAGTAGTAGCCGGCTCAGTGTTACGGCAAGCAATCGAGTTCTGCGATGGCGAAGGCAGAATCAGCAAAAAAATGCGAATATGACGGAGAAGATCACATCTATTCGGCTGCCAGCGGCGATGTGGGTCGTACGCCCGAGGAACACGACAGCATACTAGCATTCAAGCAAAATGTCAAGTACCTCATCGAAGTTCTCTCCATCAACAATAATCGAGCCAATGTACGTATGTCTTTTGGGTGCGTCTATCTTCTTTGTTAGTTGTTGCTGAGATTCGTTTTAAGTATTTTGTCAATTCGCTTGGGGTAATAAATAATTCTACAATAATATATATATATATATATATATATATATATATATATATATATATATATATATATATATATATATATACATACATAAAGTCTTAGTTTGTCAACGTGAACATTTTATATACACAGAGCCTTAGTTTGTCAATGTTGAAGATTTGGTAACATGTTGGCGGCTGCACTGGGCACAGTTACACGCGAATGCACTATCACCTCCCCAAAAGAGCACTGCTTCGGCTAACATGTGTATGTGGCTTGCAGATGCGCGCCATCAAGGAGTTACTTCAGCGACTGGCACCCGAGCTCAAAACAATCGATCTAAGCGATTTTGATTGCCTATGCGCCGTACAGAACTATCCGTACAGTAAGCGCCGTCTTGTCGACAACCTGGCCTTAATGAAACGCTTTTTCACCGGGGTCACTGTGCAAGTAAGGTTATTCCACGGCCCCACAGAGATCGACGGCTTTTTCAAATTCAGACGCGCGACTAGTACTGGCAATGACGATATCGAAATTATTAAGACTGGCGAAGAGGTGCATTTGCCCATTGCGCTCAATCAGGGTACGTTTCGGAGGGCATTCATGCAGTTTTCAACGTCCTCCGGTTTCGATTTCGTGGTTCGGCTGACGGATATCACCGATCGTATTGCCCTCGACTCTGAGTACGTGCTCGTTGTAACCGGCTCCGAATGTTTTCGGGCGCCGTCGATCAAGCATCATGAGTGTGATCCTTACCTTTGGCACGATGTCATCGATGTGGATTCTGTCTGGCAGAACGCAAATAGCCTGCTCCGAAGGATCGATCCAGGTACACACACATTCGAAACACTCGAGCCGCCCCCGGTGTACGCAGCGCTGATTTCAATTAGGTGGGACGGCCCTAAGAAGCGATAGAGAATGGTACTGAATAAACTGCACTTTTAAGTTTCGGGGGAGCCTTTGTACAGGCGAATATCGTGGATTTCTATTTTCTGTTAGACACAGTGTGAGCAAGCCAGTATTCGACGGCGGCTTGCTTAGTCATTCGATTGGAATTGGACGGTTAGGTACCATCACACTGCTGAAAATCTATCACATAGTCTTAGAAGACGTCCATTCTTAGCAGACGTCCATTCTTAGCAGACGTCCGGCAGCGGGCGGGCGCATAAAATGTTAATATTTACGTTGCTCTCTTTGCGCTGAGTATATAGCTATGGCGCACTGCTGAAAATCTATCACATAGTCTTAGAAGACGTCCATTCTTAGCAGACGTCCGGCAGCGGGCGGGCGCATTAAATTTAATATATTATTTAGGTATTTAATATTTACGTTCCTCTCTTTGCGCTGAGTATAGAAAAGGTAGACTTTATGCAGGTCGACAAGCTTGTCTCCATGGCTACGATATATCCAGTAAATGCATTAATATATCACTGTAGTCGTTGTGACCTTCGACAAACGAGATTAGGCTTCGGTCGAGAGTTTTTGCGAGGGCCAACTTGACTGTCCCAATCAGACACTCGTAGAAACCACCGTTATTGGCCTATTGCAATTGGAACAACGTTTCAACGGCGTTTTGATAGGCTGTCTGGCGCGAATCACGCAGTCGCGCCGTCGAAATGGCGACAATATTGTGTTGACACCAAAGCGTGCATTGATACGGTGCTATTGGTGGGTTAGTGGAGTGGAACGCGATCGTATTGCGCACCAGTCGAGACTCGTCTGGTGAGCAATACGATCGCGTTTTTCTCGCTGTACGAAAAAGGCGTTCTTTGAATGAGGCGAGAGCGGCCTCCTCTCAAAATATTGTCAATTATCAGTTGAGAAAAACCGAGCTTTGTCAATTACCAGTTCGAACCAAAATCGAGCGTTCGAAGTACGAGATACGACGCAAGCGCACGAACACGGATGGCGTCAATATACTTACTGAATCGGGTCATCGAGTCGTCCGTTTTATGGCCATGTGCAGCAGAACCGACTCGGCACGTTAAGGCTGCCTGCTGAGTCGCAGCATATATTTGGATGAGTTTAGCGGCCACACCCGCACAGGACTGCTATGACGATCAATATGTGTAAGCGGTGGTGTTGTAACCAATCCTCTGAGGAGCCGAGCGCGAAGCTCAACCGACAAGTCGACAAAGAGTCCGAAGCATGATGGTGCGCGGATGTTGCTCATTTCATACCGATAGGGAGGATCCCACACTCCGCATCCACTCGATCTGCCATCTGTGTGGCGGCGTGGTCTAGGGGACTAGTGCGCTAGTCATGGTTGTGATTATCTACGTGCGCGTGTGCGGTTTGCGCAAATGCAGTGCAAACCGCTTGGATGTCCAAGCTCCACCAGGGTTTAGCAAATTGCCGTCAACGCCGCCCTCTCCGGTTCGGCCCCCGACCGCCCGGGGCAGGCAGCTGTCAGGGTCGTAGCCAAGACGTGCTTGTCTAACGGAGTGTCCGCCAAGCGAGCGAACTTGTTCGTACAGAAAGACTACAGAGCAATTTTGTTACGATGAACCTCGTCTGGCAGGTGCGCTGTGCCGTTCCGGAGCGACGTCTGGTCGGCGAAACCACTTAACACGATAAGTAGCTTAAAAGTGTCTTCGGCACGGACGCCCACTCAAGAGTACTGGTGAAACGAGGCGGTTGCTGGCCGCCGCCGCCGCCGTGCGTACATTGCCTGGCGCCAGCTCATCCGGGCTCAGCGAGGCCACGCACCGGATGACGGAGCTCTCAATCTCTCGAACAGGTACAAAAAGGCCCGCACCCTTTAAAAAAGAGGAGTGAGGCCTTGTCATAGAGGGCCTTGCTAGAAGAGACCGAGGATGAGCCGTCAGGCCGACCCGTTCGATCGTGCTCGCTATCTGGAAGACGCCACGGACGAAATCCCGCCCGGAAGTTGGGCCGTGACACCCTAATATCTAAAGAGAATGGATCTCACAGACCGATACACCTACTGGGCACGCTGGCCAAAATATTCAAAGCTAACTTAAAGCAGAGAGAGCTCCTCTTTGACTCTTGCTCCTGTTGCTGCTCGCAGTTCTCCTGCGAAGGGTCACTGCGAAGGAAGCTCGTGTTAATCTTTGAGTCGGTAGTGTTGGGTTATAGCCCGCTAACAAATAGCCGTGTGCTCGTCCTCCGCTTTGGCTGGGAACTTGCGCATTGCCTAAAACAGTTAGTGGAGGCGAGCTTTCATCTGGCGGAAATTCTCCTTGGGAGTCATATGAAGGCGCAGCATACGTAGTATTCGCTGCTGTTTTTCCTAAAAGAACGTCTCAACGAAATACGAGAAATGGCCATATTTGTATTAGTAAGAGCCACACTGGGGAAAGACCGGAAATGTTTCAGCCAGAAGTAAGATATTGTTGAGCACCGTGGCATTCCTGCAGTTGTGTAAAAAATGGTTACCTCTAAAAGGGTCATCCGGTTATGTAGGTAGTCCGATATATTTCTGGTTAAGTAGCAAAAGTCTATAGAGGGGGTCTTTCCTATAGATGGTTACTAGCGTGACCCTCTAGGTGACGAAAAGCATTTTAGTCATCAATATGTTTATTCCAAGGGCAACGCGTTTTTAAAAAATTGTACTAGGGATCGGGGAGAAAACCGTTCACCCCCACAAAACCGAAGAGACTACCCCAAAACGGACTCGACCTTTTTAGCCAGGCAACTAAAAAATCATATTTAACTAGGTCGGCGATTTTTCATGAGGCAGACACGGAATCGGTCCATAGCATATTCATCGCTACCGCTTTCGGATATTTCTCTAGCAGGAGGATGGCCGCACAGGCGGGGACACCGGTTGCGTCCGGCGTCTTAACCTACTTGAGTGGGGCACTTATGCTGTGTACCCCTTGCAGTGACTAATAAAAGCTTTGGTTCTATACCAGGGAGACGCTACATAAGATATACAGTCCCAAAAAGGGTGTTGTGAGAAGACCCGTAATGCGCAGCACCCCGTTATTCTCTTCAACAGGCGGCTTCGCGAGTCGTCTTTAGTTTTCCTAGAAAAACTATCCACAAAAATTTACTGCTTCGTAAGATTTCCCTGAGTTGGAGGACGGTCAAAGCAAATCTGTGATTGAAGGCAGGCGGTCCGCCTAGACCCAGCTGCTCCCGAAAGGGTCGCTACCGGGTATCCCCTTGCTTGACGGGATGTTCGCACTCCGGATGGTAGAGTTGGCCCGGGAGAACGTGCGTACTCGTGCGTTTGAGGAGATCCAAGGCTTCGCGGGATCTTCTAGTACGTATCTACAAAGCGCTTATGGAACCAATTCTAACTTACGGAATTACTCTGTGGGGCGCCACGTATTCCACGACCCTAGACAAGCTAAGGGTCGTTCAGAATGACGCGGTTAGAGCCATAATAGGTCTTCCTCGTCGCGCGAGTGTGACTCCATGGTACACCAGGCTCGGGCTTCTCAAGCTTGATCAGCTGACACGTTTAAAGTTAGCCGTGCTAGCCTATAAGGTGCAAAGCAATGGAATCCCTTCAGATTGTGTTTTTGACTTCGTCCTTACCCCAGTACGTTCGCAGCGCTACAGGAACCAACTCAGAGTGCCAGGGTTTAGACTCACTTTACTTCGGCACTCACTGGCCTACATGCTGCCCACGGTCTGGAGCTGCCGTTGGCGCTTCGAAATACAAGCCGGGCCGCTGTTTTTAAACGACATCTTCTCTTACTGCTGAAGAACGAAGAAACAGTGACTCCGAGTGAATTGTTTTAAACTTATTTTACTATATAGGTATTAAACTTGTATTACGTTGTTCTAAAGTTTTAAACTTGTATTGTGTTACTTATACTCAATTTTCTTGCTTTACACTTCTGATTTGTGCATACATTCGTAAACTTCTGTTGTGCTACTTATACTCAATTTTATTGCTTTATCGCGTACACACTTTTGATCGGTACAAAGACTCGTATATTATGTATAATTTGAATGAAAGGTGACAGATTGCCAACTTGTTGGGCACGTCAATAAACCTGATTGATTGATTGATTGAACCCTGCACGTGGTCTTTAGGAGGATTTGGAGCCCTCAGTTGTAGCTAGATCGACCTCGTCGACCTTTTTCGAAACTCAGCGGCTTACTAGCGCAATTGTTTGGAACAAATCCATTTATAATAAAAGCGTAATAAAAGTATCCTAATTACTAAAACAATTAGACTATGTGTATAATGGATAATGTAAGACAAAAAGGTTTTCTGTAAAAAATATTTTAGTGGTACATTAAGCTGGAAGACCATAAGTAAAAACACGCTATGTAGGCTAAATTTAATCTAGGAGAAACCGGGGCCGCTGCCGTAAACGTAGATTCGAAATCGGCAGTGTCGGTAATCAAAACAGGACTGGCGGGGCAAGAAGAATTCAAGTGCCAATATACTCATAAGGGTGCACGAACTCTTTTAATTTGCACTTGAAAAAAACCGTCAGCTACTTACAAATAGCAGCCCGTCAAACACATCAGAGATTGCAATATGTTTGGAATATAACGTATATGTTGAGGTTGTTAGGTACTCAAGCATGCCACAAGCATCGAAGACCGATCGATATGAGTCGAGGAAGGTTAAAGTCATGATTTATAACTTATGTCAAGACAATGATTACTTGCAGAACTTTGACGAAGCGTAAGAATAACCAACTCTAAAGTGGGCGCATTATGCTATTACATGTCCCTTGAAGCTCAGTAACGAAGTCAGGCACTGTTAATGAAATCGTGCAAGTGATTTAATTTTAACATTCTATATTGCGTACCAAATATAAGGAATATAACGCTTTTAGAATTTAGTAAAATCTGAGTCCAAATCGCAATCAAGCAGAATCAAACAAAACGGAAAATCAGCAGGACCAGATCTTAGCGCCTGTAAACGCCTCAAGAAGAACGTAAATGTAATGTGTTTAACTTAACAACGCTATTCAATACTGTATATATATAGAACATATTGTGATGATTTATTAATCATTCACAATACGTTTGCACACTTGGCAGTGCTCGCCGTTATATATATATGTATATATATGCCCCTCCTTGCAGTTTCAGTTACACCCGTGTCTAGGTTACCCATTTTTCTGAATTTAAAATGTTCTTAATTCAATTAATATATATATAATATATATATATATATATATATATATATAAGTCCAACATGCGGTGACCAAGAAGCGAGGCGTATTCTACTACACACAGGCGACAAGAGACACAGGTTCGACCATTGCCCAACCGTTACACATTAATGTCTATGGGGTCCGTCCTACGGAGTAATGTAAAAGCGATTTCGTGGACGATAAACGTTGGCTGTAAGTCAACGAATTACGCCTTCTCCGATTTATAGATGCAAATAATTTATACTCTTCCATCCTTACTTCGTATCCGGTGGAAAGAACTCATTCATGCTCATGAAGAATGAGGCAGAAAGAAAGGCAGAGAGAGAGAGAAAGGGAGAACTTGAGAGATAATATTCAGGTCGCTGCTGCGAGCTCAAAGCCTAACAAGTTTCAGGCGCTCGCCGTTCACTAGCAGAAACGAAGCTTCTACCCCTTCCGTCAGACTTTTTTTGTCGCCGTCATATTTCTTGTACAGCAGTGACTGCAGGCTAAAACCGCCGGTGCCAACGCAACGAACGTCTAACCTGGCGGAAAGGACTCAGGTGGGTACATGATGTTCCCGGTAACATTATATAGCCCACAAATTCACCAATAGCATCGTCGCTCTTGAACTGCGTTCATCACGCAGGCAGAAAACAAAACCATGGCATACACAGCGCCGGTCACCATCTAAGTTTAAGAGTATAAGAATAATACAAATGCATTTACGTTCATCTTGAAGTGTGAAAGGCAACGTATTGAAACGCTCACTCTTGGAACGCTTTTCGATGTTGCGGCTTTTGTTCGTTTCAACAATATTGTGTAACAGCCTGTTCTAAACGTGTCCTCAGACAATTATGTCTGACATGTGCAGACGAGTTTCGATATTATATATATCTTTGTTTGTCCAGGTGACTGATGAAGCAATGATCTCGCTCCACCAGCACTGCGTTAAGTCTTTGGCAACCGCTTCCATGCTTTTACTGAGGTCGTGTGCTTTGCGGCCTCTATATTTTGACCTCTATTTATTTCAACTTTTTGCGATCATATCATTCGAGCAGTGTTTCCTGTTTGTTGGATGTACTAATGTGTTGTGGTGGTAGTCCAGTTGCCTCATAAGCATCACACCCTCAGTCACTCTAAAGATCCTTCTAAATGTGCTCCTCCTTGCCGCACCTTTAATGGCGCTTTCCAATTTTGCAAGATCTTCTTGGCACGTGATCATCTCTAGGACAGTTATGGTAGAGTAGTGCGCTCTTTTTACCTAGTATGGCAATCCAGCAAATCAGTTCCGATAAATCCGTCATCGCACTGTTCCGGTGGAGAAGGTACCCAATACCGCTTCTAAACCTTCTTAGTCGGTAGCGACACGGGTTTTCTTTGTAGGTTTCTGTTACACCCGTGACTAGGTTGCCGATTTCTTTCAATATCTCTACTGGGCTCTGCAAAGCGATCGGTTTCGACCTATAGGAACAATCGGTTTCGAACTCTCTCCTGTGTCTAACAAGCATGTCTTTTCACCTTTGCCAACAGGAAGGCCAGTTGTTTTCGTGAAACAAGCATTCTTCATTATCTACGTCAATTTTCCTACCTTCAGTCGGTATACGAGTTGAACCTATTTCCACAAGCTAGCCAGCGAAAAAGGCTTTGGTTGGTGTTATTTAGCGTGGCACATCTTGATCGTTTGCATCGGCGTGATTTATGATTACAGCCCTAACTTCGATCTGTTATGTTACTCACTGCTTACAACCTAAACGCAAACACACAGGTATTTGTTGAAACGCACAGCAGCTAAGCAGTCCTAGCGTTACCGACACATCATGCGACAATACGTAATGTCCTTCAGAATGATGCCCGACAATACGTAATGTCCTTCAGAATGATGCCACTGACGTTGACTGTGGCGTGTGCTAATGTTCAGAGAACCGTACCCAAGTGCCCCCGAAAAAATGTGTTGCCCCCGTTGTTTATACCGTCAACACTGGCACAGTTACATCCGTGGTCACTGTACGCATTGCTAAATGGACACATCGTAATGGCTTATCTTTGCATGTACCCTAATAAGTACATCAATAGAGTTGTTAGATTAGTACTCATATTCACATTGTGTAATAGAGGGTTTTTTAAGGGAGGTTTCTTCTGTATCATAGGAGCTAGAAAATTCCGTTTTTCTTTTATCGGCCTGTCTGAAATTGAATTGAAATTTTGCTGTTTGAATTTACGTGCTGATAAATAGCGCTGAATCTTTTGCTGAGCACTCCTCGATAGATGTAATATCGTTCACACAACCTATACAATGTATACATAGCTGAAACACAAAACATGTTTGACCTAAATTATTACAGACAGGTGTATATATATATATATATATATATTATATATATATATATATTCAAATTCGTCTAGTGGAACAGAGCTGTTACAAGCTGGCGTACGACAACGTCGTCTCAGCTTGGCTATGCAGGTGAATCTCGATACGATCTCCAAACGACCGTCAAACATGCGCAAATCGAGGATGCTCTATGTGGACCTTAAACAACTCGAGGAGCTGCAGCTCAATATCGGCCGATCGCAGCGGCAAGCTAAGCAGGGCCTAACAAGTTGCCGGCGTTCGCCGTTCACTAGCAGAAACGAAGCTTCTACTCCTAGTGCTTTTTTTGTTGTGGCCATCATATTTCTTGCGCCGCAGTGAATGCAGGCTGAAGCAGGTCATCAGTGTTCGCAACAGAAGTGTAAGCAGCCGGAACCATTTGAAAGGGCTCAGGTGGGTACATTGTTGGTATCGTTCACGAACGCCGTAGCCCACAACACAACTCCACTATTAACATCGTCGCTCGTAAGCTGCGTTCCATCATTCAGCCAGAAAACGAACCGATTGCATATAGAGCCAATCACAATACCAGAATATGCCGAAAAGAAGTTCATCTTGAAGCGTGATTGAAATTTTCTTGAGCTTACTCTGGGAACTCTCTCAAAATTCTGTAGTGTTTGAGCTTACTCTGAGAACATTTAAAATTTCGTAGTGTTTGAGCTTATTCTGGGGGAACACTTAAAATTCTGTAGTTTCTTTTTCGAATAATCAGTATAGTGTAGGATTTTATCTATTTTAGTATTATATTTCAGTAGGTTGTCTATTTAATACTTCTGACACGTCTAAAAACGACCATATTCATACTGAACATTAGAATTTGAACTTTTAAAAATGAGAGTCGATTTGACTATTCTATTTTTTTTTAATATCTAAAAAGCTTTAATTTTTTTTCTAAAAAGCTTAAAATGCGTTACGGGATTATTTGTTGGAGGTTGTGCAGAAACCGTTAGGTGACTCGGGCGTTGATTTATTGCATTGCATTTCTTGGTGAACCCAAGCCCATATTAACTCTGGTCAAACTTTTCGAGCTGGCATACAGCAAGGTAATCCACATGATCTGTACTTCGTAGTGGCCTCCACTGAGGCAGCCTTGGGATCAAGGGTATGCTTGTCATATGTAGTGCCCTTGTTGGAAAAGTTTACAATGAGATAGCAGAAATAATTGACAAACTCTAGTTCTGTTCCACCGAGGAGGAGGCAGTCGAAACGGGTTAGTGGCTTTCCTCGTCCGAGCGTAATTACCTTTGTTTTGTCAGTGCTCCGAACGATACGAAAACCATTTGCAGCGCAGTAGTTTTCCAAAGTTTTCAATCTTCTGAGCAAATCAACTTTGGACAACAGAATGCGCATAAAATAGTCTCCCCGTGAGTAGCCTGTTGTTTTTCATAATTGCCATCATGCTCACAGACTTCGTCGTCGAGGATGACATGATTTTACATTGAAGACACTTGCCAGAATATGAAGTAGCCTGGGTAGTGTGCCGGCACTGGCTAGCTTTCGTAGCACGTAGTCGATCAGATGACGGTTGTTAGATTTGCGAAAGCCGGGTGGAAATGCCGAGAAACAGTCCTCTCCACTTTGGCATGTCGAAATATTTTTGCCAATGCTGTCAAAAAGAATTTTCCTTTATAGAAATCATGCTGCTCCGGTAGTAACGTTCATGCATGAGAGGCGAGTGGTGGGTTAGAAGCAAACATCTCGTCGTTGCAGCTCATTAGATGCTTTTTGACAAACCTATTTTCCCTCTATTTATCTTCAGGGCCTGGAGATAATGAGAAGGTCCCGAACTTGTCTGTAAACCTTGGCCGGTTAAAGCCATGGGATAAAGCAAGCTTTGTAAGTTTATCTGAGGAGTGGGTTTATAACCAGTCCGCGCTCCAGATAATCACCCGCTGGCATAAAGCGCGCCAACTCTTATTCGCTTAGATGTACGCACCTGGAAGGAGTGGTTAGGCATCTTTTCACTGAAATGCTTATATAGAAAATACATGTCTCTTGAAGCCAGAGACCTGCATTGGTGCTCGTAAGATTCATGGAAAAAGCAAATATTTCGATGAGGAGCCCGGGCCAGACTGTGCTCTTTCGGAATTCGGGTCACGGGAGTCCGAAAAGAAGGTGGGCATCTAAGAACCGCTGCAGATCCTCAAACCGTACTCATGAAGGGGTTCCGTCAGTCCTAATAAATCTCGTTGATAGTTCAGTTTTGCTGCACGAATAATGGGCCTGAGAGCTTTGGAGCTTTGGAATGCGGTACAGATCCTTTCGGTGAGGTCTCTGGTGGAGTCTGCTGAGCGACTGTTGCTGTGCATTCCAACAGTTGTTAAGTGTGACATTTCGATTACGACTGCATTATCTTCTGCTAGTAGTAGGTGAGAGTTTTTAGAACAGGGACCGATTAAGACAGACACCTTTCGTTGGTATTCCCCTGCTGCAGAGCATTGGTTGTTATCTCCCGGAACGTAAAATATTTTCGTTGTAATTTGTCAATACAATTACGTCCACGCCGCGCAGGTTAATATGTGATAGAAAGTTACAGCAAATTAACGTAACACACTACTCGCTAAGCGCTTACATGCGGGACTGGATATTATACAATTTAATTATATGGTTACAGGGAAATGTAAGTAACTAGCTACATCAGGGCCTGTGAGGAATGCTACCAGTCGAGCTCATACTCGAGGCAGCCCCTCATTGGTATATATCACACATATCAGTGGATATTATGTACATGCGATATATATATATATATATAGTCAATAGAAAAAAATCAAATTAGGTAAAAATCCTGATTTACTAAAATTGTTTATATATATATATATATATATATATAATATATATATCTATAATATATATATATATATATATATATATATATATTCATATATATATACAGCAAGCTGGCGTGACGACGGCGTCGTCCCAGCTACGCGATGCAAGTGAATCTCGATGCTATCCTCGAACGGCTGTTAAAAGTACGCAAAACAAAGGCGCTTTATGTCGACCTTAAACTCGAGGAGCTGCACTTCATAATCGAGCGGTCGCAAGAAGTGATCTCCGCTCAGCCAATGTTTGTCGAGCTCGACCCGCCACTACACGTTTGTGGAGACACGCATGGCCAGTTTCACGATTTGCTCCGCATCCTCAACTATGGTTAGTCACAGTCCGATTTAAACTGCCCTCGTGAGGGTTATCTAACCCATAGTCATAGTAACTAATAGCTTTTGTAGTAAGATGTTGTTGCTGTTGCCACCGTTCATCCGTCCGTCGTCAAGACCACTTTATCACCAAAATAAAAATAACCAGTTTCACGCAATCTACTAATCCCAAACCTTATCGATAATAAACACAATTTTTTGGTTGGTGTTTGTTGTACCCAGTGCTTGCTTTAGAGAAGTTTCTTTTGTTCTGTCTATACATTTTGTTTTTCAATTTTAAGAACGTTTAATAACAGAATACTCATATGCTAGTGCAATGATTATCTTTAGTTAGTGTGAGTTTAGTTCTGTCTGGAGGCTGAAAGGAAACTCAGCGCCTATTATTATTATTATTATTTAGGAGGCGGGTTTTAAATGCGCTGTCAGACGCAGTTTTAAAAATCAATAAAATAGGCGTATGCCGGGTTGTTTGAACGTATATTCAATGCTCATACATAAATCCTGAACAGGAATCCGGACTAGCAGATTCCTCATTTGTTTTTTATCCAATTGTCTGAAATTCTTCTCACGGAGAAATCCATCCGGCTATATTTAATATGTGCGTAAGCGCTGCATGGCTAAAAATATCCGATAAGTAGCTATTAACGCAATGCTCTTGAATTCAGACCAAATTACGTGCATTTTCTACTTAGAAGCTTGCTTCTGCTATAGAATTCTATAATCAAGCTCAGACAACTACTCTTTATGCCTCCTTGAGTTTTGTAAATTTATCGTTTGGGACCTTAGCGTACATGCTACTGCCGTAAAATTAATTGTGGCATAATCATGTAACGGTCAACATTTCCTTCAGTCTTGTCTGGCATTTGCCTGGTGCTACATATCTTAGTGCTTTGTTTTTATGCTAGTTTACTATGTTTATTGAGTGCTTTTTACTTTATTTTATTGTAATACTTAGTTATTTGATACGGTGCTTCATATTAAATAACTTCTGGAATGGTCGCACAATGGTACTACTTTTTAAATGTACTGGTATATGAAGATGGCACACATTTGTGTATTTAAAGGATGTTGTTGTTGTTGTTGTTTTGGGTTGTTGATGCTGCTGCTATTGTTGATTTTTACTATTGCTAGTACCGCTAACGCAATTAGTGTTGTTGATAATTGTCGTTTGTGTCAAACTCATTTCTTCTGGTTTTTGTATTGCCTGTTGTCTGTAGTACTGTTGATGCAAATATTGTTATTGCCCATGTTAAAAACTATCACTGGCATCATCGTCATAGCTGCTGTTATTGTTGTTGTTCATACCGCGCCTACTAGATAGATAGTATTGCTGTTGAATGCTCTTCTTATTATGTGCGACTCTTGCATTGCTTCATACTTGTCGTTCACACATATGATGAACTGTGCGTTTGCTTTCGCTGCTTTTGCCGTTACCGATATAATTAGCACCTCGGTAAAATTGCCGCTTTTCTGGCAATATATAGTACTGTATCTCTATCCTCGTATCTCTTGTGTAATAATGCCTCTGACCTGTTGACGTGCTAATAGCTTGATATTACTTATGCAAGCGCGTTGCATGTTCGGGTAACGTTTCAACCAATAACAATGTTTGCAATAAACGTTATATATGTAAAGATGACTGTGTATTTGATGTTAAGATGTTGCAAGTTACGTAACTACTCTGTAAACAAAATATCGGCTTATTGAAGAAGGCTGTTACTGAAACCGTGCTACGCGTTTCAGGAAAGCTCCCTCCAATGGCGAACTATCTCTTTCTGGGCGACTACGTTGATCGGGGACGAAACTCGATCGAGGTTCTAGCACTCCTGCTTATCTACAAGATCAAGTACCCGGGCAATTTGTTCATGTTACGGGGCAACCATGAGTCGGTTCGAATCAACTCGATGTACGGCTTTCTCACGGAGTGTCGGCATCGATACAACCTCGAGCTCTACAACCGTTTCAACGACCTGTTTGCGTGGTTTCCTCTGGCTGGTAGAGTATCGTCGTTCACGGCCACTGTTCAATACCGACCAATCATAGTCGTTTTAGACATTCAGATAGAATTCGGCGCGCTAAATGCAGAAGAGATATTACGGTAGGCAAGTATCGATCGATTGAAAGCACAATGCTCCCGAGGCAAAAAGGTCTGCTGCGTAGATAATTCAGTTTGTTGTTAGTAAAGCATTCTGTTGCATCAGGCACATTGTTACTTGGAATCGGACGGCAGTTCTATTAAACATTGTATCAGGCTGTGATCATTGTTTATATTATTATTATTATTATTATTATATTCGTCGCAGTGAATCAAGAACGCTGACTCGGCTTGTTGTCTCTTAATTTGCTCACCTTAGGCGAGCTATACTTTAGTATGCCGTTTTTTAGACTATCTTTTTTTCATCTATTATGTATACAAACGGACTAGTTTTGTGTGTGTGTGTGTTCTCATTCGCGTGTGTAAATAAAGGTGCAGTTAAACTATTTAATGAGCGGAATAGACCCAATGCATATATATATATATATCCTCATCATTTATTAAGGAATACAAATAGAGCTACAATTGTCCACAATTGAGCGGGATAGATAGGTAGAAACGCACGTTTGCACATATACATACGCGCGTTGTGTTGGCGGCGGGTCTGCGGGAAATTGTCGCGCGAAACAGGCTTGGTGGCGGATAAGATTTTCTGCTGCCATGGGGGGCCGTCACCGGACATCCACACGTGGGACGACGTGCGATCGCTGTCCCGGCCGCTTCTCGACGTGCCGGACCACGGCATTGCGTGCGACTTGCTCTGGGCTGATCCCTCACCGGGCACCGGCTGGGTGCAGAGTGACCGAGGCGTGTCGTTTCTGTTCGGGGCAGACGCGCTCACGGCATTTCTTCAGCAAATGGGCCTTGACCTTGTAGCTCGCGCCCACCAGGTACGTCTTTGACACGACACCCGTGAAGATGTGAAGGTGCTCTGAAAACTCGTTCCTTGCTTATTCGGCAAGGGTCACTAATTGACTACATTGCTTATTCGGTAATCACTAATTGACTATAGATCTATCTACTTCGACGGGACGCAACAATACATCATCCATCACTTTGCGCTAGGATTGATTAAAACGATGTATAGATTCGAGTAAGAACAGTAATGCCACACTGCAAATGAATGCATCATTCAAATAAGTATAAAGTTAGCTAGCCTTAACACGCGACTAGAATGTTGCGTAAGAGTTCGTGTTTTATGGTTTTTGTATACTTTAGTTAGCTATGTGGAAATGAAGCGAAATTACAATAAAAAACAACTTGTAAAACGAATGTGTTGCTATTTTTTTAACGTTTATTTTAAATACCAAATGCAATTAAGCTGTCAACCAATTGCCGTCGTATCCATTTCTTCCAGAACTTGTTGTTTGCTCACTGACAGTCACTTCTTTCACTGAACAATGGTGTCGCTGGCTATAGAACGATTTTAATACGGCCAGACTGTTGTGGGGAAAACATGCCTTAAGTCAAATATGATGGGTGTTTTGTTTTATCCCAAAGTATATATATATATATATATGCATATATGTGAGCTGGCTAAATAAGTATTGCTCGTCACATTGCCGATAACAGGTGGTAGCGGAAGGATACGAATTCTTCGCTGACCGTCAGCTTGTGACAATATTTTCTGCTCCAAACTACTGCAACGAGTTCGACAATGCAGCGGCCATAATGACTGTGTCAGCAGATCTTACTTGTTCATTTCGCATTCTCCGACCCGTCTCACGCAAGTAAGCAAAACTCTCGCGCACTGTGTGAATCCCTTTCACGATAGTTCTCGAGTAAATATATATATATATGACAGCGCCTCCATATCAGCTCTACCAATCAACCTTTGTGCTTATTGCGCCAACTTCCTGTACTGTCTATTCATAGACTGGTTGGATTATTTTATTGAATGGTCTCTTTAATTGATTTAAAGTTAACAGATCCGATAGTAGCTGAACGAATTTGAATTAAATATAAGACGCACGCAAGGCCCTAGCAACATAGCAAAAAAAGCAACGTTAAGAAAATAATGCATTTCGCTCGCGAGCTTTCAAAAATGATTTGGCAAATTTTGCTACGTACGAAGTGAACGCATTGAAACGCCTTTAGCTTTACTGAAAAATGTTAGTTACTTGTTTAGTAAAGAGTTAGAATCTGAAGGGTATTACCACATTCTTTAGAGGCCAATTCAAGAAAGCTAAACATTGTATTGTCTTGGTCTAAAATGTCGACCCATAGATGATATTGTTACAGTTTGCGGTAGACATATTCATATGCAATATGAATGTATTTTAGAACGTACTCAAGATAGAGGCCTTATGCAACATATTTGTTGTGTAGTCAACTATATCAGCAATATCGAGCACATTTAATACGTAAATATGGGTTTTAAATGAACTTGGTCTGTTTTGTCTTTCAGTTCCGGCTCTTCATGACAGAGGGAACAGGCGCTTGAAGTGACAACACGTCTGAGAGGACCTTTTTTACTCAGTAAGCTCAGACTATCTTCGACCCAGAGAGCAAATCCGGTAGGCGGACGTAGGTGGGATACTCCAAATGAACTGGACACCAACAGCGGCGTCTGCCCAGTACATCCGCCACGCCAGTGCAACCTACAAGCAACGCTTTCTGTTGAGACGTTAAGAAGAACGGCCGACGATATGACCGGCCGTTCTCAATTGCAGAAGACCTTTATGATGCGAGTTACTCGTACTAATGCCGTACTATTATTAATAATAGAAGCCAAACAAAGCAAACCTCGTGCTTCGAATTTCCGCCTAGGCGGCCCATTGCAAACATTGTTCACACAACACACAAACTGCTTAGCGTGGGGGGGGGGGGGGTTCTGGTGACCCTACAGAAAAAGCTAACTAAAGAAGTCAGTATAGGGGTGACATTTTGAGAAAGAAACTGAAGGTTTAAGTAATAGAGATAAGTTATAATTGTCCTCAAGTCGCTTGGGCCTCTTGGGTGGTGATATGATTTCCCAGGCAGGCTGGACCGCGCCGTTTGATAATATACAACCAGCTAATCTTCTCAATTCAGTAGAAGACGAAGTATACAAAGCACGGCTTCGAGCAGTTTCATCTAGTGGTGCTGGTGCATGGCTCAATGCTCTACCGAGTGCTCCCGTTAGAACTCTCTTAGAGGACTTTGTCGTCAGGATCTGCGTTAGTCTTCGCCTTGGGATCCTTCTAGTGGAGAAACATAAGTGCAGCTGTAGCGAAATTAAGCGAAATTAATTAAAGTCTCACCCCTAGATTACCATGGCTTATCCTGCATCCGCAGCTTAGGCCGTAGGATGAGACACGCTGCTTTGAATTTTAGCCCGTGCTCTAAGGTCTTCTGGCTACCCTTGTGTTCTTAAACCCGCAGGTTTGTATACAGACGACTTTAGTCTTCGGGATGATCCTAGCAGCCTTTGAGAGTGGGAAGACACTCGTCTGTGACTGACTCTTTCGCACCTTCAATAATCAGTCACGGCGCTACCCAGACTGGTTATGCTGTTTCGCAGGCGGAAAGAAATAAGTGTCGGAAGAATGCATCTATCGGAGACTCTATGCATGTTTGACCTTTTTCCTTTAAGGCCTTAGATGTAGTTTGTTGTCATGTTCGCTGGAGGACAATTGTTTATGACTTAAATAAAATTTCAGTAAATTATATATATATATATATAATTATACAAAATAAAATTTCAATAAATTATATATATATATATATATATATATATATGCGCGTTTACCTTGGCCGAGTACTCCAGTTATATTCAACTGTCTGCCACAGGCAAAACTGCAAGTTGTGAAAAAATGAATTAAATAAACACACGCGAGGCGAGTGGAAGATTAGGCTATCAGGCATTGTCAATGTAACCCGTCAATATGTGTTATACATAATGTGGCACTTGGTGGTACGGAGCTTTGATTCCTTTCTCGGCCTTCGCTTAAGTTTTATAATGGTCTAAAACTGCCAATGTACCGACAGCGGTTGCAAAGATGAGCGGCACAGTCTGTCTCACCCAACCGCAGACCAGACACGATGCGGAGCGTTTTATTGTCCAGCATCGTACCTAGTTGCGGCGAGGAGAGTGCCTGAAGCCACTTGCCACTCATCGGATCGAAGAAGCTCGTAGTCTAGCCTTGTCTAGAAGCCTTGTCAGCCGTGATTTGCGCCCGAGACAGGAAAGAGGCCAGTTTCCGCTCCACCACAATGCGGTGGAGGAACTCTCGCGTTGGGGAAACCGGTAGGGCCTCCCACTGCGCTTCAAATTCGTCCAGGCTCGTATGCGAAGACCGTTCGATCACCTCCAATGTACCTTCCGAACCTATGGAAGCAATTAGATGATTAAAATCTGTGATTGAGCCCACGTAGCACGACAGGGCCAGATCTTTAGTTATACGGACACCGAGGCCACCTGCGCTGACGGGTAGCGTCGCTTGGGCCCATGCGTTGTCTTGGCGCACATTGAGTAAGCACTCGAGTGTCGTTCGGAGGAGTTCGTCGAAAACGTGGAGCAGGTCATCTCTCTTATACGAGGGAGAACATCGTAAATGATAACTTAAACGAGGAATGGAAAGGCTTTGCCGTAGAAGATACAGGGCTGGGTATGCGTCTAGATGTTTTAATCTACTGCACCACCGTTTCGCATCTGTGAGCCTCGTTTGGAGGGCACCCACAACTGCTGCGTCAGTTAACGGTGCATCCCGCAATTCGACGTTTTTCTCCGTTAGCCATTTGATATTGGGTAGTTTCGCTCGTACTGCGGCAGCAGTTTTCTTTCTGTCGTTGTGCGATAGAACGAGGAGCTCACATTTATTGTCGTTGAGCTTCAGGCCCGAGACCGCCTCGAAGTCCTGGACCTTCTTAATGTCGGAAAGGACAGCAGGCAAATCGCCTGCAAGTAGTCCGTCGTCTAAGTACTACGGGCGCAATTCTGACCGCAATCGTGCCTAAAGCTCATAATCCTATGCAGGAGAGGGTAGGCCCACACGGGTCGCTCTGCTGCACCCCACACTTTGACAGTATAGTCTTTCCTTGCCAATCGAGGTTGGAAGGGTTGGATGGTGATACATCTGGTAGATATCGGCGTACAGCCCAGAGGTTCACTGTTTAACCGAATTTAAAATGTGGTCTCTTCGCATCATGTTAAAGGCATTTTGAAAATCCAACTTCACAAACATTTTATAATTTGCGGCTCTGTGTGATTCAATGTATGCAGCGGTGGCATGTACGGCAGCTTCGGTACCCCCTTAATACCATAGCCAAGTTGCAGTGGCGCAACTAACTCAACTATATCCTTAATTGATTTCTTGACGAGGTCTTTGCCAACAAGTCTTCGTAGAGTGAACCCCACTGCAATAGGTCTTATTCCGCCGTCCTTCTTCCGGAGAGCGATCAGAGAAACTCCGTAAAGTATTGGAAATATAAAATCTGGTAGTTGTCCGTTGATGCCCAAAGTAACAAAGCGGCACAGAGAAAGCAGCAAAGTATTACTGTTTTCATTCTGTCTGCCAATGAGATCCTTTAAGTGGCGAGGGCGAAGTCCATCGGGACCCCCGCTGCAGCAAAGAGGGAAACTTTAATTGCGATGCAAATCTCCGCTGGGGTAACTGAGATTTGAGATCCCGGTGATCTGGTCGCTGGTGCGTCTAGGAAGGTTGTGTCTGGGGGGTGTTCGGGGTGCTTGGCTATGAGGCTCTCGAGGGTTTGTGGATCCACTGGAGCCATTTGGTCAGTAGACAAAACCATGCGGGTGGCCGACGAAATATCTCCAAGAGCCAGTTTCGTCTGTACCATTTTTGACCGTCGGAAGTCAAGGGTCGCACGGCCAGGGCGTCCCGCGTTTTGTTCCACCCAGGTGAGGGTTTTCACCTATTTTAGCTCTCCGAAGCGTGCCAGATTTTTCCGAATAACTGATGTAAGGGTGCGTCCTTTTTCTTTTCTTGCGGGGATGCTAAACACTAGAGAAAGGAAAGCAAATAGCCGTTCTTAATTTCCCGGTGTGGCAGACGAGCACAGATAATTTCTAGTTTTAAAATAATTCTGCTGCATCATGGCTTCTAAGAGAGCGGGGTGTGCAATATATCATTTTTAGCTTAGATTTAATTTCCATGACTTCCGGAAAATAGTCAACGATGTGAAAAAGTTGGCCAGGGTCGTTTGAAGTTGTTGGTTCGGTAGTCGGTCGAGTTGTTCTGTCTGCATGGTTGACGAGACCCAGCGTCAGACATCAGTTTGCCGACTGGTCATTATAAATGTTCGGTCTGTACCACCTGTGAGTCATCTGAGACACGAGATCGCAAGGGAGCCGGGTTTTCGATTAAGTCTTCTGCTTGTGCAGTGGTGAAGACCACTTGTATTGCATTTTCTATCTCTTTACGGATGTCTATCCCACCAGACTGGGTCGCGGGAGTCAATTTTTCCGCAGATACCGCCCGAGAGTTCAGAAACAGCCCCGGGATGATCGACGCGATTAGTTTTTCGATAACAGCGCCTACTTGAGCTACAATGGTGTCAACTATTCGCGGGATAAGCTTCTCTGTAACCGACTGCAGAATCTTTTCTATGTTGAGTGCAGGAGCACTCCCGTTTTCTCCGACGGTCTTTACAGGCTGACTTGGAGCGGGCTCCCTTATGGTAGTATCACGCGCGTTTAAATTCACGCCTCTAGTGAATGTTGGTTCTTCTACCGGACCGGTAATATGTTTCGCGATGTCATCGCATATGACATTAAAGTTTGTTTCCAACTGATTATCTTCGGCTGAAAATATTACAGCATCAGTTTTTTCTTTGACTTGAACCTTGGCAGTTGCTTCTTTAGCTACCACTGGTGGTTTACCCCCGGCGCGCCTATTTCACACCATCCTGCATCATGATCCCCAGCCTCAAGCGGCGTTCCACTAACAACTACTTGATTTCTTTGCAAATCTACAATTATATCAGAGTCGGCTGCAACTGGAGCCGCGCTGTCAACGCCGTTGCCACTCTCCACTGGCTGTTTTCCAGCTGACTGCCTCTTTGCTGCTGAGGCTGTCAACTGCCGAAGGCAGCAACCAGGCAGCAAAGAGGCACAAACCGGCATTGCTCATTGCTCTTCGAATGCACTAGCTTTTGTTTTGTAGAATCACCTCACCACAGCACAACCGTCAAGACAGTCGAAAGTCAAGTTAAAACTTGCACAAAACACAGAGCGCGCAGTCAAGACACGTCTACACTATTCGAATTGTAAACAATCGAACAAAAAGAATCGTATTTTACTAGCGAGTGCATGTGGTCCGCAAACATGTTGCACATGACATTAACGCTACTACACCTGGAGATCGACTGGATTTTCTACTGTCAGAATTGCCTCTTTAAAAACGTTAGCCATCATTTTCTTAAACAACAGAGCCCGTATCGAACAAGATACTTAAACGCACAGCGCGCAGCATAGAATAAGTCTGATACAAATAAACCACATAAAATATTCAACTCGTTGGCTGTCAGTGGGTCTGATGATAAAGACGAACCTACCTTTAAGTGCGTCATTGATAGGCACGTTCTTACTATTCACATTAATAAAAACCGCGACATTGCCTGTACCAGCGACTTGATTAGTCATTTAGCAACCATTTAGTGTTGCAAAGCAACCTCTAATTTGGACACGTTGCTTTATCCATTAGTTAATGAAAGCCAGTTGAAACGCAACACGCTTCCACGACCATAGCTTCCATTGTATTAAACTCTTAGCAAGACCATAGTAGACCAATCTAAATGTGAAGTATAAAGCCACATTTGACATATATCCAATCGTGTAAGATCACAGTAATACATGCTCGCAGAGTAATAGCGGAGACTTCCATCGATATTTGGGGTCTCAGATTACCTTTAACCACGAGATCTCCACATTCGGCACACCTACACCGCAAAACATCACTAGCAAGATGCATGTCTTAACAGTGAATTAAGCAAATTAGCGGCGGTTTAACGGATAACGGCACATTTCACGGCACCCAGCAACTATAGTTACTACTCAATAAACTTTGCGTAAAATCGTATAATCTCAAATATGCGGTTTGGTGTAACGTTGAACAAATTTTGGATGACGTCCTGCGAAAACACGTCCAAGTCTCAAACATTTTTTTTCGTCGTGTAAACTTAATCGTGCGAGTTAGCTCCACACAATCAGGTGAGACTGCAGGCCAGCGTAGAACCTCAATGTGACGTTGGCCGAACCAGTTTCCGATCCGCCTGGCGATGTGAATCTGAGCGTTATCGTGTTGGAAAACGAAGTCTAGCCTTCCCATCAGCTCAACATGCGCCGATTGCTCTTTTAGTAAATCCCTTTAGCGAATAAACACGACCGTTTAAAAAAAATCGGCGACTTTGTATGATACCCGACAGCGGCCCAGATCACCACTAAACCGCCACCCGAGTAGCTAACGAATGAACTTTTTTCATCTGAAAAGAGCACTCTGTGTCACTGAGTGATGGTCTGTGACATAGTGTCGTGGCCGAAGTCAAGACGAGCTCTCATCGGTCAGCGGTCAATCGTAGCTTTCTTTTTTTTTTCTCGTTAGCGAATGTGTATTCCTGAGGAAGTTTTGTGCACATTTCGCATGTTAGTTTGTACGTCGGCCGCCGCCGCAATTACCCTCTTGCTTCGTTCCGAAATGGCATTTGGACGCCCGGAACTCGTACGGCGTCATTTTCACCTAAATTAACAAAGTTATTCACTACTTGGGGACAACGCCCCAATCGATGGGAAGTTTCGCGATTACAGAGGCCAACGTCCTAATAAGCCTTGATTTTGGCTTTCTCGTCATTCGTGAAGCGCCAGCCTTTGCTTCTGTCGAGCCGCGAAATGAGCCCAAACGTCGTTATTCTGCTTAATCTACTCGCTAAGATATGCATCTTGCTAGTGGCTTTATACGTTTTTTTCGCGGTATAGCGGCGTCAAGTATAGAGATCCTGTATTTCAAAGTAATCCGAGACCCCAAATGTCGATGAAATTCTGCGCTGTTACTCTATGAGCATGTAGCACTGTTGTATTGTCGATTGGTTACAATAAATGCGTGTAGTGTCGCAAAACTTAAGCAAAAGAAAGTTTAAAAAATTTAACTAAACTAACTTTTTTTCAGGGACTATATATATATATATAAACATGTCTCCGACATAAAAACTATATCAATATCATGCAAACATGTATAAAGCCTTTTAAAGATTAATGGAGCAAGGCTTGGCGAGTGAGCGATCATTAGGGTACACACATATAATTGTGTTCACCAGGAAGGACCTAGGAACGGTTGTTAGTTTAATTGTTCAATTGCGGTCAATTTTGTGTTCCACCTCTACGGCAACAAAAACTCACAATTAGACGTATTTTGTCGTTATAGATATAAAACATATAACTTAAGATTGTTTAGTGCACCTTTCATCTGAGACCAGACATCGTCAATAGGTCGTCTATTTTCTACATTTCCTTCTAGAACACCGTCGATTCCCGGGTGTGAAATGAATAGATCAAAAGTGTAATTATTTCAGTTTCGACAAAACACACTGCGGCACGTCCAAATGTGCCTATTTCACACTTTTAGTTATCCCCTAAGGCCTTAGCAGTATATGAGCTAAGTTTCTTATATTTGAACTGCCGGTTATTAAATTGGTCTTGGGTGTTTAATGAGCTTGTTGTCCTTTTATTGTCTTCTGTTGATTAATCTAAAGGCGGCATTGAGAATCAGGGCCAGCTTTTGGTTTACAAGTTCCAACCAGCTGAAACGCGCTTACAAGTGTCAGTAGTATTGACACATCATTTTCGAGTATCTCTTCGATTTTAGGCAACTAACCGTCTGATCTCCGAGAACAGAATCGGCCTAATCGCATTTGGCGAGAGGAGTGACAAGTTCTGCACAAATATAGCACACAAATCGGGACACAGTTTCTCCAGCGAATATTCTGTGTATGGAGATATTAACGTAAAATGTATCGGGTTTATAGCCTTTTATGACCACTGGTACCAAGAACACCCAAGCAACAGCTTGGAGTCAATTGCGCTACACTTTCACTTATGATCACTGTAATCCCCCAAAGAGTCTTGAAGGCGTCTTATACTAATCACAGCACCGGATTTTCAAGAAAAGTTTCCACAATTTTTAGGCGACTTGATTCGGACGTCACCACTCTAGGTAACCACGGTGCAGACGATGGATGGCGATCTTTTCGAACTTAATCAGTAAGACAATTTGCGCTAGCCAACGTTGGCTGTATTTCAGCCTAGGTAGACTTTGCTTCCCATTACGCCGCTAAACTCCGTTTTTCGATCGAACAACTCGGCCTCTTGCATCCACACATTTTGTGTGGAGTTCAGCCAGCCGCCCCGATATGGCAAAATAATCAACTATAATAAAACTAATAACATAACATAACATCACTTTTATTACACATAAAAGGGTTGGTACAATATAAATACTTCTGAAAGACAATCATGACTAATCACCAAATAGGCGAGCGCTAATTGGATTAGCATGGGCCCATTTGGCCATACGCCAAGCAAACAGTCCGTTCACGAATTCAACGCGGGCCACGGCTTTTGAGGTGATTGATCGTTGACTTCTTAGGTTATTGGATCGTACATCAAAAAAGTGCCCTAACAAGTCACATTTTCGTAATTGATGTAGAACAGATAAGTTGCACTGCATGAAAAGTGAGTCAGTACTTGGAACAACGTCATCTAACACGCTGTGGGGGCACCTGATTCGCAGGCTAATAATAATTTCACTGTCACTACCCCCTACGCGAGATGTTCCCGCTCTTTCATTTTACTAGACGATGAATGCATAATCAATCGAAATCTATAACACTCTCAAGTTTGGCCAAACTGTGTTTGAAAACCCCGTATACTCTTCTTCTTCTTTGTATGCATTAAGCTCAGGCTGAAGATCTGAAGTTTTATACATCCCCGAAAAGCCTGGCCTTTGCAGAAACGGAGGCAACAAACCAGACAGATTGACTTCTACCTTTTTCGAGATTATGGGAGTCATGCTGGCGTGGGGCGCAACCGTCAGTGTGGATGCGGAATACGCCGGCCATGCGTCCAGGTTATCTAAGGCTAACGAGTGTAGAATCTATGGTGTCCAGCGGGGCAATGCCTCTTCTGTGCATGAGACACCGCTAAATCGGATAAGTCTGAGGGAGATATGTGATTTCATTATATTTTCAACTTCTACTGACCTGATGGATACGCCCGTGGGGAGACAATTGTTATCTCCAGTGTAATACTTGAAATGTTTCAACAGTTAAGTATATATATATATATATAAAGGGTGTCCCAACTAGAGTGAAAAATACAGATTTAATAAATAATAAAACAGTGGTTGAATTGTGACTCTGTGTTACAGTGTTACAGTGCGTTGTTCAACAACACTAAACGGCTTGAGTAAGTGGAATGAGCCGCGTGGTACGATACCGTCTTGAACAGCGATGAATAGTAACAGAACATGAAAATTTGCATATCACACAGCTCTACGACTAGGAAAAAACGTCGCTATATAATATAAACAAATAGTTAACACAAATGTTTTGGACACATCTGTTATACGTTTAGCGAAGCACGCCCAAGGCCACAGATCAGTTAGCACTAGATGGGGCTTGTTGTCATTGATAGCCCTTTTGTTGGTAACGTTGCAGCGAAATCTACCAACGCACGTTTTTCTAATATTGTTGATCTCCGCCAGCTTAACGACTGGCGGAGATCAACAATATTAGACTTCTCTTCAACGACGTCAGATTCGGGTGATGGTGCCTTTTTGATCAAGTAGAGGCCGACTAGGCCGAAAGGAAAAATCCATTTCCTTCTAATAACCGTGTTTGAACCAACAATATCTAGAAACAGGACCACCTTTTTGGTGAGTTGCAGCTTCACATTACGAGCGGCTACAGCAACTTGCTACTGGGGTTGACCTAATTTTGTAATACAAGTGTACTGCGTATAATATAAATACATGAAGGTTACAGATGTTTCCACCGCAAACAAAAAAACATGCTAAAGTCCGTATTGTGTTAGCCGCACTTTTGGGTTTGTTTCGAATTAGTTTTGAATTAAAAAATAAGCCGATTGAACGGCCGGCTAAGCTTGCATTAGCGCGCGTCGACAATTCTGTCAAACAAACAACTCCAAACCTAGGGTTACCGATGACATCTAATTCCATAGTACTTTCGTGGAGAAGTGGTTAAGTACATTCGAACGACTGCAGTTTTAAGTCACATCACACAAGAGCTAAAGAGGAGGCAACGAGACCGCCTTTTGTCAAGAACAGATTTGCAGTACTAATGAGTGCCCTCAACGATAGAGCCGTCGAGATGTCGTTCATCTATGCCACCCAGCCCTTTGACATGATTTTGTCTGACAAAATCGTCGATGTTGTTACCACTGTTCTATTAGACAAGTCAAAGCTACTAGCATAAAGTGTGCGTCCTGCACATGGCCGTAACAGCATTACGGGACCCACGTTTTTCCTCGAAGATCACTCGGCTAGCTAGACTGCCCGGTCAGTCAAACAAGTAATCTTAGATTTTAGCCTGCTTCTTGGTAAGAAGCACGCTTACAGATGTTTTTTTGCCCAGCTTTCCTCGGTTACGCAGCCTTCTGCAGTGCATCGTTTCGAAACAGCGAATGTTATCAGTGTGACAGTGTGCCTGCTGATTATATTTTATTCGCCTGTTCATTTGATCATCGTTTTTTTAACGATGAATAATTTACGCCAATTATAATATATATATATATATATATATATATATATATATATATATATATATATATATGCGTCGTCTAGGGGACTAGTGCGCTAGTCATGGTTGTCATCTGCCGATCTTCGGTTGGATCCCTGTTGTTGATCGAATTTTCTTGAAGCGATGCTCATTGAGAACAGATGACTAACCATACCGCTAAGTGTCAGCGGCCATTCTGCCACAAAGACTGTTAGGGAAACCCTAAATATCTTAACATGTCCGGCTCTCGGTTCATTGAAAATATACCTTAGGTTAAGTTCCAAGCCCGTAGGGGACGGAGGATAGTCTAGAATTAAAAACAACCTCCTTAAAAATGTTTTGATTATATTCTAGAATTAATATATATATATATATATATATATATATATATATATATATATATATATATATACAGTGCGTATGTTAGGTTATAGGACTAATTTTTCTCTACGTTAGCGACGACGGATATATACGCCCGTGAAATTGACTTTGGGCTGATGGGTCGCGGTTAGTTCAATAACTTCGTTTTTGGTTTTATCAGCCGACGGACATTTATCGCCGATACTAACCGGCTTTGACCGGCACGCATACAGAAATTGTGCTGATTCCTTCTTACATTTACACTCGTAGGTGATAAATATGCAGGCTGATATTTAGGCCTAAACGAGTTGTGATTCGCCCGAAAAAAATGCATTTATTCATGTCATAAAACAAAGTCATCTACTTACAGAGCGTTGTTATCCGCCGTCCTTTTCCGTTTTTCGCTAGGGGTCGACTTTCCTTTTAATTGTTTGTCCATCAACGGACACTCAGCAACGAGTATCGACTAACACCACCAATTTACTGCTAATTGTCTTACTGTTGTGTTGTATTGTCAGAGGTTTAAAGTATTGGCATTCTCCAGCTCCGGCCGCCCTTAGGCGGTATTCGGCGATACCTTCTCGCCCCAGCCGCTAGGCGCTGGCCGCTATATGCTTGTGGGCCGCAGTCTTGACGATTACTTGCCATTCATTCGTTTGTGAAAGCTGAGCGGCAAAGCGGGCTGTATCGAGTAGAATCCGCTATTCCGCCGATACCTTTCTTTGCCAGCACGAGTGCTTAAACGCATCGGATATTTCATCGAATCGAACTCTTAGATATCTACTACTACTACTGCTGTTGTTAATTATTCTCTCTACTTATTATCTACGCGCGCGCTCTCGATCTATCTCGATCTCGGTTTGTTTTTCGCTGTCGTCTTCTTGACTGACATACGTTAGCCGTAGCGCATAGCGGGCTACGTCGTTGATAGGAATTCGAGTGGTGCACCCTTATGCGTCTCTGTGCCTAATCGACGGGCAAACGTGAGCGAGCACCGTGATGACGCTACCCTTTGTGCGACAAGTCCTCTATGGACAGAGTCGCAATGGCGATGATGACGACATATACACGGAGGGTATCGACCGCGACCTTACCGTGGATCAGAAAACTTTCCTGCACACATTCAGGCATTACGCGGCCTACATCATCGAATTTCTCTCTATACACTGGGAGGACAAACGCGTATGTATTTCTCACGTCTTCAGTCTTGTAACGTTCTGTAACAAAACGAATGTTTTGAATAATCTGATACACAACACGCATATCAATATATATATATATATATATATATATATATAGCCGCCAACGGAATCGCACAATTGTGTGCCGAACGACATGGCACGGATACCACCATTTTATGTGCATGAAGCCAAATTGTTTTACCATTAAAGAATGCGTATGTAGTTTTTGTGGACAGTCCGATATTGGGCGGTACCACATGCTTGTATGTAAGGAAATTGTTGGAACCTCCCTAACAGCCAGAGTTGATTATATAATGTCAGACCAGACTGTTGTATTGTGACTGTAACTACCAATTCTATGGTGAATAAATCATGAATGAATGAATATATATATATATATATATATATATATATATATATATATATATATATTACTATGAAGAAATTACACCGCAATTACTGCAACCGTTATTGTGTGCATACCTGAGTTAAGTTTTATTATTTTGTAGAATAGTAGATATTTTTCCGTGGAGCATTTAGTTGTTTTCCGAGAGCTCCCTGCTTGCCTGTTTTCGGTTACAGCCGCCGGTCGATTGTAAGATGTCTCTGCCTGCTGCTCCAAGTCATCAAATAAAAGATGTCTACAGCAGCAGCAGCAGGTGCCATTAATAATAGTATTAATTCCTTGTCGCTAACTGACTTGACTCACAGTGACGTTTCCTTATCGTTCGCAGGCAGCCATAGAGGTTCTGCTTCGAAAACTAACACCCGAGCTGAAAGAAATTGATCTACTCGACCCAGATTGCCTGGATAAAGTCCAGTTCTATCCGTACAGTAGGCGAGAGCTCTGCGACCACATGGAGGAGTGGGTGGACTGTCTGAACAAAGTGACGGCCCGGGTGCGGCTGTTTCATGGTACCGACGAGCAAGAGGGTCAGCTGCGAATTAGACGCGTTAGCTACGACGGCGAAGAGACGCTCGACCTCATCAAAACCGGCTCGGAGGTCACCATCGACGCCAATCCGATCAACGGTGTCGTTAAGGAAGTAGTCATGCAGTTCACGCAGGGAAACTACGACCTCACGGTCGATTTGAAGCGCCTCGTCCAACGTTCTGTCGTCGGTACGGCGTATGTGCTGACGCTGACCGGCTCCGACTACATTCGAACGCCGACAGTCGAACGCGTACTAGAGTCGCCACTCTGGCCGGTCGCTGAGGAATCGCTTATGCCTCCGTTCTATCGTAATGCTCGCGATTCGCTTCGAAAGGTCGATGTGTCGCACACCTCGTTCGACAACCTCCAGCCGCCTTTATTGTCCTCAGCTATCGTCTCGCTCACGTGGAGCGGCCCTGCAGCTAGCGGAAGACGACATTAATTAATACAGATTTGATAATCGAATGCTATTGGGGCTACTCAGTGGTGACGGTGTGTTTTAGTTTGTTTTGTTATTGCTTTGCCTCGGCTATTTGGCTACATCTGGCTACGTTGTCGTTTCGATGATGATGATGATGATGATGATGCAATGCCAATTCAATTGGCCAGCCGGATACGGATTTCGGGATTTATTATTATTATTATTATTATTATTATTATTATTATTATTATTATTATTATTATTCGCCGCGTGACATGGTATACCTAACATACACATGCTATCCAATTAGATTAGCAGGGGTGCATAGAGCAGCAACGTAAGCATAATATTGAGGAATCTAGGGTTTTTTGCCGAACATGTTGAGACATCTAGGGTGGGTTTCCCAGACTGGCACCAAATTAGATCAGCAGGGGTGCATAGAGCAGCAACATAAGCATACCATAAAGTTGTTTGCCGATCATGTTGAAAGATCTAGGATGGAGATCTGGCACTAAATTAGATCAGCAGGGGTGCATAGAGCAGCAACATAGGCATAACATAAAGTTGTTTGCCGATCATGTTGAAAGATCTAGGATGGAGATCTAAGAACCAAATTGGGGAACCAAATTAGGTCAGCAGGGGTGCATAGAGCAGCAACATAAGCATAACAAAAGTTGTTTGCCGATCATGTTGAAAGGTTGTTTGCCAATCATGTTGAAAGATCTAGGATGGAGATCTGGCACCGAATTAGGTCAGCAGGGGTGCATAGAGCAGCAACATAAGCATAACATAAAGTTGTTTGCCGATCATGTTGAAAGATCTAGGATGGAGATTGCATAGAGCAGCAACATAAGCATAACATAAAGTTGTTTGCCGATCATGTTGAAAGATCTGAAAGATCTGGGATTAAGATCTAGGATGGGTTTCCCAGACTGGCTTTGTGGAAGCATGGTGGCTGCTGACTCTCAGCGGAATGGTTTATGATCTTTTCTGAGTAAGCATTGCCCAAAGACTCTACTAACAACAACAGCAGCAATCGTGTCCATACACATTCGTATAACCGGTTATCTGTCACTTTCCATACACATTCGTATCACCGGTTAATAAGCGGTTAATTTAGCTAGCCACGTAAATTACCTGTCACTTACCAGACACATTCGTATCACCGGTTAATTTAGCCGGCCAGCCGATAATTACCGGTAAATTCCGATATATCGGTTGGCCGGTTGCTAGTTTGTCAAAGGTGAGCATTAATCCACAACAAATTCGTACAGCTAGAGTCACAGCTTAAGTCTAAACTAGGTACAAAAACGAAGGGAGGTACACTCAAACAAATTTGTACAGCGCAGCAAAACGTTATTCGTATGGCAAAATATTTCCAAAGCATTAATCGTACAGCATACTATATTTTACATTTTTAGATGTATGCAGATACGTCGGGCGAAGCTAAAGAAATTCCTTGTTTTAGCGATAAGGAATGTTCGTACAGCTTAGAGCTAGAGTCTAACGGCTACGTAACTAAAATTAAAAACGAAAAACGGTAGCACGACTAAAAAACACCACAGCGTCGCTACACTTAAACAACACGATTCGTACAGATAAAACGAAAAGAAGTAGCACAATTGAAAAACACCACAGACAAAAAGATTCGTACAGATATATATATATATATGAACACCACAAACAAAAAGATTCGTACAGATATATATACTGTATATCTATCTGCAAATATATATACAGTATATATATTTGCAGCCATATATATATGATATTTGTTGATGATTGATTGCTGCCGACGATTGAGTTTTGTCGTTTGATCCGGTCCGAATACTTCACTGGCAAATAACCTTCGCAATATTGCACATCATGATTGCACAAATTGCTCTGAGTATGCAACCTATTATTTCCTTGTGGTATGAGCCCATGCTGATCTGCAATTGGTTGTCGACAATACTGCTGGACGGTTCTTTAAGTGATTCATCTATCTTACCCTCTAAATGCATCGTACTGAGACACAGGGCGCTTACTTAACTATAAAATGAATCAATCAAACGCACCTTTATTTTGTTAAAGGGGGACAAGTTACAATATTTACATTTTACAAACCGTTACATAGATTCATAGAACAGTCAAGTTACTTGCGTGCCGACATTTGCGCTACAAGCATTGTGAGTTCGCAGTGCCCTGGCCATCCGCTATGAAAACATTAAAAGTTATTTTTTTGGTAAATAAACAACCGCGTCTTGTAGACTCTCACGTATACACGTTATCTGGGCGTAGATATTATTCTCCTCCACATTACGCAGGCTGTGGAGACATCATTGCACCTTGTTAATACTAGTTTCCCTGATTTATTCTAACGGCCCCTCATGTGTAGATTCGCCTTTATAAATCGCTTGTTCAAACCAAACTTACATGTTGTTTTCTCTTGGAGCCTCATCTGACTACATATTAAAGATTCATGCAAGGTTAGGGGGGTGTTAGATCTGCTAGGGGACGACGCATACAGAGAGGTAGACATTCTTATTTTGACGGAGACCTGGGCGCGAGAGCAGTTTGATATACGGGGATTCTATGGGTACCATGTACTGGCATCTTGTAGAGAGAATCCCGGTAGGCCAAGCGGGGGAATATCAGTTTTTGTTAGACAATTGGTGGGAGAAATGAACGTGAAAATAGTAGCAGAAAATCTGATTGCAGTAACTTCACCCAAACTAGAAATAATGGCCACATATGTGCAACCGGCGGGGACGGAGTCAGCGGACACGATGATTGAGCGCCTCTTGCTGGGTATAGAAGCGTTACCGAGGAAGGCTCCAATAACTATAGGAGGGGACTTTAATGCGAGATTTGACAGAATTGATTCTGAAAGAACGGTAGCTTTGTTAGACGTACTGGATGAAATCGGCTGCTGGGTAGTCAACAGCACGAATGTGTTTACATATGAATGCCACTCTGGTTCGTAAGTCATTGACCTATTTGCAACAGATATGGATAGAAGGGACATAACGGGGAAAACAATCCGTTAAAGGAAGGGGCATGACTTAGAAAGCATATACCGATGGGCATCTGGGTGAAAATTAAGGGGAATGTTCAAGAGCGGGGAAGGGGGAAAGCTAGGAAAGAAAAGTTAACGGTAATACTCTATTGCAGAGGTTGAACAACGTATTTCCGGTGCCAGATGCGGTACAGATAGATTGCTACGAACGCAGCCTGGTAGGGTTATTAAATTCTGCGATACTACCGGTGCAGAAGAGAATCAAAAGACCTTGGTTTAGTGAGCGGTGTAGGATGGCCAAGCAGGCCAATATGTTGACGCGGGAATACGTAAAAATCGTTCCGTTTATGCGGTCGTTGGCTTCGTTGGTTAAACGGTTGGTTAAGACATAGTATAAAGAAAAAAGCAAAGGTACTGGGAAAAAAAAAGTGGGAAGCAATAAGGGAGGCTGATGTACGGCCATATACATGGCTGAGGCGAAAGGCGAGGAGGAGGCAGTGTTCAGTAGAGACGGGCAGGCTAGTCGAACATTTTGGGAGGATCTTGGCCGGGTCGGATACAACCCCGAAAACGCTGCTAGAATATGAAGGCCCATGGGATCAAACGACAGAGGAAGCTAGGGTTTGGATAATGAGGGCAATCACTCTCAGAGAAGTAATGGAAACAATCGACAGAGCACCACGGGGGAAAACGCACCGAAATTATTTGATACGGAATAAACACATGAAAGATACTTTATTTCTCGCGCCATGCTGGCAAGCTCTATTCAATGATTGCTTAAACACTGGAAAAATTCCACAGGCCTGTGGGGAAGCGACCTTAATTGTCATTCCCAAAGGAAAGGGTATAGAAACGGAACCAGAGGCTTGGAGGGGAATAGCAATAAAGAGCTGCCCATACAAGATATTTTCAGGAATTATAGCTAGGAGATTGGAGTCTTTCTTAGAGGAAAGGGGGTAATACCAGAGGAACAGCATGGATTTAAGAAGGGAAGGTCAACTCACTCAGCAATTGGAGGGCTGCTCGGAGCAATCTGGGATACTCTGTCCAGGCCGAAGAATTGCATATATGCTGTGTTTGTAGATTTGAAAGCGGCGTTTGACATAGCGCCAAGGGATAAGATAGTTGAAGAGCTAGCTAAAATGGGAGTGCCAGGAGCAATACTCAGGTTGCTCATCCGCATCTTAAAACAAAACACGGTGCTAATTGACAACTGCGTTGGCATTGCGGGGGTGGTAATTCAAACCGCAAGTGTCGCGCAGGGCGATAAACTGAGTCCACTACTGTTTTCCGTTCTTCTGGGTGGGCTCCCCGAACGAATAAGGACGGGCTGGACTCGAGAGTAAGCCAACATTTTCTTGTACGCAGATGATGTAGTAATCTTTAGTTGTAGCCTTTTCAGAGTGAAACAAGCAAAGGATCGGCTAGTTACATTTATGGATGAAATGGGCTTAAAGGTTAATTGGGAAAAGACAGTAGCCATGAAATTTCGAAGGAGCGGCCGTCTGGCCAGGGATGACGTTCTTCAAATCAGGGGACAAGAATTAAAATTTGTAAATAAATTCACATACCTACGACTTGCCTTAACAACAAAAAGCAGTGGTTTTCGATCACACATCCAGGAGAGGGTTAGGAAGGCCACTATCGCCGCGGCAATTAAATGTCCACATATGCTTTCGGTCGATGCAGCAGTAGCTCTTTTTGGGATACAGATAGCACCCATCGCCACATATGGCATTTCACTAATATGGGATAAGGTGGGAGTAGACGAATTGCGTTTAATTGATGGGGAAAGGTTTTTCTTTCTATAGAGGGTTTTTGCGCTTTCAAATACATGCAGAATTAGGGTGGTCCACGTGTTGGAAGGTGGCCCACTGCTGACAGAGGAGCTACAAAAACGATGGAATCTGAAGAAAATTTGCGCCTTTGACGTTTATATGCGAAACTGGCAAACCAAAATTAGCAAGGTAGACATAGAAATTTACGGGACAGCAGCAATGAGAAGCACTGGGTGGAGGGCTAGCTGGGTGAAAGATCGCCATTTAACAACGGCCTTTGCAGCCCACGGATTTAATTACGTTTTATGCAACGTGGAGGGCTTCCATGAACCACAAGACGAATGTCGATGCAAAGAATGCTGGAGTAAATGTGATAATACCACGCCGCGGTTTGTCCGGCGGTTCGGTCCATAGCAGAACTGGCAAAACGCTAGATCGATTGTTGTGTGGAAAACTGTGATGTAACATAAACACACTTACCCAGCCCGGGTGTTAATAAATAAATAATAATATTGAAGATTCATGGAAGGCATCCAAGACACGTTCCGCAGGCGCAATCGGTTCAGGTGAGTGTTACGGCTGACGTTGTGCCTAGTATGGACTTGCTGTCCGAGCAGTGTCATAAATCCGCTCTACTTCCACATTCCCAATACGAGTTGCTAGGACACTGTAGTGTATGAGATAGAATGGTGAGTATGATGATCTGTGATAATCTCAGAGTGTATGGAAGCGCGCCGCCCGGGGCGGGCGACGGGGGGAGGATTACCTGCCACCAGGGGACGCAAGGAAGGTCTATAAAATGGTATGAAATAAACCAGAAAGCCGTCTTTGGCGTCGGCGTTGGTTGTGCCGGTTACTGAAGACGGTGAGTGCCTTTACTGTCTACTACAAAGATATTACATTGGCGCAGTCGACTGTAACTAGGCCTGGCGGTCAGTGGGCTAGTAGTGGACGGTGACGACAGCGCACGGTACAAAGCGGTAACAGGAGCGGTGGTTGGTGGTTGCGACGAGGCGACGTGTAGGCGCGCGGTCGGTGTAGTGTGTGGAGAAACCTCCAAACAGAGAAATGACGACATACGGACCAGCGCCGCCGCCGCCGCAGTTTATGCCGGTGGCCGGACCACCTGTGGCGGCCGTAGAAGACTGGCTCGAGACGTTTGACGCGTGTTTGGAGGCAGGCGCATCCGAACGCGAACAAGTTAGACGCAAAGAGAGAGAGGAAGTGCGCGCTCCTGAAAAACGCGCTTGGACTCGAAGGGATGATGCAGTGTACAAACTCATCAAGGAGACGAGTATGAAGAGATGCGGGCGCGGCTAGTGGAGCGGTTCGCAAAGCGGCAGAGGCTGACGGCGGCCCGGGACGAGTTTCACAGACAGCCGGCGGCAGCGGCCAGGGGAGTCCGTCGAAGAATACGTGGCCGAATTCACGCGAATAGCATAGCAAAGTGTAAATTCGAGCAGTTCTCGCGAGAGAGAGAGAGAGGCCATAAAGACGCAACTGACGACAGGGACGTCGATCCCGAGACTGCGGGGACGGCTGCTGTTGGAGGACGACGAGCTAAAGCTGGCCCAGGCGCAAGAGATAGGTATCCGTCTCGAGCGTAGTATGGCGGACGCTACGCAGTTCGAGCGAGAGCACGTGGTGGCAGCGGTGGCTCGACGCCGGCAGCCGGCAACTGCTGCGCAGCCGAGCAGGGCTGACCGCGGCAGCGGATGAGGAGGATGGAAGCCGTGCGCGGCCTGTGGTAGTGATAAGGACCTGGCTGGGTAACCCACGCGCCACGGATTGTAAGAGGCAGAAGTGTGCAGTAGATGGAAGGGTGATAGCTTCAGTGGACAAATCGGGAACAGTGGAGGAGTATAGAGAATTGTTTTCAGGTCAACTGGGATTAGTAAGGGGGCAAAGTTTTTGGGCTGACTCTCAACCAAGATTTAACGTACACGGAACTGTTTTTCACATTGCTTCATAGATGGACCGCCATAAATACAAATGTGCAACGGTGGGGCTCGAACCCGCGCACCTTTGTGTCTTGTCCGGTGGCGAGGCGCAGACTTTAGCCACCACGCCACCGGGCTCGACAGGTAAGGGGGTATAGACATCGTGTGGAAGTGAAGCGGGGGGTTAGGCCAATCCAGCAAAAATTAAGACGACTTCCGTTAGCAACAGTGGATGCAGTTTTGAAATAAATTGATCGACAGATGGAATTGGGAGTGACTGAACCAATAGAGGCGTCGGAGTGGATATCAGCTATGGTGGTAGTGGAAAAGAAAGCAGGTGGAGTAGGAGTGTGTGTAGATTTACGGCAGGTGAACGAGGCTATTTTACCCCAGGTCCGTTACCGCATTTAGAGGATTTCTTAGCAGAGTTAAAGAGAGCGAAGTGGTTTTTAAAACTGGATGTGATGTCTGCGTATCATCAGGTTGAGCGAGCGGAGGAATCGAGAGATCTGACGGCGGTCATTACGCCGTGGGGGTTGTTCCGCTATAAACGGGTGTAATTCGAATTGGCATCAGCACCAGCAGCGTTTCAGAAAATGATGAAGGACATGTTGGATGGACTAAAAGAAGTGCTGGTGTACTTAGACGATATTCTACGAAGAATCTAGAGAACAGCATGACAGTACCCTTAATAAAGTATCACGTAAGATGTCGGAGTCGGGAATGACATTAAACTCAAAGTATGTTCTTGGAGTGGATAAAGTGGATTTTGTGGGGTTGACCATACGTTGGGATGGGGTTACACCATGTATAGATAATATCAAGGCAATCAGTGAACTAGCGGAACCAAAGAATGCAGTATGATGTGTCTCGAGTGCATGTGTCTATAAAATCTGTCTCTCTAAGAAAGTCTGTGATGATCTCGAGTGCATGGAAGCGCACCGCCCGGAGTGGGGGGTTGCCTGCCACCAGGGGGCGCAAGAAAGGTCTATAAAATGGTATGAAATAAACCAGAGAGCCTCTTTGGCGTCGGCGTTGGTTGTGGCGGTTACTCAAGACGGTGAGTGTCTTTACTGTCTACTACGCAGATATTACAGACATTTTTTTTTAATACGCTCTAATGACCCAAGAAGCCATCACTGCAAATGCAAATTTGACCTCGTAAGCGATGTGTTTGTGTGGCTAACGCCTTAATGGGCTCACGCAAATTCAAATGATACCCACTTAGTAGGCACAGAGTTACGTTCTTCTTGCAAGAAGTAGGTACACTGTAAATTGCAAGAGTAAATACACTGTCGCACACCCCTTTGAATTATAATAAATGTGACATATGTTATGTCACATTGAAAAGTCTTACCTAGTTTGAAATACGTTAAATCAGCTTTAAAACTCACTAGAATGTTGCATTTTTCTGAATGGAGCTAATATAATGGCCTGCTATTGCTGCACGGTCTAGTTGTGATCTTGCGTAAACCGGAATCGTGTATTGTCGATGGACTGTGGACGCACAGCGAGCCTGCAGAGCTATTCATGTTGTGCAGTCTTCGTCTAGCGGGTAGAAAACGAGCGTACCGAGGTGGAGATGACTGCCGGAGTGCCGCAGGGTTCAATCATTGGACCTCTTCTCTGGAATCTGGCATACGATGACGTCCTAAACATCCAGCATCTTCCACCGGGAGTGAAATTGGTCGCGTACGCGGATGATCTGGCTGTGACAATCAGGGCCAGAACTAAGATAGAGCTGGAGACATACGCCAACATTGCGCTGGCGGTTGTCGATAAGTGGATAAGAGGTGCCGGCCTAACACTTGCACCACAGAAGAGTGAAGCTATTCTACTCACCGGGAAGAAGAAATGTGCTCCTCTAAATCTTACGCTGTCGGGCGTAAACATTGAGCTAAAGGACACGGCTAGATACCTGGGCATACACTTAGACCGAGGATTGCGAGGAACTCCTCATGTAAGGATTGCGGCTGGGAAGGCGCAAAAGGCGGCTAATGACATCGCCCGTCTATCGCCCAACACGTGCTGCCCGAGAGATAGCGTCCGGAGACTTCTGATGTCCGTGTCCGAGTCGATCATCCTTTTTGGCTCGCCCGTTTGGATGTCGCCTACAATGGACACAGACGCTACTAAAAATATCCTGAGGAAGGTTCGGCGCATCGGAGCCCTACGTATCATTCGGGGGTATCTCACTATCATCACGGCGGCCTCGCTTGTGCTGGCGGAGACAGTGCCCTGGGACCTGGGAAAGGCAGCCGAACGTCGGCGCTTGTGGGTTAACCCCACATAGGGACCCAGATAGGGAGTTCGTACAAGAACGCAAGGTGGCACTCGATCGGTGGCAGAAGGAGTGGGATAGCATCCCGAACGGGCAACCAGAGGCGTTCGTGGGGAACCTCATTCCGAACATCCGCCGATGGATGAATCGTCCCGGAGGCCGTCTCACATACCACCTGACACAGGTCCTCACGGGTCCCGGCGATTTCCAGGTGTACTTAAATCGGATAGGGAAGGCTGAGACAACGCAATGCTTGTACTGTGACGAGGTGGACACTCCGGAGCATATAGTAATGCGATGCGCCGCATGGACCGAGACCAGACGAGGCTTGCCCAGAAAGAACACGCTGGGAGAGCTAGTCACGTACACGCTTACGTCGGCCAAAAACTGGGACGCGGCTGCAAAGCCTATTCAACGGATCATGAAAGCAAAGGAAGAGGCAGGAATAAGGAAAATGGTAAAAAGCGTCCGAGAGTTGTTGTCAAGGCGCGACTCGACAAGCAGGACCTAAATATTTAAAACTTCCGAGACTTCCCCACCACCTGTGTGTAGTCACTCTTCTGCGTTAAGGATCCCGCAGGTCGGAGGGTCATCTTAAGGAGGATACATATATCTAGGCACTGCCGTCTATATATGTAGGGTTTTAGTGGGTATTGCCTGAATCCTTCGGCTCAATTCTTGTCAAGCGCCAAGACTTGCTGTTAGGTGGCTGAGTCCCACACTGTCTGACCGTTGGCATGCTAAGGGGCTTACCAACTCCTGCTATGCTTTTTCTTAGCCGTACGTAAATGTAATTTAAACCCTAAACCCCCTCCTCAAAAAAATGTCTTCGTCTAATAGTGGGAGCACCTTACCATTACTTGGAGAGCACTGAGAGGAGTTGTTGGTTTAGATGCACAACCGTGAGTTTCGCAACGCATTGAATAAAATAAAACTGGCTATTATCGTTGACAGATTCTGCAAATGGTGGACTTGGTTTATTCTTGCATTCAGTTGACGGGCTCACAGAAGGGTGACTTAACTAGACAGCAGCAAGTCGGCAATTTCTCAAAACATAAAATAAACGGAAGCTATTGTTGTAATTAGTTGTAGTGTGAACTCTGCTCGAACGTGCACTCCGATGGCTCGAAGCTAGAAACAGTGGATATATATATCTATGCTTCCATGCATGTGCAGATATAATATCTGTCTGTAGGTTACTTCGCTGAATACGTGCACGTTGTGGATTTCACTTATATCGCACAATCTAAGACATATTGTGACAAAAAAAATATAGAAGACATCCGATATCGTTCTCGTATTTGTTGGTTCTGATTCGGTTCACATTTAGTTCGAATGTCGTTACATCGTAGTTCAAGCAGCATCTGTCACCAGTTCCCGGAGTGGCTTTTGGCGAAGTGCGAGTTGGTGTTCGAACGCGACCGGTTAATCGTACTCTGAGCCAAGGGCGATACTTAGCTCTTCGCTGATTACCTCTGTCTTGTGATACCACACGCTTGAGTCGAGCATAACTGAAACAGAACAGCACCACCGTTAACATTCCGTGAGGTGTTGAATGAAAGGGAAAGAAGGAAATGAAATCCGTATTGAATGAGTGGTTAAGTATTATGCTGACCCCATTGGAAGGTAGGCTCGCCTGGCCACTTAGAGGACATCCCGTTCAATATGGTTACTGTTATAAAGCCGGTATCCCCCGAAAGCATATAATTTCCTAATACTAAAATGCATTCGCCTCGTTGTATCTGCGTTGATAGCGTAAGGTAGTTAACTCCGTACCATTTCAGTCTCAAAAATTGCTTTCGTCCCTAGATCTCAAATCTAGGGACTTTGCTAGGATATCTAATTCGTCTGCATAGAGTGCATTTATAATTTTAAGATTCTTCGGGGTGCCCACACGTCTAGATGCGTTCAGCATAAAGACGAAAATTCAGGCTGAATATCCCCGGGCTACTCCGGTTACTTTAGAGCCGGGTTCCGCTCTATGCGGATTGCGCACGCGGACATCGCGGAAGCGAAGCCCCTTGCAAGCGCGGGCCGGTAGTATGGGACTCCGATGTAATGCCAGAGTAATACCGAGCTTGGGGGGGTGGGGAGGAATCCGGGTTTAGTGGGTTTGCGAGTCTCACACTAGTCACCCAGGCTGCTAGTGGCGCATGTGCATCATGCATTCCCGAAACCTCCCAGAAAAAAAAAGTATGGGACTCCGACCCACTAAAAATCAGTTGTGCTCCCGTCCCCCGATTTGAGTTGGAGCTCCTTGCGCATAGCATCAAACAGGCCGGGGGGAGAGAGAAGTCTATAAGTCCTAGCGGGTTTGTGCCCCGGAATCCACGGTGAAGCACGAGCGAGTAAGCAGGAAGGCACTAGTCTTCTCCTGTAGTATATCTTCGAACGCCTGACCCTCAGCCAAGATTTAACGTCCACGGAACTGTTTTTCACATTGCTTCATAGACGGACCTCCATAAATACAAATGTGCAACGGTGGGGCTCGAACCCGCGCACCTATGTGTCTCCTCCGGTTGCGAGACGCAGACTTAAGCTACTACGCCACCGGGCTCGACTCCAGCAGGGAAGTGCTGTTAGCATTACTACAAACCACTGAGAGGGGGTGTAATAGCCCGAATTACTGATCGCGCCGGCGCCCCGTACCCAGAGTGGGCGTTGACATGCGCATGCGGTTAACCCGCTCTTTCTCGGTTAAAACACGCTTGATGACGGTCGCCTCATCATTGCCGACTCTGCAAATTTCAAAAGTGTCACAATTATTCCAATCGTAAAATACTTAGGATCCGTGTTTTTTACTGTGGATGTCTAGTGAGAGTTTTTCAACCAATGAGAGTTTTTAAAACTTACTTTTGTACTGTCTTAGTCCGGTAAGTTTTAGCCCGGGTCAAGTGTGTTCGGGAAATGCCATTGTCTGCACGCAATGCTGCAGACATTGCATGCAGACAATGGCATCCACGCATATGTTACGTAGATGGAGCGATATTCTCTAAAGTATATCTGTTCGGCACAGGGCCAGCAGAGCCGAGCCTGGGTTATAATCGTATAGATACTCCTGTGCACGCGATTTTTTTTGTCACTTTAGTGTCGGATGAGGCTCAAGTCAGCCACCTGTTTCTTGTCTGCATCTCATGCACTCTCGTCACGATATGTACGCCTGTACATATGTTTGGTATCTCATGGAACTTCCTAGTTTTAGGTTCCGAATGCGGTGTAGGTATTGCTGAAAGCGGCCACCGTGATCCGTTAGTAGTTGTGTGGGTAGGTGAGCGAGCCTTGTTTAGAGCTGTCCGTTTTTGATGTCAGAGAATTTTGATGATGTCCCAGATCCGGGATGCTCCGACTGGATTGCTTCCCATTGCTGGTTCCACTTGCATAGGATAGCTGTTCTGCTTATCGGTAGCTCGTCCGTCCCGGGGTTGATTAAGTGGCATCTTGAATCTAGTTACTTTACTCTTAGGTGCCAGGGAATCTTTCTAAAGAAAACTTGGGAATGCCGTGAGACGTGCTCGTACAATGTTGAGCCATAAGTCCTTAAGTCTTGTTGAGGAGGCGGCATAGTGTAATCCTGATAGCCGTGCGCTTCCATAGGGGCCCGGCATATAGCATGATTCTATCGAATACTGATGCTAAGAGATGGCGCCGATAGTCGGTCGCTTCTCTAGGTCGATTGATCAGTCTGAGGAAATTTGTTTGCAGCTCTGCTGAGGCTTTAGCTCGCATAAGATGTTATTATGAGAGCCTCATCCAAGGTCACGCGCAGGTACTAAAATACGGCCGTGAATGCTACTAGGTGGCCCTTCAGGCGAAAGCTTAGATTCAGTAAAGGCTGTTTAAAATAATGTTTTTTTTAAAAAAAAAGTCAATTCGAGGCCCAGTGCATCGAGGTATTGCCGGATATCCGCCAAGGGTCCGTTGGCTGTGCCTTAGAGTAAATCCTCGCCACGAGCAATAACGATCAAAGCCAGATCGTCTGAGCAGGCGATAGTATAAACTCCCGGTGTACGTAGGAGTCTAAGTACTTCATCGTAGGCTATATTTCGTAGAATTGGCCGCAATACGGACGTCTAGGGGACCCCAGATGTGACTGTATAGTCCACGTCGTTGTAAATAGATGCTCGGTCTTTTAGATACGACGCCCGGTTATGTCGTAAATAGGGAAATACGGCCTTAACTACAAGTGCTTTGTTTATGGCGTCCTATTAAGAATTTTAAACGCGCCCCGAACGTCTAAGAAGAGGGAGGGTTTACTATGGGGCGACATGCAACCAGGCCCTCCGCAGGGTCTCGACGCACCTCCGGTCCGTGGAACTAGTCTATTGAGAGATGAATGAGCATGTCGAAGTAGGAGACTCCCTTCTTATGGCCAGTATGAAGTAGTGCCACGCAATTCCGAACTCTGAGGGAGTGCGGAGGAAGACGGGTTTTTGTGGGTGAGAGTCTCACACTAGGAGCTGACGATTGCCAGCTCTGCTTGTGCATAATGCATTTCCCGATACCTCCGAAAAAAATATTGGAGTTTATTTAGCACTTGCATAGTTTCAGTGATCTACTTTGCTACCCTTAATTGTCCTGCGCAAAGCTATTCGTGCTTATCTGCACTTCTTCTAAGTATAGGAAAATTGTTGGCAGATTACCGCAGTACTAAGCGTACTAACCAATCTCACTAGAGCCTAGTACACGTATCACGTAGCAGTTCAGTTAGCAATAACACGTCGTAATGTGTATGTAGAGTGTAAACGCTGACAAAGTCACATACGGATGTTTACACACCGCCTACTAATGTTCTTCTACGACTACTTCTTCTTCTACTACCATCACTACTGCTACATCTTAGTTTCGGGCTCAAATGTGCCACCATAACCAGAACTACTAGTCGCACGCGCAGAAAGCGGTACGGACCGGTACACCGTAATCCCCTGAAATTGACAAACGTACCATCCGATATGCCAATGCCCATAACCGGCGGAAATTAGCATGCTAGATTTACACTAACACCTCTCTGTTTTGGCAGGCGTGCGTCGGCTCCCCGCACATCGTCCTAACGAATGAATGAACTTAAGGCCTGCAAAGGCAGGTGCGTGCGTATGGACGCATACGTACTAACGTCGCCGGGTTGCAGATCGACGACCAGTTCTCCGCATGTTCGGTAGCACTCCGGCAGGGGGCGGAAGGTCCATCGCTTTACTCCGCTAAGCTGAGCCTGCCACGATGGCTTGTCCAGACGGTCCAGCTAAAAACACGTCGCATCAAATGTGCATGCAGTATAACAGCGATTTTTTTCAAGCATTTCTTTTGCAATTTTCGCTATTAAGATGATTATTCTTATTATTCATATTATTAATAATACATAACAATATTGCATGATATGTATAATGTAACGTTAGGTCTTTTTTTTCGTTTAAAGGTTTCCTACTTTTTGAAGGGATGAACACGTTTAATTGCTGCTGGAGCCAACGTGGAAATCTAAAAAAAACTCCGTTAAGGAAAACAACGAGTTTTATAGTTTCAAATTGATTAATTTGCTGGTCATGGAGAGAAAATTATTTTATAGCTTCTTTAGGAAAGAGGATAGACGAAATCTTGAAGTCCCCGACAAACTGACTCTTCTGTCAGATATTTTGATCAGTATCCGGCTGAACAACCGGCGAAATCGTGTGATTGACCATTCGATTTTCCAAAGGTTGGTTGTTGGTACTTCGATAATGCATTTGCTTGGGGAATGGCGAGGCGAACACATGCTAGCTAAGCATGTCATAGCCCCTGTTTTGACAATAACCGGGACTTTATTGTATGATTGTATTGTAGTTAAATGAACGTAGACAGACAGGCACACCCACATCTGATTCTTGGTGTAAGTACAGCGGGCGTTTAACGCATGCCTCGGGGCAAAACGTACGTGAAGGTGAGCGCCATGGCCTCGGTTTCCGACGAATAGCCACTCGAGGGCGGAACGTTCTGAATCATCCGGAAGCAAGTCAGGCACTTTATACGTTCGCCGTAGCAGCTCGCTAACAGCCGGTTCGCAGTTGCTCCTGAAATGGCACCAAGGTGTGCGGTTATACGGCAGTGCTCCAGCACTCGACGTATCAAGGAGACAGCGCACGTGACTTGAGGCCATCTTCGAATAGAAATTTTCGAATAGATTTTCGAATATAATGTACGATACGATAAATGCCTCTCTCTCTCTCTCCCTCTCTCTCTCTCTCTCTGTCGAATAACATGCCGAGAGCAGCTGCCAACTGTTCAAGTATCAATGTTATATGCATACTCAATATGAGTGAAATAAATGTGATTATGTCGGATGTACGATAGCCCTTTCCTTCTTTATCATAGTGCACGCTGGTCGTGGTGTGTTTATCGTGGTGGATTTTTCTATTAAGTACACGTATGGCTGGTCAATAGTAAAGTATTAAGTTTTCCCTAAACTTTTGCGCGTTTCATACTTGCTTTAATGTACGATAGAACGCAGCGTTAGCCCGCAGGATAAAGCGACATTTTCTGAAGGAGAAAGGATAAACCATACCGTTGAGAGTAGCGCTGAGACAGCGGCAATGCTGCCACAAGGACAGTCGGGGAAATCCTAGATATCTCAACACGTACGGCTCTCGGTGCCTTGAAGCTATACCTCAAGATGAATTCCTAGCCCATATGGGACGGAGGATGGTCTAGAATTTAAACACCCCCTTAAAAAAATAGTTTTTATTGTTCTAGTGTCTATAATGCACTCTACAAAGACGTTTCAACAATGCTTGTAGATGCAAACGTGGGGAAATATTGACCAAATTGCCGTTCTTGTTTATTACAAAGATGATTGCCATACGATGAAGCTCTGAGAATTTCGATGTATAAGTAATCGCAGACGTTTAACACGAAAACTATTATACCGATCCTATTGGTTATTTTAAAAAAATCTGTCAAATGCTGACAATGTTTGCGAGAAAAAAAGGCTATCAGGGGCAGAGCTGTTTTAAAACTCTTGAGAGTTACTATCAGTGCCTAAGAGATTCGAGCTATTCTCTGTAGCTCTTGTCAAGTCTTACAAGGTTACAGGGCAAACATTGATTGAGGCTTAAGAGATTGATCTTATAGAAGTGAATTAGAAACTAAAAGACTGGGAAAAGTCAGATGCTCCGTAACGAGTGAAAAAATATATTTGGCGAGCGTTCCTGAGGTATATATATATATATATATATACAATGATTTTGTTAGTATGACATAATCAATAAATATCAACCTATTAACTAAAATACATTTATGAACTACATGCCGTGCGCTGATTTGCGTACCAAAGTTGGCGTGCGTATATATTGGTGATCTATATAAAGCACAGCTAGTTCGACACTGTTACTCAAACTGTTATAGTTCTGACAAGTTATTGTTTGTATTCCTACCATCCTATGTAGAAATGGCGCTTCATGCGCTCATCACTCATCGAGAGCGCTTCCCGCAGTGATGTGAATTCTGTGTTGTAGGCGAAGAATTGGCAGGTGTTCACCGAAGTTTCTATTACGCTGTTCATCTTGTCACTTGGGTCGTTGGGGTCATGATCGTCGGGAACTTCGGACGATCCGTCTTCGCCAGTGGAATCCGTTGTCCCTCGTCCGAAGTAGAGAGTACGAAGCTTTGCCCAACTGATTGGTGCAGCTGAAGCCACCCGTTTATATGCACCGCGAACAACCAGAGGAACCTCTTTTCTGGAGATCCTGTAATCCATTTTACACGCTTGCCGTAGAAGCTAATTCCTCATAGAGTTTTCATTGTTCTCAGTTTAAATTATTTTTCTTTGTGTCGTCACAAAAGCGTTATGCTTGTGCGTAACCACTCAATGCTATCTACATGTATTTAGTTTCATTTGGCACACATTTCTCACTTTTGTTAGCTTTCCGATTAAAATAACTGTACAGCAGTAGTGATTGCAAATAGTAAGTATCTACATTGTATTATATTAAATTATACCGAGCAAGGTGGCTGAGTGGCAAAGCCTTTGCCTTGCATTCGGGAGGACTGGGTTCGAGACCCAGACCGGGCACTCTTAAATTGGTTTGCGTGGTTTCCAATTTAGACAAGGTAAATGCCGGAGTGTAGTAAACTTAGCCATGACATGAAAAATCCGTACACGGGCAATTGCCTTACGGGAAATCTTAAAAAAAAAAAAAAAATTTAAATTATGTTACTTAATAATAAAATGACGGTTAACTAAAAGATAAAATAAAATGCGTTAACGGTGGAATGTTGGGGAACTGTTCGAATAGTCTTGGATATTATAATGAGGCCGCGGTTTGCGACCACGGCGTTACGTCAAGGTAGTCGTTAGGTAAGAAGCTGTAGAGCACTCAAAGACGAAAACCACCACTACGCAATCAATGAAGACTGCGTATAAGTGGCCACCGGTTGTGTCTTTAAAAAAGTAAAGCTATCTGAGAAATAAAACCTACAAATACATGATGGGACAGATTACGAGGTCGCCTTAGTAGTCCAGATTAAGACCAGCACAGGGAATCCTGCCAGAGCGCTGTTAGAAGAATTAGGAGTAAAAGCGGTAATGATCGCATCGTCGCCTGTGCAGACAGTCGTAGACTGTCTTAGGTATGATAATATGCTGTTGCTAATTGATTTTCATGCTACGCCATGCCTCATTAGACTTGCCTGTTGTTATACATAAAATGCTAATGCGTTTGCAAAACATAAGCAACCGTATATGTGATTCATCGGCGAACATGTGATATAAGCAAGCAAGTTTTTTAGCAAGCTAAATATAGTTTAAAGTAATTTTAATCTCCCGATTGTAAACCGGTCAAACGCTACTCTTCTGAACTTAAAGACCATTGAAGCAACTTTTATAAATTCATGATTTTTTAACGAACTACAACTCGTTTAAAAAAATCGGAGCAGTATAGCCACTAGTCATATTTAAGATGCTTGGTTTACCTTAGAGACACAAATAATCAGCCTATTACTGATAGTTTAGGTAATATAATTAAAAGTCCTAGCCGTCTACCCGAACGAGACGGTTGTACCAATAAAATAGGTAGTCGTGAGGAATGGACATCGTCATAATTCTAGTGCTTAGAACTGATCTGAATATTCGTGAGAATATTTCTGTAGTCTCTCTATCTCCCATTCTTGCGGATCATAATGCAACTTCTATTACTGTGCTATTGGATATAGATAAGCAAAGCTTGCTTGCTTTTTGGAGGGAGTTATTTTTAAACTGTGACGTCATTTACAATTGCTTTGTGAATAAAATCTATCTGGTCATCAACGAATGTATACCTAAGCACGGCAAGGAGTCAAGTAGCCGAAGAAAAGCTTGGTTGTATCCGCTTGCTTATGCCCAACTCAATCAGGCAATATAAAACGATCCGAACCTATCGAATGAATCTACGCGAAGAAGCAACTCTAAGCTAATGAGAATATATATATATATATATAAAATCAATATCATTGACCGGGTTATGACAGAAGACAAGAAAAAAAATGTATATCTCATCTCTCGTTATTTAGTCAGAGTCAATTATAAATTTGGTCAGTATAGCTATTTCCTGTCTGGTGTCCCGGGGGCCTCTTGTTTAGAGATGTTTCTATTCTGTATATTCATGGTAGACATTAAAACGTCATACCACAAACCATCGTTCCCAAATTATACGTTCAACGTTCACGATCTCAAATTATATGACAATACAGAAACGGTTGTGAAAAAAGACACACTACAGAGTGTCATCGATGCTATATCAATACGATGTACCATCCACGACAATATCAAGAATAATTATAGGTGCATACTGAATAATGTAGTAATTCCCGTTGATTCGGGGGTATCGCACCATCAGTAAAGCGGCCGCGCTCGCGCGGGCAGAGACAGTGCCCTGAGACCTAAAGGCAGCCGAACGTTGCCTGTAAAATGACCTAGCTAAGGAGTTTGAAGAAGAACACGAAGTAACACTCGATCGGTGGCAGAAGGAGTAGGACAGTGTCCCAAAGGGACAACCAAAAGCGCCTGTCAAGAACCTTATTTCGAACATCCGCCTATGGATGAATCGTCCCGATCGGTCGTTTCACACACCACCTGGCCCAGGTGTTTACAGGTCATGGCGATTTCCAAGTGTGTCTAAATCGGATAGGGAGGGGTTGACTCAACGCAGTGTCTGTACTGGGACGAGGTGGACTCTCCGGAACAAAAAGTTCTAAAATGCGCCGCATGGGCCGAGACCGGACAAGGCATGCCCAGAAAGGAGACGCTAGAAGAGCTAGTCGCGTACATGCTCACGTCGGTCAAAAACTTGGGCTGCAAAGCCAATACAATGTTTATAAAGGCAAAGGAAGAGGCCGGCAGATGAAGAGTGGTAAAAAGCGTAAGATAGTCGCTTGTCACACGTGACTCGACAAGCAGGACATAACAATTCAAAGCTTCCTAGGCTTTCCCGCGGCCTCTAGTCACTCTTCTGTGTCAAAGATCCCGCAGGCCGGAGGGTCATCTTAAGGGGATACATATATGTCGACAGTGTCGTGCATATGTGTAGGATTTTAGTGGGTATTATCTCAAGCCTACGGCTCGACTCTTACCAAGCGCCAAGACTTCCTGGTGAGACTTGCTGTTTTGTGGCTGAGTCCCACACTGTCTGAGCGTGAGCATGTTAAGGGGTCAGTCAATCCCTGTATGCTTTTACTCAGTTCTATGTTCATGTTTTTTAAGCCCTAAACCTCCTTGAGAAAGTTAATCGTCTGCTTGGTCGTCTGCTATCGTGATGCTCGAATGTGCTCCCGTTTAAAACGGAAAAACAACTGGTTACTTGTAACCAACGCTGTTCTACTGTGTTTCACGGGGGTGCCTAAGGCTCGTGCCTCCCGAGGACACACAGTTTGTGTCGTGCGGATCCTGTGAATCAGAGGAACCCAACTTTATCCTGATGAAGGAACGTTTGTGTTAGTGAAGCTGTGCGCATCACACACGAAGCTCCAGCGAAGAGTCGCCGGCAATTAGGCGGCTCCCCTGAAGCAACTTGCGCACCCCGAGACCGTGTGGCCCGGCGCCTGCAAAATAGATTGCTCGACAAAAAATATGATTATAACGACCGCATAATGGCTAACTGCGCAATTATGAATGTTCTATGTTCTTAATATTTTTGTAGGTATTTGTTGTTGTGGCTTAACTTGCCAAAAACCGAACGCAACATTTAATGTATTTGTGTCACCCTCTTCTGACTCAATAAAAGCTAAATTGATTTTGATCGTAATACTATGGGGATTTCAATTTCCGATTAGGAAAGAAGCTTTCTATGATCTGAAGTTTACTTGGTTCAAAGCTTGGAATACCATGACAACTGCCGCAGGAGGATGCGAGAGACACTACAATCGGGCAAACAAAATATATGACTTGCTTTAGAAAAGATTATGGGCAGGTGGCATACTACTCTTAGCAGGTCCTGATAATTTACGATGCCCTTAAAACTGCCAGCAATTAAGTTTCACAGAAGATTGCTTAGCTCTGCATGATATATGCAATATATATATATATATATATATATATATATATATAGCTAGGCTGCAGCCCATTGCACTATGCTCGCCATAATGCAGATTTTATGTAGCGCTACACACAACTTTGATATGCCAATAGTGTAATTTCTCTCTCTCTCTCTCTATACTCAAAATGCTTTGCACATATTTAACGGGACCAAATATAGAATGCCACTCCTTACTAAATTACAGCCGCTCTTTCAACGATTGGCTTCCAACAGCTCAGATCATGAACCTAAATTATGTTCCGTGCAGAATGATTAAGCAATGTGCATCTTCAGAATGGAATACATGTTGAATACATTGTAGTTACTCGCGCAGACAGCGACGTATGAGATGAACAAATGAACGTGAGGCGTTTATAAATATTTTTAGTTTCAAGGTGACAGGTACATGGAAGCAGGCTGTCAGTGTTAAGATTCTGATTGCAATACGCGTCCCGTAAAAGCTAGCAGCAGAAAGGATATCACGGAGGAGTTAACAACGCAGCGCGAACTAGGCACTTGCACAGAACTCCGTTGGAAAAAAGATAAAGACACGGTATACACTAAACAAGTTTAACAGATGAATGGCTGCATGCAGTTCTGGTTGATGCCTTCTGACCGAGAACCCTGAGTCACTGTGCCAATGGGCAGCCGGCTACTTCAGTTATGCGTCGGGGCGCACGAGGCGGACGGGAGGGAATAGCATGGGCCGGTTACGGAGCAAATACGAACCAGTGGCGATAACGAACGGCTTCGTCGGCTTGTATCGACGGCACCCGACCCTGCAGGGCCTCGCAGAGTGAGCAGTTGTACGGCGGCACGAATGCGTTTTGCAGCACCGTAGGCACACGGTAAAGACAGCGTTCGTCGCGTAGAAAACTCGACACGGAACTCACCGTCCGCGTCAGCCCAATGGCCACGAACACTGTCGACAAGAGAAACAATCCGACGCCGACGACGAGGAGCGGACGACAACAGCTACTACAACAACCACGACGACTACCACCACCACCACGACGACAAGGCCGATTCGAGGTCGTCACGTCAGTGGTGGTGGTTTTCGTTGAGAGGTTTTCGTTCGGTAGACGCCAGAATGCGTTGGCCGCCATCTTGCCCGCGCACCGGAGCGTCTCGAGGACAAGGAAAAACCGTACCGAGAGTCGTGTAAGTAGCGAGCATACCAGCTCAACGCAAGGCGAGTATGTGGTACGAGAAAACAACGACGGGGTGGATGTTGTTGACGCGGATGAGGACGCCGCCGCTGCCTTTGGCGCGGGCTCACTTCGACGTCCTTTGCTGGAGTCCGGAAGGGCCATGGGTCGACGTATGCTCGACAGCGGCGCGGCTTTGGGCGCCCTTGTCAAGCGAACTGGTGAAGGTAACGTCGCTGCTTCACTGCCTGGCTGAGGGTGCGCTCCTCAGTGTACTGCTGAGGGTGTATTCCTCGGTGTACTGCTGAAGGTGCGCCGCTCAGCGTACAGCTGATGGTGTACTACTCAATGTACTGCTGGGGGTGTACTGCCCGAGTGTGTTCCTCACTGTACCGTTTTAGGGGTTGCCCAGTGTACTTCTGTGTACTGCTCCATGTGCACCGACGACCACTACAGCAAGCAAAACCACATAGACGGCAGCCGCATCTGTTGTCTATACCTCCCTCCCTACGTTCTTCCTCTCTGACGCACGCAGGCGGCGAAAATTAGGGAGGGGCTTTAGCTCTCGTTCGGCTGGTGAATGGAAAAGAACGGCTGGCTGGCTGTCCTCGCTGCCCGAGGAGCAGCGAGGCTGCCGGCCGAAAACAAAGTAAACCTGCTAGCTGGTTGGTTTAGTGCAGTGTACAAAGCTTCAGCTCTTCACCGGCTTTGTCTATGACCAAATCTGAGAAACGTTGCGAAAAAAAGAATGTTGTATATGTGTGTATATGTATACATATATGCACAAATATATATATATATATATATATATATATATATATATGGATGTATATATATTTGTACACAAATATTTACGTATATATATATACATGTATGTCCGTATGTATACACATATATTAGGAGGATTCTCCAATGAGTGAGCGTGATTTTCGGCTTTAGCCAGGGATCACGTCGTCGTAGGACCGGCTCGACGGATGCCGAAGAGGCAACCCAGCACTCGAACAAGGTTGCAAAAAACGAACGACGGTTGTGGGAACGGCCGGCCGCGCTTAGTGGGTCGACACCACGATACGGCACGATCGTCAGCTCCAGCTCCAGACTCCACTATTATTTGTCGTTAGCAAGGCCCATAGAAGTACATCGTACAGCAAAGACCATACTTGTACAGCAAACGTAGGCTATAAAATGCATCACTACATATCATGAACACTGTGAATAATAACAAATGCGTTGCAATGCCCAGTGTTGGAATGAATGGAAACTGATTATATATATATATATATATATATATATTCATTTCTTAGTGTTTACCACTAACAATTGTAAAGTTCGAACATATTGCGTCGGTTTTAACGGGACATTGTGAGAGGCGTGCACATATGTTCTTGCACATTTGCAAATAAATGACTTTTTGCCAACGTAACTTGATGTTAGAGCGTGCTGAGTGCTGCTCTCACAACGCTGCTCAGACGTTGATCGTATACGTCGAGTGCGTAAACGCTTAACGTGACAGTAGGCAAGAGTGGGTCATATCGTAAACGACGATAATCGGACGAGACGGGCGGCCACGGTTGGGTGGGTAAAGACGGCGACCGGCATGCGCTGTGACGATATACTGCCCGCATGCTTGCATGGGATTCTCGTCTTGAGCAGACAATTGCTAGCCGAGGCCAAACAACGGTGAATGAAAAGAGCAGACAGAAACTAAGAAAAACAGGGTTAATAGGAGACAGAAAGAGATAAATAGAGCAAACTGAAGTCTTTCCGCATGCCAATCTGTCAACAAATGGCCTGGAAGTGCCCGACATAATATATTATTATTATTATTATTACTTAACCAGTTGCAACAATTGTTATAATGATGAGGATTAGTAATAATAAAAACGCTAAAGCAACTGCAATAACAGACATACTGTTTAAAATCCCCGACTTTATGTCACCACCGCATGTGTTCGCCACGATAAATGTTTAACATAAGGGAATCGGTAACAGCAGCAAAGGCAACTACAGAAGCAGCAGCAGCCGTCGCAGCAGCAGCAGCAATGACAATAATAACAAGGCTAACAAAGTCACTTGTGAGCAAATTAACCCATATACCCACATCTATTGTCGACAGTCGACAGTTAAAATCGATCCCAAAGCGCTTGTTGCCTACTTTAGTCAACGACACCAACGGCCGACCGCACGGGCGGCCATTCACTCCACCTCAGAGTCGACTAGACACATGCGAGCGCGTCCGGGATGAAGCCCTTCATGCCATGTCGCAATAGAGACGCTCCTGGTCGGTTCTGGCTCCTGACCATTTGGTGCCTGCTCGCGCTATGCCACAACGTCTGCCAGGCAAACAAAGACAGTGAGTAGCAAGTAGCCAGGCAACAACGGCAAGAACTTATAGCTCGTAGAATAGTCGCTTGTATATTTTGTCACGCAAATCGTATTAGCCTACCACTTTTATATATATATATATATATATATATATATACATCTGATTTACAAATTTACTAACTTTGTAAAGACGCAAATTACTGAGACACTAATCTTTACTTCTAACGTGACAGTCTTTATACTCATATATATACTTTTTATATTTACTTTTTTGTATAGTACATAACGCGCTCAACTAAATCAAATACCTACAGTGACAAAGCTGTTTTTTTTTTTCTCCTTCTTTATTATTCCCTGTACTTTATGTTGTGCTGGTGGAAGTTTGATCCGCTCATGAATGCATCTATTTTTTTACATTACACACCAGATTTACTTAATTTCGATGAAAAGCGTGTTTAGCAATCCCATTAGCATGCTTCAAATCGTAATCGAGTCTAACATCTTATCTATATTCGGTATTACTTCTCGAAATATAACTAGGTTAGTTTGCTTGTACTGCATAATAATAATAATAACATCTGTCTATATTTATCTTCTCATATATAAACTAAGCTACAATCGGGCGTATGATCCCCACACTTAATATGTTAGCAGGGAACCCTATAACTTGCACTGTAAAATCATCGAATAAAGCTTCTCTGTAGTATACTTGGCACCGTTTCATCATTTTGTAAGGCCTTACCGCAGTATAAAGTCTTCCTCCGCCGTACCTTGTCTAGCCAATTTGTACAATTTGTACTTTTTACCAGTTTTTCAATTATGTAGAACCCGCTTTACAAAGGCACATGATGTAGTATATAATAAAACACATGCTAATATAAAGAATACGGATATATATATATATATATATATATATATATATATATATTGGGCTCGGTAAATAGAATAAGCCGTTATATATTTAGCTGATATTTCGACAACACATAAAGCATTGCTGACGCTATTATTGAGAATCTCATGTGACTACATGCTAGGATGCTGGAATACCTACAAACGGGCCCTCAAGGATATCCGCCACGATGGACTCCAAATTGCCAAGCATGTGCGGGTAAGTTCTTACTTGTGTCGCTGTAATTTCGTCACGTCGGTTGCATTTTGAAAGCACCACTAACTATTTTGTTGCTAGTTAAGGCGTAGCCTATGACTAAAAAAAACTCATAACAGTATCACTCTGTGACCGTTGGAATATACAGTATGTGCAGTCGATTGATCAGCCGGTCTTGTTGTGTCCACCACGTTCGCTGTCTTTTCCTGTAAGGACAAATATATCTGCCCAGGTTTGCCACAACCCTTCTTAAGACGCTCACAAACACCCGCACCTTTTGAACAGCTGACAGTTGTGGTCACAAGTATTAGAATTAAACGCATTTTTTTAAAGAGGCTGTTTTTAACTTTAGACTTCTTCCACCCTCCCCCGGCCTTAGAGAACGCCGTAAGGCGCACCTTCAATGCATCGAAGACCACACGTTTTGAGATAGCTAGGGTTTTGCCAATAGTCCTTGTGACGGTATGACTGCTAACTCTCGCCGGTATGGTTTATCATCTACCCTCAATGAGCATCGCTCAAAATTTGATCGAACAGCGGGAATCGAACCGGCGACACCTCAGCAGGTAACAACCATGGCAAGCGCACTAGCCCCATAGACCGCGCCGTCACCTACAAGCGTAATCTATAGAACGCCGATTGTCGGCGTTATTGCCGCTAGCATCGCCATTATCACTATTATTCATGTTGTTGTTGTTGTTGTTGTTGTTGCTGCTGCTGCCGTTCTTGTTGCCGTTATTACTGTTGTTGTTGTTGTTGTTGCTACTCTGATTGTGTCGCTGATATTAGTATTGCCGTTATATCCGCAATTAATTTTGCTGTTCTTACAACTGATAGCATCGTTTGTCGATGATTGTCGATATTATTTGTCCGTACCGCCGTTGTTGTTGCTGACGATTTTGTAACTATTTTTTTTATTTGATTTGTTATTAGTTGTCGCTGCTCGTGTTGTTTTTTATCGCGTAGACGGCTTAGTATGGGATATGCCAACAAGTCAAGCAATTACATCAATATATATAACACAGGGTGCATCCAGCCGCAGAGTGAGTTAGTATTTTTTACATACATACATAGGAATAATAAGTAGTGTATGTATATAATAATACAAAATCCAAAAGCAGTTGGAGGACCGAGCCAAAGACGCATTAGAAAAGGCCAATCGGCGGATGAAGTTTTACCACCTAATGTTATCGGCGGAAAAAAGCGAGACTCCCTTGCTTATTAGAAGAAAGCACTGCCAGGAACTGGATATCCGTGTGAACGGCCACATGATCCAGATAAACAAGCAAGCCACATACCTGGGTGTAATGCTTGGCAGAAACTTGGACTGTGCAGCCCACATTGATTACATAACGACCAAAACGCATCAAGTGGCAAGAGAGCTGACTAGGCTAATGCCAAAAAGAAGGGGCCGTCAGAAAAAAGCGCCGTCTTCTAGCATAAGTGGCTGATTCAATTCTGCTATGCGCATCATCAGTATAGGCACCATCTGCACTAAAAACCAAGAAAAATAAGATAAAGCTAAGCAAGGCGTAAACAGTGCTGGCCATTAGGGTCACCAGAGCGTACAGGTCGGTGTCCACAGACGCTGTGCTTGTGATTGCCTGCATGATACATTGGCCAAGACGTATAGAGGAGAATATCATCTTATACCGTGACCAGGCACTTAGAGAAGACGAAGTAAAGGTAAAGACTCTGGAGAGCTGGGAAGCCGAGTGGACTGGAGCAAAACGAAAGGCACCAGGGTCGTGGACGAGGTTAATATTCCCAGATCTCATGAAATGGTACCGATGCGAGTACGCGAAAACTACGTACTACCTAACTTAAATTCTATCTAAGGATCTGGCAGTTTCCAGACCTACATAGTGATGATCGGAAGGAATGAGGTGACATATGTGTCTTGTGCGATACCGGCGAGACCGACGACATGGATTACAGGTTTTTCGAATGCAGGATCCTCGAGATTACGAGACAGATGACCCGATAACGACTAGACGTGCAGAGCAATACTATAAACTCTTAAAAGTGCTCAGCTCGACAAAAGGCTCGGACGCGGGCTCTAATTTCGTGGAGACCGTAATGAGAGCGAAGGCAAAGATGATGGAAGAAAAGTGGTAACGCATGAAGCGCCGCCAGCAGACTAAAGACTGCAAGCCAGACTAGGGGCTCCCTACATGTACTGAAGTAATGTCAGAATCATCTCGTTCATGTAGGTTAGGGTACCCCCAGGCCTTTAGTGGGTTTAAGAGCCCCACACTACCCAGCCCAGTAGGTGCGCGTTATAGATATTTTTGCTCCTGGCCCCCTGCAAAAAATCAATTTTTTTTTTTAAGATTTCCCGTAAGGCAATTGCCCGTGTACGGATTTTTCATGTCATGGCTAAGTTTACTCCACTCCGGCATTTACCTTGTTTAAATTGGAAACCATGCAAACCAATTTAAGAGTGGCCGGTCTAGGGTTCGAACCCAGTCCTCCCGAATGCAAGGCAAAGGCTTTGCCACTAAGCCACCTTGCTCGGTTCTTCTTCTACAACTTCTACAAACACTGAGGTTTGTTCACTGCGCAGGCATACCAGCAACACGGTCATAAAGATTATACTATATTCTGAGAATTTAAATTATTTTAGTCATATATTTAACGGGGTGTCGCCGGTTCGATTCCCGTTATTGATCGATTTTTTTCGAACGGGTCTGTCATACCAGAGCCGGAAGCAAGATATATTTTAATTCCCGCACAAAATACTCTTACATATGAGAGAAGCGCTTCAAATATGCGGCAGCCGGCACAACAGAGAATAGAGCCTGCGTTTTTTTAGTCCGCGGTACAACAAATGCTGTCGCTCTACGTGGTCGTCTTCTCCGTCTATGCGACCAAGGGAAATATGATATCTTCTGCTAGAAAACTACGGCAGTTTTTGTAGGTAAACGTAGCCACTCTAAGAATAGATATTTTTGAGACTGGTAAAAGATCATGAGCAGCAAACAGATCACTGACCGTATTATATATATATATATATATATATATATATATATATATATATATGCGTCTAAGGAAGAAGGTCCCGCATTTCGTCTTGAGCAGTGAAGGACCCGACTCCAGCGAATGAATGTTAGCCCGCTAAGACGCATACTTACTAAACGTACCTCCCCCTTAAGCTTCATTCTCTGGTGACCCAAATCTTCATAGAAAAATACTACTGGTCATCAGGAGATGTGGCGAGTGCCACTTGAGTCACTTGGCCATGGTTGCTCCCAGATTTCCCTATCGTTCGACGCGCTCTGTCCCAACACCTTCGAACCCGTGTCATGCAAAATTACGTGCTCAGCTAGTACAACAGGCAGAAATCTAGCTCTGCTGAGCCTTTCTAACGTTTTTTTCTTCTTTAGTACCTCCGTAGCCATAACTGCTCCCAGCTTCCTTAATTATTGAAGGCTCGTTTCCTTTTTCCTGTAAGTGTCCTTTGCCTTCTATAGCGCTTCATGGCGAAGCGAGCCTGTTGCGGATATCGTTTGTTTAGTCTGGTTGACTTACTCTCTCTCTCTCATGGTCTCGACGCACCCTCACAGGACGGGGTATAAAATGACAGAATTCCTCTATCCAACTGCAGGTAAGCATGCGGAATGATAAACAGGGATAGAGCTGAGTGAATGAGAATGGCAAATATGTCTCTTCCACGGCTTCGAAGTAATGTCAAAGTAATACCGAGCATGGGGGAGTGGGAAGGGTTTAGTGGGTATGTAACTGCCCACACTAGTCACGCAGGCTGCTAGTGACCCATGTGCATTATGCATGCCCGAAACCTCCTATACCAAAAAAGAAAAAGGTTCTGCGCGTATATGCATTGATTTATGAGAACGTGGAGTCTTACGGATCTCCGTCCAAATGGCCTCTACGTGTATGAAGGGGTTAATCTGGCGTAACTCAACCGTCATGGTGAGGCCAGTGACCACTTAGGTGTCGACCTTTCCTCCGGTACATTGGTGAAGGGCGGCCGCAAAAGTGGCGATGCTACCCGCTTTTTCCTCCGCTACCTTGAGGATAATGTCTCCGGCACGTGTGGTCCTGACGGGGCCAATACGCAGGCCCTTTTCTCTTGGGCGTATCTTCTCGGGCATTTCGCTTGCCGTGGTTCTTTCTTGCGTCTGAAGTCTCACCGACGTCATGCCGGTCTGCGCGTTTCGTGGGCCAGTGCACTTCCTTCTGGCTGAAGCCTTTGCTGTCCCTTATTTGTGGTGCCTACTGAACAGCTTACCGGTCTGCAGCAGGCCTCGATGGCTCTTTGGAGCGATATTTCAATCAACTTCTAGAATATGTAAAAGACCACTGGTTCCGCGTTAGTCTTGTTGTGGCCCCTCTCAAGGAGTTTGTTGAGTATCTGCAGAAACTCCTGTAAAAAAACCTCTCGACCTGTTACCCCGATCACCAGAGCGCACGTTTTTCAATTGGAGGACGTCAAGTTGCCCTCGCCTTATTCCATATCGGTATCAACTAGTTCACGTTGTTCATTGCTTGTTAAAGCTGCCATTCTTCCCGTCCGCAAAGTGGACGCCGATCTCGTAAGCGGAAATAGGGTGGCAATTGCTTTGAGAACGTTCCGGTTGTTTTCTAATTCGCTTGTAATCTCTCGCTGCGCTACGACGCAGTTCGTCAAAAAGTGGGCAGATTTGTGTGTGGCATCTGGTCGCTCTTCTTAAAAGAGTTTCGTAGCGTCCTTAAGCAAGGGCAATGCCGCCAGTTTCTCTGTGAGCTTTGATCTTTGCAGATCTAGCTGGTCTATGCCTAGTTTTTTCTGACACCTATTGCAAACGAGGTTTTTGGGCGTCGAGAGTCTTTCTCGGCGAGCCGGTTCCTGAACTTTTCGTTCCTCAATCTAATGGCCTTGGCCTTCCATCAATCAGCCAGCGTTGTAATTTTTTACATCCTCCCTTATGTTTGGCGTTGGCTTCATTAATTACCTCCGTTTGCGTGGTGGCCACATGCTTTCTCTTAAGCGCCGTGAGCTGTTTCACCACCTCCAGGAGGTTCCTTGGCCCTTCGCACGATTCTGTAGGGCTTCTTAGCTCGGCTGTTGCTTGCCGCATTGGCGCACACAACACAGCTCTTCGCCGCTAGAGCTATTGCATTCTTCGTGGTAGTGAAAAAACATAATTTTAGACAAATTTTCCTTTGTGGGTGCCAATGTCGTTTTAGTCGCAAAACACCAGAGTGCCGTCAGGAACTCATTCGCTGTATTTCAGGCCATAACAATTGCAGACGGAATTTTTGTGAGTGACCCTATTCACTCAGAAATAGGGTGAATTTATATTAATGAGGATATATATATACCTATTTAAATATACACATTTGCATCGCTGCTGTTTTCAGGACCAAGTATCGCCCATACGGTACAAGGAACTATATCGCTGCACCACGCTCAAAATTATGGTAACCTACTATATTAACAATCAGTGCTTAATCTTAATAAGTAAAAAACGCGCATCTAATCATATTTTTAAGAAACACCCCAATTAGAGTGCGATTCAATAAATTATTTATTATGGCAATTTACTTTAGCTCAATCTGGCTGCGCATAAAAAACATTTACCAGCCTATATGTTTATGTTACAGTTGTGAATTTGGTATTTTACAGCTGTTGGATCTTTTTCGAGTGAAGTTGTCGCCCTTAACTTTGAATGTTTCTATAAGTAAGATAAGCAAAGTCAAATGATGATGACCAAAGATGATTTCCATTCTATTTAAAAGCAATTCTTAAAATTGTGGAACTTAAGTGGTAGCTCATAACGAAAGCAACCTAGCTGGTCCTCTTGCATAGTTTATGGTTTCGTGTACCATTATGTTCAAGCTTCATTCATCTCTATCACATTTTACGAAAATAAAGTTAGACATTTCTCGCCAAAACCTTTTTTCGATTGTTGCGCCATTACGATCAAAGCAGTTTAACGCTTGCTAAATAAAATCATGTTCACCTTATGCCATTGCAGAGAGAAGACGGATGGTCGCTTTCGATGCAGAAGACGGCCTCCCGGCAGCTCAATCTTTACTACGTAAGTAGGCCGTTTCGTTTAATAAGGGTGGGTGTTTGAGTTCCGGTTTTGGCGGATTACTTTCTGCCAGACAGAGGTTAGTGGCGGCAACGTTTTAGTCTGTTGACAAATCAAGGCAGTAGGTATCGTAGTTAAATGCAGGCGTGACATTAAGACTGCAGTACCAGGTAACCATGCAAAAAAATCATTTGAGTTGACTATGTGCGAGTTCATAAGCCAGAAGCGTACAGCAAATACTTCTCTGTATTCAGTCATCGAAGAGAAACATGATTGCCTGCCAAAGGTCAACATCGTATTCTAAAAGTAATACCTTTCAAAACGAACAGAGTTGAAATCATGTGGAAGATGCCTAGCTGGCCAGTATTCTTGGCTTGTTTAATGTAATTGTTACCTTTACTCGTACATGAGCTTTCATTATATACCGCGCTCGCCCTTTCTAATATTCGAATAGAACTAATAGCATCATTCGACCTGACACTGATATGGAAGAAATGAGGAAAACAAGACTTTAATCGCTAAATAGGTTTAGGTTTTTCTTCATGAGACAGATTTTTGGGGCTACATAACTCTTATAGAACTTGAATGGTTTATATGTTGGAGGACTCTAATGACACAGGAAACGCTGTCAAGGCAAGGTTTACTTACGGGTTGCATCATGTGTTATGCAGCACGAAATGTTGCCGATGTGTCGTAGATGCGCGAGATGCTTAACGCAGTTATATATATATTATATATATATATATCATCCGATAAGTCGAAAAAAGCGGAGAAAAATCCTTAAAATGGTTAGCAACTATATTTGAGAATAGAGCAGGTGTAGTTCTTCTGCAAAAAATAATTCTATTCTGAGCTTACAATTTATTAGGAAACTAGTTTTGCATTTTTATATGTACGATTATAAAAAAAGAAACTACGGAAAATCGATTGTAACCGTTTCATTCTTGTTTTGATTTTGTAACTAGGAATGTCTTCGATTTGGCAATGGAAAGCGAAAGAAGCAAAAGCCAAAAAAAACACGGTAAAAACCATCATCGATGGCACGACAGGCTGTCGCGAAAAGTCCCATGGTTACGTACCGAACGCGTTCTGCCTCCGACCGGCACCAATATGTCCGACGAGCAACGAATGAACAATATAACTCTAAGTAGAACAGTCTCTGACGGAGCGCGCACTATGCTTCCGACGAACGGCATCTCGTCGAGCATGCCTCAGCCACTAATGGCTGTAGCTGTTGAAGGTTGGCGTGCCCATGATGGCTTCGCCTCTCCTCGATTAGGCTACGAAGCATACCGGAGAGCAGAGTCCAGCTCGTCGTCTTCATCGTCTTCATCATCGTCGGAGGAGGAGGATCACGATGACGTCCATACTGGGCTCGAAGAGAACGAAGATGACATTGCGGTACTTGGTGATGGCGAAGACGATGACGTCGACGAAGACAATGCAGCTGAAGATGACGCTGAAGGCTGGGAAGACGGAGGCGACGAGACCGACGATAGTGCGGAGCACGAGGAGTTCCGCCTATACTCAACTATGCTTGAAGAGCGCGATATGAGCTCGGGATATGCTTCCCCCAACGAGACCACCACTGAAACGCGCATGGTGTCTGGAGCGGAGCAACACAGCAATGATGCCGACAATGTGACTCGAGTAAACGGTCTAAGTGCACAGCTCGACTACCTGAGAAACAACGATTACGACCGTAGGGTCAAACGGGCCAAAAGGTTGTGCTCCGGCATAGGTGGTGCGGGAGGTAATGGAGGTGGCGGCAGTGGGGGAGGTGGAAATGGTGGGGGGAGTGGGGGCGGTGGGAATGGTGGGGGCAGTGGGGGCGGTGGAAATGGTGGGGGCAATGGAGGCGGTGGAAATGGTGGGGGCAATGGAGGGGGGAGTGGGGGTGGTGGAAATGGTGGGGGGCAGTGGGGGTGGTGGAAATGGTGGGGGCAGTGGGGGTGGTGGAAATGGTGGGGGCAGTGGGGGGTGGGTGGAAATGGAGGGGGCAGTGGGGGTGGTGGAAATAGTGGGGGCAGTGGGGTGGGGAAATGTGGGGGCAGTGGGGGGGTGGGGAAATGGGGGCGGAAGCGTGGGGGGGGGTGGAAATGGTGGGGGCAGTGGGGGGCAGGTGGTGGAAGGTGGAAATGGTGGGGGCAGTGGGGGGGGGTGGAATGGAATGGTGGAAAGTGGGGGGTGGTGGGGCGGGGGTGGAAATGGTGGGGGGTGGTGGAATGGTGGGGGCAGTGGGAGTGGTGGAAATGGTGAGGGCAGTGGGGGTGGTGGAAATGGTGGGAGCAGTGGGGGTGGTGGAAATGGTGGGAGCAGTGGGGGTGGTGGAAATGGTGGGAGCAGTGGGGGTGGTGGAAATGGTGGGAGCAGTGGGGGTGGTGGAAATGGTGGGAGCAGTGGGGGTGGTGGAAATGGTGGGAGCAGTGGGGGTGGTGGACATGGCAGCAGCAGCAGCTCCGAGAGCTCCGAGGAAGACGACCATAATAACGGTCGTATCTGCTGGAAGATCTATAAAAAAGACTTGAAAAATATCAAAGGTCTTAGCAAGGACACCGTTAAAGCAGTAAGTAAGACGCTTATTTAAGAGGGATAACTGTGATGGATATTTAAATTGTTTCATTGCAACCGGTTTCTCATGATGGAGCTCACATGGAATAGCATACGTTTAACAGTTCTTGTACTTCCCAGAACTCTGGTGATATAATCGTATTAACTATTTCTGCAGCAATGAGGTAGTTATGAACAAACCCACACACTACAAGTTTGGCTTTGCCTTTCAGATTCTGAAGATTACAAAAATTGTCAACGTAAGTTACTATTCGGTTTCAAGCCTTGCCATACTTTAATGAAGATCGTTTATATTGTGTATTTTACGTGAATTGAGATAATATTACGAAGCTTATTTCCGAGAAACAATCGATAAATAACCTTTTAAGCATGTTCATCCGTCGTCGTTTTCTGTTGCCTTTTTTTTTTATTAGACTCATATATGGCCGTGGGGATTACTTTATAACGATTGCCAAGGCCTGAACGTACCCAATCTACGTGCCATTTGACGTTTCACAGATATTGTCGTATGCACAAACGCCTCGGTTGATTGTAGCACGTTTGGCCAACATTTGAATGATTACCTAAGAAAAACTGTTTTGTCCGCATCACGTATGACACCTTTTCATATTGACCATCATCCGACACCGACTAGTTCTTAAGTTCGCGAGTTTCAGTTTCAGCTTATGTCCTGAAACAACAATGGCCAACACTAACAATGCAAGCATATATGTCTCAATAATACACATGGTGGTGTAAGACTATTACCACCTATAGTATCGATAATCAAAATGACCCCATTAATTATTTTTCGAATTATTGTTTTCAAAAAGCCAATGGCAGCTTTTTATTCTTGTAGGAGTGACAGTGTGCTACATACGTACCTCGAATTAAAAACATTTGTATAGATGTTGTTTTTCATTCTAGACCATGTTTCGTCCCCTACGAGCCTGGAACCCATTCAGATGCATACCTTCAGTGCAGGGAGGGCCGTACATGTTGAGATATCTGGGGTTTCCCCCAACAGTTATGGTGACGGCATGCCCGCTGACTCTCAGTGGTATGGTTTGTTGTCTAATCTCAATGAGCATTGCTTAAAGAAAATTCGATCAACAACGGGGATCGAACGGGCGACACCCCGACAGATGACAGCCATGACAAGCGCACTAGTCCCCTAGACCACGCCGCCACAATAAATTCATACCTAGTTCAACCTCAACAGATAAATGTGATATTGTGAAAACTATTCATTGTGACGAGACATCAACCCAGTATTAGTATCTAATACTAATGCTGGATTGATACAGGACTAATTTTTGGTAATTGTAGGGTAAAACGTAGTATTCTAGAGAAATCCCAGACGTGTTAAAACAGTCAGTTTAAATGCAACGTTGTTTTAACGTGCTTCCTTTCAGGGCTGCGTTGATCCTCGGGCTGAACCCGAGCGACATGTATGCGTGTTCATCAACATTTTAGTAAGAATCTACAACAAATATTATATATATATAATATATATATATATATATATATATATATATATATAGCGTATTTATCAATAAACCTTATATTAATTGATATTTGAGGTGTAATATGCGGTTGCAATCGTCCAAGGCGTTGAAGATCATACAGCTCACAGCATTGACCACACAGCTCGCACCACTGACCGCACAGCTTGCACTTACACTCCAAAGTGACTAGTTTGCGGTTTTCATGGGTAAATTGCTTTCATGAGTCGCCATCATAGCTGAAGTTTAAGAAAATAACGGGGGATATCATCATAATCTATCTAACACATTATATATAAGGCATGTTTATCAGTAATAATACGAGAAATATTTGCCTGACAAGTGTTGAGACAGCCGCATAAACGCACCCGTAGCCGACAGCAGAATATTGGAGGTCTTTTCAAGAGCTTATGATGGAACCCATAAAGTGAATAGGGAGTTACAAGATGCCGGTTGGGTTGTAGTAGTCTCTGCCAGTTATGCGTGACCATTGCTGGTACTCCAAGGAAGCTTCCTTAGGCTGCTTGAAATTTAATTGTGAAATGTTCTCTTAACTGAAAAAGAACAGGAGTTGCCGGGTTACAAATAAATTAACTAGAGCTTTTACAAGCGGTTGAGTAGATGTCATGAGATAAACTATCCGTCTATTTGTGTTCCATGATAATCCTATTGTAAAATGTCCCGCTTAAAAAACGCGGGAAAATAAAGTGAGAAATGCTTACCAAATTATCATGCCAAGCTCAAAATTGTTTATCAAAGACTGCCGTTCTGGTCATATTAAGTATTTTTTCTATCCATTCTATAACGGAGTTGGCGATTTTTTACTTGCGATAACAAATCCTGACGAAGATTGTTTTTTAAAGGGTATTTATCGTGCCCGACGTCAAACTTGGGGCGTCATTCAGCCACATATTATACGTAAATGTGCAAATATTAGAAGAGCATCAAGACTGGCAGCTATTTAACACCTAAGAGTATGGATCATTATCATAAGTAGCCAGTACATGAGTTACAAATGAACAACGGCTCCCCATATGGAATTGTTTTTAACTGAAAAGAATACCCTTACATTAAGAACTAATACGCTCGAAACAAGCATGCGCTGCTTTATTTAACACTGCACTACGACTTTCAGCAACGATATGGGCGACGCATTTGCATCTCAAGAACGCAACAATTTGTCATCGTTGGATACCTTCGTCGTTATGTGGTTTGTTGCACATCATCTTGTGAATTCACAAACACCACACCTTCTACACACGATATGGATTTTATTTTATTTTCTACATATAATATCAATATCGTCCTTATGTACCACATGTTTACTATTTACTGTTGGGAACAATCTTCTCAGTTCTGTACGTGATTCTGTGTGACCGCTTCAGAGGTGTGTGGCTACTCGACACAAGAGGAAATTCCAACACGAAGGCCGTATCGGAAGGCAAGCAGGGACAGTCGGCAAATACGTGTAACTGTGGATGACCTTGTAGTGGCTCAGGAAGTTTGTGAGGATAGAGTCACGTCGTCCGTAACAATAGCCACACCACCTACAGGTACATCCAGTGACGGCGGCGGTACCTCAGAGGGAAGGTGTGAGGAGGTGATGGTGCGAGACTTGGAGCTGGTGGCGAAGCACTTCGGAGGAATGTGGCGAAGGCACTTACAGGAGGGAGGTGATGGGGGAAGGATTCGGAGGGGGTACTGGAGGAGGTGAGGTGATGGAGAAGGCACTTCGGAGGAGGGATGGTGGGAAGGCACTTCGGAGGGAGTGTTGATTGTGGAGAGGGACTTCGGAGGGAGGGATGGTGGAGACGGCAACTTCGGATGGAGGGTTGATGGTGGGAACGCACTTCGGAGGGAGGTGGATGGTGGCGAAGGCACTTCTGAGGGAGGTGGATGGGTGAGAAGGCCTCGGAGGAGTGCTGGTGGCGAAGGCACTTCGGAGGGAGGTGGGTGATGGTGGCGAAGGCATTCGAGAGGGAGGGGATGGTGCGAAGGCATCGGAGGGAGCGTGGGTTGATGGTGGCGAAGGCACTTCGGAGGGAGGTGATGGTGGCGAAGGGACTTCGGAGGGAGTTGATGGTGGGCGAGGGCACGTCTGAAGGAGGTGATGGTGGCGGAAGGCACTTCGGAGGGAGGTGATGGTGGCGAAGGCACTTCGGAGGGAGGTGATGGTGGAGAAGGGACTTCGGAGGGAGGTGATGGCGGCGAAGGGACCTCAGAGGGAGGTGATGGCGGCGAAGGGACCTCAGAGGGAGGTGATGGTGGCGAAGGTACCTCGGAGGGAGGTGATGGTGGCGAAGGTACTTCGGAGGGAGGTGATGGTGGCGAAGGTACCTCGGAGGGAGGTGATGGTGGCGAAGGTACTTCGGAGGGAGGTGATGGTGGCGAAGGTACTTCGGAAGGAAGTGATGGTGGCGGAGGCACTTCGGACGGAGGCGATGAATACGACGATGGAGGTAAGGGTTAGCCACATCGTTTTGCTTTACATGCAGATATGTCGATAGATAACTAAAATTATTCTACGTACGACCTTACACTGAATATACACCACTGAAATTGACATTTTTAGTGGGCGTTTAGATTTGCCACTGTAGATTAATGCGCGTTTCTATCGAGTTACTTATACTTTTATTTTACTATTGTACATCCTAAATAGCCTTAGTCCTTTAGGATGTTGCACTTACATAGTGATTCATTTGCGCAGATTTATCGATCGAAGTCGATCGATATGTGTGTTCTTAAGATTTAAGTCACGACGAATGACATCCGATCAAGCAAAATGCTATTTTATCACTCGAGTTTCTTCTTGTTTCAGAAATTTGCTGCTGTTTATGCGTTGCGGAACTAAGGATACTCGCACAAAAAGCCAACCCGCGTTGTCGGTGCTAATACTACATGCGTGTATATATTTATATATATGCATGCATGAGTATGAGGAGCTACCTTGGGAAAATGTGATACTAAAATAAAGACAATTAGTTCTCAATTCATATTAGTCACACTTATATTAGCTCTTTATTTAGTTTGTCTCTCTTACTTATTCTTACAACAGTCAACTGCATGGCATCGATGAACAAATATATTCTATTTCAATTCTCCCATATATATATATATATATATATATATATTTAACGGACCTGCAACTGATCACAACCGCCTTCAGGGTCTGGCCGTACTGCAGTGGCTTCAAGCCCCTCGAAACCTACTGGGAAGGAGTTCATGAGCTCTAGTTGACGCAGCTGTTCGATTTGTTCGCGCAATTGCTGTCGGTCACGTTCGCGCCGTTTGCGGAACTCCTCCTCGACTTTCTGCATCCATTTCTGCTCCTTTTCGCGTAGACGCTCGGCCTCAAGCAGCGGGTCGTCGGTGGTAAAGCGCGCCTCTTCCCGCCTGCCAGGCTGCGTTACATCAACGTTGAGTGACAACAGTGTCGCGCCAGCGGCCGATCCACCTGGAAGAAGCCGGGTGAACACGACGGAGGTCTATGAGAGCCTGTATGCTGAGCATTAGCGGCGAGCCGAAGCTACCACGACATCGATCCGGCCAGTAGTCAGGCGAACCTCTGTGCATAGCAGATGTGCTGTCCCGAAGAAGCAGAGGTCGGGCGAAGCTTTACCATTCGCTCGCCAGCCATTGTGAATAGGGAGGGAAGGGGGGAGGGGGGGAGGGATGAGCATGCGAGGCGCTAAGGTGGAGGATGGTTGATTGGGTAGGTGGGTAGGTGAGTGGATGTTTGTTGTGGGTTAGTCGGGTTGTCGTGCCCGTCGGGGTGCAAGCGCTTTTGCCGCTCCGCTGCCCGCAGACACAACCGCGGTGAGACTGCCGGTCTCACCCATCCATCAATAACAGTAACAACATAATAACAGTACGCTGAACAAATGACGGTCTAATAGGTCCACATACCCATTGCGAGTGAGGGAAGATTGTCGCTTCGACCTGTGACAGGCAAGCGTCGATGGCTCTCGCCGCCGCCGTTACCACCGCCGCTGATGTCTCCACAAGTGGCGGGGCTCCGCACCTGCACTGTGGTGCTGTCGTTGTTGCCCTTTGGCGGCGGCAAATAGACGACCGATTGGCTTTTCTGCTGCAGCGAATTCGGCCCACTTCGAAACGACCAGTTCGAGTCGATACCGCCCGACGGATTCTGAGCCAGAAACATGCTCGGTAGAGTAAACCGCGCCTGGTTCGGCAGCGAGAACAGGCATCCCGAGATGTCGGCCGGCTCGGTTGCTCCGGTGCTTTCTGTGTCGGTATCGATTAGGTCCTCCTTGGGCGTCCAATGCGGATGCGGATTGCTGTAGCCGCTCGTAATGCCCGAGTCGACCGAGAGGTGCGCCTTGAGCGGCGTCTCCTCCTTGCGTTCTTCGTCGGAAGATGAAGACGAGGAGAAGTTGAGCTCGCAGTCGGAGAGACTCTTGTGGCCCTCCGAGTGGCGATCGCCGTCGCTGCCGGCCGGATCGAGGCTCTTCCACGCGTGCGTCGGCGAGAAGCGGGACGGCGTCAGTCCGGGCATTAAGCCGATGGGCCGGCGCGGTAGACAGGGGCGTATATGCACACTGATATGCATATCGTCCTGCTCCGTGCCTAGGAGCACGCCGTTACACGGGTCGTCTTCGCACGACGACGACGAGGACGAAGATGATATGCTCGCCCGGCGAGCGAGGCTGTTTGTCTTGATCCAGCTGGCCGGTATCGGAGGCGGTGTCGGTGGCTTGTCGGCCACCGGCAAAGAAGAAGTGGGTATGCCGAGGTTCGTCGACACGTCGCCAAGCACGCTGAACTGACTCGCTGGAAGTAGTTTCGGCTCTTTTGGCGATGGCGGTCGGAACAGCATCTCGAGAGACTTTGGCGGTGGTATTCGGGTGGAAGGCGAACACGTATCGGCGGCTGGCTGCGACCCAGGAACGCTGGTGAACGCCGCTGCTGCTGCTGCTGCCGCCGCAGTCGGCTGAGGCGGACACGGGGCCACCGGCCTCGGCGACGCCATGTTCCGCTCGTCCGGCTCGTAATAGTCGCTATCGTCGGATTTTCGTCCGACGCTTAGCTGCGAATAGTTGTCTAGGGTCGCATCGAGCTCATCGAGAATCTGGGTTGCCGTCTGCGGCATGCTATTGGCGTTGGGCTTATTGGCACTGCCCTTGTCCTGCCCTCTTGAACTAGTGTGAAGGCCGCCGTTCGCGTGGTGTTGGTCAGCAGCTGAAGGCACGGCCAGTGAGCGCAGGTTCGGGTTAACTTTGAAGACGACATTGTCGCTGACGCTGAGAGCCGCCTGTGGTTGTGGACAAGGCCGATGCTTGCCGCCGGTGCTGTTGCTGCTGCTGCTGCTCGCCACGCTGCCATTTGTGCGACTACTCGTGCTACTTCGTGCGCTCTCCACGACGAGCTGTCGGATCGGATTTGGCTGGCCCTTGTACGAGTGTTCGCGACGGCCGTCGTCATTCGGGACATCCGTGGTCGTAGCCGGATCCTGTCCCCTCTTAACTTGGCCGGCCTGTAAAGCACCTTTGTTGTCCTCTGCGATTATCGGCAATAAGCTCGATGAGCCCGCGACGATCACGCTACCCCTCACCGCCATCTGCGGTGTAGCCCGGCTGACCTCGCCCCTTGCGGGAGGCAGCGCGGGCCGTGCGTCATGTGCGCTCGGGAGTGCCGCAATGGCCTCCTTGGTCACCTGCTTCGAGCTTGGCCTAGCGACGGGCTTTCCGGCGTCTTTCGACGGCGTCCCTGTTCTTGCGTTACTGGGGTGCGCGCTAACGTTTATGGCTTTTGACGCCGACGCTTTTTCCTGAGACGTGGCGCTAGGATTGCTCTTGTTCGTCTCCTTCTTTAGCGCGTCCATGTTGCAGAAGTAGAACTGAGGCTTTACTGGCGCCGGTTTTGGCGTGTCAGAAATGTCCCGCCTACCATTGCTGCTACTCCCGTGTCTATTAGTACAACGAGCACTACTACTATTATTGCTACAACTATTATTATTATTATTATTACAGTTACTACGTTTATTACTACCGCCCTTCGCTATCGGCGGCTCAGCCTTGGCCTTAGAAGAAGGCACCCTGTTGGTGGCCGCGGCCGACGTCTTGGTGGACGTGGATGTGGACGATGGCCTCTGTGCGGCCAGCGAAGTTGTCGACTTCGTCGATCCGCTCGACTGTTTGTCGTGCGGCGAACGGCGCAGGAGACCAGCTTCAGGTCGCGTTAGCCGGTTTGAGGTCATCTTGTGAGCACTTCCGCCGCCTCCGCCGCCACCACCACCGCTTCCACATCCAGCAATTCGCGGACCTCCCATATCGACGTTCGAGACACTGCATCGGCTGTACGATTCGCGCCCGTCGGTACCTCTGGAATCGGCCCGGTAGCTTCGGTTTGCTTCGGGAGCGGCATTTAGACTGTTGAATTCGTGCTCCCACGTTCGAGGACACAACGACGAATTTGATCGGACGAATCGCCGCTGCATCGAATCGCGGGCGTCGCGCAAATCGCGCGGCTCGGGCCTCTCGTTGACCGGAGGCTCGGGAGCCTTGCCCTTATTCTTACGCAACTTAATCTTGGCCTTCGAGGGCGAGATGGCGATGACGCTCTTCTGGGTTTGGGAGTGCGCCTGTGGCGCCGTGTCCGCATGGGGCGTGTGATCAAACACCTTTCGCGAGAGGTCCGAGTCGGACAGTGTGCGTCGATTTGGAGTGAGCGCGAAATTTCCTTCCTCTGGATGCCGCATCGATCTGCAAGTGCATCAGCCAAACGCGCAATGAAATGTTTGAATCCACACTGGAGAAAAAAATAATACACACATATATATATATATATATATATATATATATATATATAGATAAGCTCATCCGCCTAACTGAAATAATAGCAGAACATATAGAAGTAAAGAGAACCATTTAAGCCACGATAAAATGGTATTATCACTATATAAAAAAATATATATATATATATCCGGTTCCGCTAAGGCGCAAGACATTGAATTTCTCTTATAGTATCATCATCAGACCGCTATTGGAACCTATAACAAACATTCTTGAGAACATAAGACGGACTCCTGTCACTCTAAAGCGAGTCTGGCGTGCGTATCCACGCCCAAGCGGATCTGCATTGATCATATAAACCTAATTCAGAGTTGACGTATATATATATACCTTCGTCGCTGGCTGATAGTGCCTTCGCTTTGAAGGATCTGCCCGTTCTCGGTGTTCCGTAGCATCTTCCTCTGAATGGCCGCATCTGTCAGCGGCACAATGAGGTGGCCGTGACCCTGGTGTGAGCCAAACGAATGGTGTCCCCCGAGGCTGCCGATCCATGAACGCTCTCGATGAAGTCCACCAAACATCATCTTGTCATGCCCCTCCAGCTGCAGGTGCAGCTGCTGTGAATTTGAATTGCCCATTGCTTGCGCGTTTGGCTTCAAGTGGCGCTCCGAGCAACAAAATGCAGCGACACAGCACAGCTTAACGGCGGCGGGCGGTGAACTATGAAAGCAAATGCCCTCAAACGCCTCCTGCAGGTGCGTGATCAGCGCAGACGTTTCTTGGGCAGACTATCGGCAGGCATTTACGGTATCGGTCGTCCACGTCGGTGTACGGCTGTTGATAGATACACATAAAGCATGCAGCACCAATTATAACACGTTAGTATTTAGAATTGATCAATATGGCTCGATCCTGTGACGAAATAAGCCGCTTACCATTCACCTGCCCACCTCTGCCCCTCTATATATAATTTGTTTTGAACAAGAACTATATATATATATATATAATGCCACCATAGCAGTACCTAATGAACATGACCTAATCAACCGCGCACCAAGGAACCAAAAATAAATCCGTTGTATGGGTATATATATATATATATATATATATATATATATATATATAATGCCTCCTTGGAAGTACCTGATGAACAGGGACTAATCAACTGCGAACCAAAAAGAAATCAGATTTCTTTTCGCTGCCCTTTTGATGAGATGTGATGACGTTAGCATTAATTGCGCATTTTTTGAGGCCAAACTCACTATCCTAACAACAAAGCTATTTGCTATATATTCCTACTGCCACTACCGGCGCGGCGGGTCGTTATTTGGTTCATGAATTCATATCCGTATAATTGCGCTTATGGTTGTTGCCTTTGTTCTTACTGCAACACATCGGCAGGAGATGGATAATAGAATGCGTTTTTGCTGCTGCTGCTGCCGCTGCTTCGGTATCGGCTGATAGTAGCGTACCAAAGTTTACGTAGTCGCCGAAAGCTCCTTGACGTCGGCACATTTGTATGAAGCGCGGCGGGCTCATACGGACGGGTACGGCAATTCTCGCATACCGCATCATTCATCATCATCGTCTCTTCAATAAACTCATCATGATGGTGAACATCACCGCCATGATCACGGTCAGCCATCGACTACTCCACAAACTGCAAGAGCGGTTGGTGGCTGATTGGTGTGTGATCGTAATTGCATATACGTTGGGGTCAAATTTAATCAACAGGGGAGGATGGGCAGGGAGAACTGAAGGGGGGGGGGGGGTAAGGAAAGCGGAGAATAGCTAGCGTCTGTCAGCTCGCAGCTGATGGCAAGCGGCACATTTTGCCGGATTACTCGCATCGCGCTGGCAGAAACGAACGCAGTCGTCCACTCCTCATCGGTTTCCCTTCCAGCGCACCCACTCAAAATAGGAGTGCCTTTTTGAACAAAGAGATATGCTTATGCTTACGTATGGTCGAATATCAAAAATAACAACAACAACAACAACAACGGCAACAACGACAACAATATTACCAGGCACGGCAACAACAAACGACAACCATAACAACAACTACAACAACAGCCAACACAATAATGATTAGTACAACTAGAACAACAACATCAATCGCAACAACAACAACAACAACAATCATGGCACACATGTTTCTTCCCCGCGCTTGAAGCGCTGGCTGTAACGAGAAATATGGATGAGAATGATTTTGCGGCTTGCAGCTGTCATTAATCGTTGCTCGCAGCGTTTCAATTTCGAGACGTTTGTGGACAGCGGACAACAGCCAACAGATAGAACTCTTGGCCGTCAGAACCGGCCATAACTATGTCGCTGGACTCTGCCTTAATATGTACGTATATACCGTAGTAATATAGCCGGTAATGACCGGGCCATCAGTTGTCGTCGTTGTTGTCATATATATATATATATATATATATGCAAATGTATGAGACTTTCCCGCAGGCTCTGCGCAATCACGCTGGTCCATCAAGCAGATTCAGTCTTGCTCGAATCGGCTGATCTCTGCGCGACGTGCGTCGATCTGTCAGCCTGCCTTTCCCGCTGATGCTGAACGAACGGCGGGCTGCGCAGTTCCCCAGCAGCATTATCATCATCATCATCATTATTGCTTCCATCCCCCCGAAGTTCTCGCAAGCAGATTCCGACAGTCCCGTTGTACTTCACAATCATCATCATTATCAGCATCGTCACAATCATCATCATTATCAGCATCGTCACAATCATTATTTCCATCATCACCCCCCCCCCCCCCCCCACAGAATCCCACCCCATCTCAGCGTCATGACGTGAAACGTCCCCGCCGTCACGTATTTCACGTATCGCAAGCTGTTGCTAAGTTGTCGTTGTCGTGCGTCGTCGTCGTCGTCGCCGCAGTCAGCCTGCTCCGCAGCGCAGTGGTCGGCGAGCGTTTAGCAAGTGACCAGCAAAAGAGAGAAAGAGACCATTGGACGCTGACGCTATGGCGCGTGCATAGTACCGGAGTGGCGGAGCCTGCGCAGGCGTCGCGTTGCTTTGGTGGTTCTTCAACACTACCGGCCGGTCCACGGTGAGCGCCACCATAATCACCACCATCATCACTGTCGCCATCATAATCACAATCATCACCACCGCCGTCGCGGCCACCCCCGGTCGATCAATTTCATCGGTCTGACGGACTGACGAACATCGAGACAGACCAATGTCCGATCCTGTCTCTCTCTCTCTCTCTCTCACTCTCTGCAAACGCAGCTGTACGAGCCCAAATAGCCGGGGGCCCTCTCTCGTCGCCGTCAACCGGGAACGGGGGTTGATTGTTTTGGTGCGCGTTTCCCCCCGGCATCTCTCTATCTCTCTCTCTCTCTCTGTAGCTCTCTCGCTCTTTCTTTGCCACTCCCTCGGACATTCTGTTTGGAGCCGAGCAACTTTGTTTTCGAGTGTGCGGGGGTGGTGGTGGTGGACAGATGAATGGACAGACGAGAATAGACAACAACCTATGAATGAGAACATGAAGAGGACGAAGACGACGGCTAACATGACAATGATGATGATGATGATAATGATAATGATGCTATTGCTGCTTCTGCTGAAGAGAGCTGGATGAGCAAGCGAGCGCAAGCCAGAGACGACACAACAAGAACAAGAAGAGGAAGATCCGAACGAACGAGGGTTGACAACAACAACAACAACAATCACAGCAACAACAACAACAACAACAACGTCGAGGCTGAATAAAGAAGACTTTATCAAACGCATGACGAAGCAATAAGCGACGAAGAAACAAGCAAAGAGCCGCGCCGAACCGCGGTCAACGGACCTCTGACCGTCGCTAACTGCCCAGCCGAACAAACGAACGGGGCTCAAGAAACCGCCGCCCGCCCAGCCGCCCACCAACACAGCCAGCAGGCCGCCCAGCCCACCGCCATACGTACTCGGGAGGGAAGCCTGTATGCTATGGGTTGTTTGGTTGGTGACCGGTCGCCACCACATCATCGTCGTCGTCGTATTTCGTGTTGTCGTCGTCGTATTTCGTGTTGTAGTCCCTCCCCCTTTCCTCTTCCTTTCGTTGTCCGCTGCTTCTGCTGCTGCTGTTGACCAGTGATCAGCAACAACAACAGCAGCAGCAGCTGATCATCAGCAAATAGCGTACGCACAGACGGGAAACAGACGACGGATGAGATAGAGCCATTTTTTTGATGGTACTACCAATTATGTCACAACGACGGCGACTACGACAACGACAACGACGGACTACGACACGACGACGACGCTAGCGGCGACGGCGACAACAACAGCTGCCACTCATACTCGCAGACCCAGCAACAACAATAACAACAAACCCTGTTGCTTGTTGCAAACGGCGTTTCGAGAACAAAGCAACAATCGAGAAAAGAGAAGAGGAAGAGACTGAATAAAGGAAAATATATTAGATAATGGTGATAATGATGGCGGTGATAGGCTAAATACGATAGCTAACTAACTAACTAACTAACAACAAGCAGTCAGCAATACTACATCTGTCAAAGCTCAGCCAGCCAGCCAGTCAGTCAGCTTGACCAATCGACCAAACAAGATTGAGAGGTCTGTGCAACTGAAGACAGAACGAGCGAGCGACGAACGAATCGACAAAAGATTCTTCGTAAGCTGAAGGCTGATGCAGACAAGCCGGACAAAGCATGGTGGGTCTGAACGCTGAATGTTCTTCTGGTCGGCCAGAGAAAGATGGCCACATTCTATGCATGTGTGCACAATGCGCAGTAATTTCACCGTTATTGTATGATCGAATCAAGCCTCCGACGCACCCACCACACCGAAGTGAGCATGCGTGTGTGTGAGCGGATCAGCATACCCATACCTGTCCAAAGGCGGAACTGTGGCAGGTATGCTGATCCGGCCTCTCTCGCTCCCATCTGCCGGCAATGTTTGTCAGACGACCTAGTTTTGTTTCGTCTCCGTTCGCATGCCACAAATAGAGTTAATCAGCTACATCAAGGATTATATATAAATATATATATATATTTAATATATATACACGTGAACAACCTGATGATATATTGCAGCGCCGACCACGTTCATGATAAATACCAAATGCTATAAACCATTGTTGACGAGACCTCCTTCTGGCTCACGGAAAACGGTATGAAGGTATCTGGCCCTAAATGTGCTTCACTAGCAATTTGTCGCCCGATCGATCAAGACGATTAAATGTGTGCCCCTGATGTGCGTACCGTTCACGGTCTTGGGGTTCTCATTTCGAGCAACCTCAAGTTCTGGGACAACGTCACCCAAGTAGTTAGATCTGGTTCTATTATCTTGGCTTCATTCATCTGACGGCAGCCAGAATTGTATGTATAGCTGTACGATCCACGAGAGAGCATCTATAATTGGAGAGCTAATGCATCCAAATGGCTGCATGTAGGCTGCCCTCCTCAAGAACTCGACAAACCCAAGCCCAAGACAAACCCAGGAATCTTAAATTAGGCAATATAGAACTTAACAGATCAGATGTTGGGAATAGAGTCGCTAGATTCCGGATTCGTATTGAAGTTTTTGGTACTGTTTTGTGACATGGCCACCTGGTGACACGGTTGGACCAGCGCAATCGTGCTGTTGCAAAAAATCCGTAGCAAGTTCCTCCGACGAATTAACAAACGTTGCACATGTGCACTGTAATTGAGATGAATGTAACAACGTTGTAGAGAATGTCTTGTTCTGCAAAATTAGGCGCCAGACTCGACCCATTTTCCAATATAGAAATTCGTAAATATATATATATATATATATATACTAAACAAAAAGTTTATTAAGCTATACCAGTGTGCAAATGCATACTAAGAGCGTCACCTCTAAATGACACTTCACTAGTGAAGCCGTGGCGCTAAACTTTGTGTACATGCAGTTATACCACGACCATCCCATGACACCCAAACCCAAGCCTACGTGCAAAATGTCGGGAAAACCAACTGAGCTCACTTCACTATCGAACAGTTTGACTCCGGGTTACGTCACGGCTAGTCCCCACAATGGAAAACAGGCCCAGCCAGAAAAAGATAAACAAATATCCTAACTACTGCGTTTGATTAGGGAAGCAGCGGGAAATAGTTTAATAGGGAGATAAGTGCAACTTCCGGTGGCCAATCAATGGGTGGCCCCAGGATGGTTGTTCACTCGATTGCAATATAACAATATGAGAAAAGCTCCGCGTTCCCAGACGTGTCTTCGGTTTCCTTATCAGTTGCAGCACAAACAACGTACTGAAGTACCGAAGTGTTCACACGGTCCCAGCTGTGAGTGGGCGTGTTATGATACTGTCTTGCCACCTATAGCACTGAGTTTACCGATAGAACCAGATCGACAGATTTGGTGTACGTGTATGCAGACATCGACTACAACTTCATGCCTTGCTGCTTGTCCCGACAATTTGGTACTACCTTAGCACGAGCTAAAAATATATCTTCGTAGTATTCTCACTATCAATATTCACTGCTATTCCCCCTAGGCTCCCAGCAGCGAATGTTCGAGCCAGCAAGAAGCATAATTAATATCGACTGCTTAAAGTAACATCTGCAAATATTTGTTCTTTATTTCGCATGACGTATTACTCCGCCGTTCTATCTGTTTATATATATATATATATATATATATAGCGATTAGGACTATTAAATTAGGATTCAAAATATCACAAATTAAAGATGGGTTGAACATGATGTAGCTGGTGAAGACGGCGCTAAGGATCAAATCTAAGTGGGATCGCAGAGTAAAGTTCGCAGCAAGGGAGATTGGGTGCAATAGTCAGCAATTGGCAAGAGCGAGGGAATCGGAGAAAACGGTGAAATTGAGGGTAAACAAATCATGTACAGGCAACTGGAACTTGGCGATTGGTTCCAGATCGAGTTTGGCAGGTATATACGGAGAGGAACAGCGGGAAAAGGCGGGGACAATGGGTATACGATAATTCAAGAGCGAGTGGGCTATTGGCAGATGCTAGGGCAGGAATGTTGGACACATAGATACCAAGGGCTAAATATAGGGAGGGGCAAAGTACAGAATGTCGAGCATGTGGGCTAGGAAATGACCCGATCGAACATATGGTTAAAGAATGTGCAGCCTTGGGGGAGCAATGATACAAATCTCTCGGATGCCCTAGCTTTAGGACCAAATGTTAGAAAGGACCTGCTCGGTATTACAAAGAAGAGGTTGCCCCGATGGAAAGCAAATACTCAGTAGGTATTGAAGGATACATTGATTATATGGATGCGCAGGTAACATTTATGCTGCCACTCTAAGCGCCCCTGACATAAAAGTGTGACATGTGTATTTAGGTATACATGCCAAGCGAATAATAAATTAATTGCTTCTATCATGAACGATGTTCTTTGCTACGCGATTGCATTATCCTTTGGCACTAATTATTGTTATTCTGTTCATTAAGAAGGAAGTTATTCGTAAAGGCGCAATGTAAGCGTCAGCCTATTCTAATCTACAAGCAGCTCCCTTTGGCTATATAGGATTTATCTTTCTACTACCGCAGTCACGTAACCGTATGCCTGAGTAGTTTGCGCTACCAGTGTAAAAATTCAATACAAAATATTTATGTGATATAGACTGTGTAGCACACATTTGTGAGTTCTTCTATTTTCATGATCTTTATAAAACCACACATGCTATTGGACGTCTCCACCGCTATTCACAACGTCTAGTACAGTACGACCTTTTAAGTGTGCGGTGGTTAAAAAACGTCCTACTTGGTGAACCAGGTGTCACCCATAGACAAACCAACAAGTAGAAAATATTTTAAAACAGAATTTGTTCTGAAAAAGAAACGTAAGTATGGTGTGCATAAATGGGATAAACGGGAAGTACAGCTAAAAAACTGCGAATATGTTTATAAAAAGCCGATATATATGCTATGAGCTATATATGCGTATGGCCAACATAACATTTTACTAATGTTGACTCATAGTCTTGCTGGGTTCTGAGGACATCTCTGATTGACCGACTTTGCACAACTTGAGAGACACTTTCCTGCGTATACATGAAACGAATCTCCTCTCTGCCACGTTCGGCACGGAGCCGATTCCTGTACCTGCTGGTAGGCGTCGGGCCAGTGAATACAATTCGAATCAGACTGAAATTACCAGTCACTGAGCCTATCCAGCATATTTGCGAAAATGGAAAATTAAAGTTACAATAAGCAAAGTTTTACCCAACAAATTGCCAGACGCATCTTCGCGTTTTCTCGCTTAGTGGGATGGACCCTAAAGAGCCTCGAGAAAATAGAATATTTTTATGAAAATATGTATAGATATACACGCAAATGTTAAACACTTTGTAAATGCAGATCAATTGGTAAATATATATATATATATATATATATATATATGGAATTACTAGCGAATAAAGACAAAACCGGTGTTCTGAACATTTTATATGTTTTTGTCTGTTTTTTTCTTTTTTCTTATCGTTACCATAATTCTAATACTAATAACAACAACTTAGCCAGCGCAAACGGCGACAGGCTATTAAGACAGCAACTCTGTAGATAACAGATTTTTATGTGCTCTATGTTCCTCTTTTGCTTTGGCGTCCTGCCATCATTGCTAACACACGAAAATGTTTTTTTTTTTGTTGTCTCCCCCTTACGCTTTCTCTCGATTAGTCTCCTCTTGTCCCCAGACGAACTTTGAATTAATTTATTTCCTATGAAAACTAGGAAATTGCCACAATAAATTAACGGCGATCTTTGCTAAATAGGGTCACACTATTATTCATTGCTCTGGCCGACCAACAAACACCACCACCTTGTAGACCGACGACGTTGACGATGATGAGTATTGCTAATTGTTTTATTCTTGCTGTCGCTCGGCCCTGCATTTAGTCTACCAATGCGTCTCTCAATCGCCAAATCTCCGTCGCTCAGCACTAACTCGTTTCTTTTTTGGTGACGGCAGTGCTCCACTTATTCAAATAGACAAAAATAGAGAAACTAAGGCGGAGACGAAAAACACAGAGAGATCTATATATATATATATATATATATATATATATATATATATATATATAAAGCACGTCTCGCGGCAGAGTTATTGTTCTTAACCTCCATCCATTCACAGTATGGTCTAACAACGTTGACTCGAACCCCGCCGTGTATCGGTTGTCGACCGAGAGCCACCGAAGGAGACAGACCTCCTCCATGTCCATGTTCGGCCTCGTCGACCCCTCGTCAATTGTCGTATTTTTAGTTTCTTTCGTACGCAGCTCACCGCTGCTGGGTCCAAAGCCAATCTCGAACACTTTGAATAGCGAGACGCCGTCATCACCTGACCGCTGACGGTCGGTGGTTGCTTATCACCACATCGTCAATAATCACAGCCGGTGGCGTCAGTATCACGACGATGCATTGATTGACCGTTCAATCCATCGTTCCCTTATGCACTGTATTCTGTAGCATGATAGCCATGTCAGTGCAACATCTCGGTCATAATTGGTACATAACTGTTCCTTCCACGTATATATATATATATATATATATATATATATTTATATATATGTACTTCAACTCAATGGCAAAATCGGAGCCGCAACTCCGGAGACCATGCCAGCCAGCATCACGGATATACCACGTTACCGTCAGCACGTGCGTTGGCATTCAACGTTATCCAATTTCTTTCATTTTGTAGTTAATTTTTTTCTAGCCTACTATTCACTTCTTTCTCTACCTGCAGCATCGCTTCTTCTAAGTTTGTGTGGGTGTTGTCGTCATTGTCATTTCATATCTTAGATTTGTGATAGTCAAGCATTGGAAGCCGCAATCATGCTTTGCTTCTGACAAGTGTGTATATATATATATATATATATATATATATATATGGCAATATCTCTATCGAAAGTGTCTATGTTTCAATTATTCTCTACCGGGACAATTCGTACTAAGAGTATTCGTGTGCGTGTGCATGTATGTATGTATGAGTGTCGATGTTGTGCATGTCTTTTAGTGCCTATTACACGTATGTTGTCTTCACTTGAATCACGCTTTCGTCACGCAGCCAGTCAAGTAGTTATTCTCCTCTGCATTGCTTCTGATGCAGCTGACTCGCGAACCTGTTCGTACTTGCGACTATTTGGCAGTCTCAAACTGATACGACGGTACAACTCGGGGGCTGCCGGAACAGAGAAAAGCGCAGCGACATGTGGGTGTACATGAACGCATGTACTCACGCCCCAAGGTCGTCGATTTTTCCCAGATGGCAAATGCTCTGGCGCGGGATACATTTTATACACTCTGCTGCAGAGCCTTTTCTTTGCTTTGGCCGTTTCTGACCACTAGCTTAGCAGCTCACACTCTTGCTCATTGCTAGCACAGCTTGTAGTAATAATAATAATAATATTAACAATAATATTCATAATATTCATAATAAACAACAGCAACAACAATAACAACACCACCAGCAGCAGCAGCACCACCACCACCACTACCACTGACAACGATTCAACAACAGGCTGTAGGGAACACTGCAATAGTTTTAACAATAACGTTTTGCGACTAAATCAACACTAGAACTCGCCTAGTCTCGATATTGGTATGTCTGTTCTGTCTATTCAAGGCCACTTTTGCGTCACCCTACTTTCAAGTGGCTACTGGGCACCGTCCGTGTGTTCCCGTTGTTATCTATACAGTTGTACAGTTGTTTTGTTGTTTGTGTAAGTACGATGTACAAGCAACGACAGTAGCCGCTGCTCACTACTACGGCCGTCCAGCCTCCATGCCTGTCGATACATACACTATCTATAATCAATCGTATCGAACGGGCTGTATCGTTGCCCCCCAGATACGACTTACATACACTATGTCGTGGCGAATAACGACGCCGACGACGACGACAACAACAACTACGAACGAACGAAAATAATAAGAGTCTTCATTCATCTAAAGACCGAAAGCTATCATGGAAAAGCATTGCGTCGCCGTCACGCGTCCAGTGCCGTGGCTGCCCAGTGGCCCGCAAAGCACACTTTGTGAGTGACATAGTACGTAAGAGAGATGCTGAACCAAACGAGATGGCTGGCTGGCTGGCCGACCGTCGAGGCCGTCGAGAGCGAACGTGCAGCGCAAACAAGACGAAGGAGAAGAAGAAGGTCTTCCTTCTCGGTGTTCTCGGTTCGAGTTTCTTCATGCGCCCGTTTCTTTCTCGGGTCGCCGGCTTCCAGCTGAACGACACGACGCGACCCGTACGACGTCAATTGCGCTCGTTAATCACTACATTACTACTCCACCACCACCACCACCACCGTCTGGCTAGCTTAAGTCTTTTAGCTAGCTGTTATGGCAGCAGTAGTAGATAGTGTAAGCCAGGCCCGTCTTCATCATGTACATCAGCTGTCGGCCGGAATGAGCCGCCGGTCAATGGGTGTCTGTCTGTCTGTCCGGCTGTAGTTTGTCACAGCGAAGCAGGGTTGTCGGAACAGCGGTCGTCACAGATTCCCTCCTGGCCGCCTGGGCCGGTGGACGCCAAGGTCAGCGGGGTCGTTGTTGTTGTTGTTGCTGTTGTCGTCGTTGTTGTTGTCGTCGTGGTCGTCGTCGTTGAAGCAGCTCCAGCAATGGCGACCTCGTCACTACAATCAGCAGCAGCCGCCGCAGCAGCAGCAGCAGAATCGCCGTCTCCGTTGGCGCCGGCGCCCGGCTTCGGCAGTAGCTTCAGCGCGACGGCGAGATCCTTGAGCACGTCGTCGTCGTTGAGGCCGAAGTGCGCGTTGAACAGCGTAAAGTGCGAGAAGAGCGTGTTGAGGTGCGCGTGCAGCTCGAGCAGCAGGATCTCGCGAAAGTGGCCGTGGTAGAGGTGGGCGAGCACGGCCAGCAGCAGCGCGTGGATCTTCTTGATGATCGACTCGAACGACGCCGGAAACTCGCCCTCGAACTTCGTCGGAAAGAACGCCTCGTTCGTCACCGTGTTCTGCGTGAACGTCATCGCGTAGTCGACGTACTGCGGCGCGGCCAGCCGGCACTTCTTGCCGCGGTCGTCGAACCACAGGTACTGGCGGTTGCCCGGCCCCGACATGTCGGGACAGCCCGACACCGTGCAGAACTCGGCCACCGTGCCGTAGATCATGTTGACGTGCTCGAAGAAGGCCAGCGTGTGGAACGCCAGCCACTCGTGGTAGTCGAGGCCGTCGGGCAGCGCCACCAGCTCCTTGAGCGACTCCTCGTCGACGGTGCACTCGAGCACCTGATCCTCGAGGTAGATCTTCGGCTGTTCCTCGGTCGGCTCCTTGCGTTTGCCGCGCCCCGTCAGCCATACGACCGTCTCGCGCAGGTAGTCCGGCAGCCGCTCCATGGTCGAGGCGAAAATCGTGCTCGCGGTGCCGGTCGCCGAGACCCCCGCCGCCTGAAGGTCAAAGGGATTTTTGCTATCGCTTCTAACGACGGCGACGATGACGACAATGACAGCGACGATAACGACGGGTGCTGCTGCTGCTGCTGTTGTTACTGCTGTGGCCGCTGCTGCAGTTACAGTTAAGCAGGGTTTAATTGATTGATCACTACGTCTTTATGCTGTTCTTCTGCTGTTGCTGCTGTTCTGCTGGCGGTCGAACCGGTTGCCTCGGTTTGCCCCGATCAATCGATCGAAGAAGCAGACCGGCCCGCGACCCACACAGGCGGTGGCGGGTGCGTCGTTGTGGTCCTCGTTGGGAACTCGGAGTGCGGAGGATCTGATGCCGCCTGATCTGGCCGCCCCCTGGACTCCAGTTGCTGCTCACTACGGCCGTTCGCTGCCACCTGGCAGCCGCCATTGGTTCGCTCTGCCGGGTGATGGCTCTTCGACATGCGTCTTCATTGCTTCACTTCACATAGACGTACAGCAGACGGTCGGACGGTCAGCCGCGCCGATGACAGCCGACGACAAGAATATTAGCAAGAAAAATAGCCGAAATTACAACGATAACGAACGACACACAGGTGCAACAACGACAATTCTCGCAAACGATTCGTCGCTGCTGATAACAACGACAACAACATCAGCAACAACAATAACAATAACACAACAACAACGACAAGAGCAACAACAGCAATAACAACGAGAACGTTTTTCACAACAAAGATAACAACATCGAGAAAGCACCAACGAAAATCACAACAGCTGCAACGATAACACTAACTAGCCCTTATAGTAAAGTCCGCCGTTTCAATACCATCACGATACAAATACATAAAAATGACAGGTGTACAGAAGGTCGACTCGATCTAGGAGAGCCGAAATAACCTCACAAGAAACCTTACTTCTCAGCAAAACAACGATTGTGGACAGACCTAGAGGTCAACGTTATTGTCTAGCGACAGATGCGAGTTGTCAAGTAATCGATGATGTGTTTGATGAAATGTACACTCATCACTGAGAAGAACAACTCAGCGCAGATCGCCATGGCCAACGCGACAAAATACAGACATATTGCTACACAGTTACAATGAGCAGCACAATGAATGAAATTGAGAAAAAAAATCTCTCTATTTGTGTGGGGTGGTAGGTTTGTATCGTTCGATTGTACACGCGCCACCAATAATCATAGTAGTAGTAGTAGTAGTTGTTGTTGTAGGTGTCGTAGTCGTAATAATAATAATAATAGAAATAATAAGAATAAAATCAATAAATAAACAAAACAAATCGTTCTTGGTCGGTGCGGGCGGACGCGACTATAGATGTCTTTTCTTCGTTTGTGTTCATTTATCGGCTAACTGCCACCTTTCGACTCTGCTTTCGTCATTCTTCGGGACACCGGGAGATTATTTCATCCGGACGGGTTGAAAGAAGGTCGGTCGTTAATCAACAGAGGTGTAGGTTCATCCGTTCGGGCTTCAATCACTCAGAAAGTCACTTGGATTCATCGATCCTTCGGCCGTCGGGTTTGTTGTTGTTTTCCTTCTCTTGTTCTCTGTCGTCTTCTCTTTTCGTCTTCGTCTGTTCGTTCTTACTGCGTTCGACTGCTACTTGGACTCGACTGCTACTTGTCAACAAACAACATGGCGCGTTGATGACGATGATCTTGCCTGCTGCGGCTCACAGCCGGTGGCGGGCGCTTCGGCGGTCCGCGCACGCCGGGCGCCTCACAAATGAGCGAAGATAATAAACAACGACAAACATCTCTCAAAAAAAATATATATATATATAAATGTATGTGTCAATGTTTTCTACACTGTCATACGTATATAGTACTCATATAACAGGTTGGCAATGAATAAAGAAGCTGATATACTAATAGGCAAATTCGCGAGTTTGCGTCCTAAGCAGCATATGTCGGCAGAATCGTACGGGACAGTCCCTCTGACACCAATAAAATGCACGGGTTCTGTTGAACAATTTACGTAGTTCCCTAACGTTGACATATATATATATATATATATATATATATATATATATTAACTTTTTCTCATGAAATATCATCACTAAATCTGCGATTGCAAGAGCCTCAGTCATCCTATCGAGAAAATAACCACACCTGCGTATTTAGAAAATTTAGAATCTGTTGAATTGCATTTTACGTTAGCTTAACCTAGAACAAATGTTGTATTAAAGATAATTCTCAAGAAATTAAATTATTTGCAATTTTTATATTTTCTATAGCATTCACGATCAATACCCATTTTTAGAACACATTTCCGCCGCCTTGTTCCACTGGAAAATAATATTGTTTGAGAGTATATATATATATATATATATATATATATATATAGCTGCGTGGGTTACGCAGCATGCGAAATAGCAGATCCTCATATATGCAAAAAAGAAAAAAGCCAAGCATCTAATATCACAAGTCGCGTACGAAAGTACGAATTTCTACCTTTAGGGCGATAAAGCAGATTATCTATACAACTGTGAAAATCTTTAAATGCGTACTTAATACATATAATTTCTGCAATGGTAATATCTGTATAGTCGAGCGCGTAGCAGTTACTACAAGCCGTAACATTCAACTCAATGATACAGGAGATGGGCAAACTTTTAAAGCTAGTCGTTTAGCGTTTAGTACAAAGTGTGCTGTTAGTCTAGACTAGATTGGTGAGAATAATATAAATAAATGGACGCGTTTAAATAATGCAATTAGTTGTCAATTTTGATTTAATTTTTGTTATAATATGTATGTAAAAGTAGATAAAAAGCCTTATAAGACCTTTGATTACACAATATGTTCCATGTACGACCATGTTTGACATATATATTTAGTGTGATATCTAATGAAGCGACGATTGTGTTATCTAAACGTTTAGCATATATATATATATATATTTGTGTGTCGCTATTTGTTTTTATCACCGCCACGGCTCAAGACCCCACCGTGAAACAAATGGTCAAGGCTCTCAGATAACAACCAGCACGGCCCGTTATGCAGAGTAGTGATGTTCTTATTTGATGTTGGTATGATACAAATATACACACCCCCATTGTGCGAAAGTAGATGGGCCTTGATGTTACAGCTATCATCAATTGCGAAGTCAGTTGCCCGAGGATTGTTTCCTCGGAACAGTTTTCGTGCAAGTGTGGACTTTAGAACGCCAGAGAATGCGGGACAGCATGTCATTGACACGGAAAAAGCAGGGCTGGTTCGATTACATGCCTTTAAATTCTTACTTGTAGTTTTTCGTTTCGTGTTACGACTCCATATAGCAACAAGGATAGTGCGAAATATAGATACACGTTACAGTGACTTTTGATACTTTATCACTGTAGTATCTCGGATTATTTCCATTATTTATCTATCGATTGTGTATATATTTTGTAGTTATGGTTTAACTAGACGCAGGGAGCATAAGACATTGCATTCTCGGAGCGCTTTGGAATTTATTAAATGACACAAGTGCCCTTATATAATTAGACAACTTGTTTCACAATGTAGCACGTAATATACAAACTGCCAACCTTGATTGTGCACTTGTGGCCGAGGTGACAATAAGCAAACGAGATGGTGATCCGAAGTGCTCGCATAGGCCATCTTCGATGCTGTTATAGCGACAAAGATTCTAAAAAAACAACAACATACATTTTATGCCGGTATAAGAAACGAAGTACAACTTTCAGTACGACAGGTATATTTCTAATCCTCTCAGTACAAACAAATTCAAGGTATTCACACATCTAGTGTCGATAATACAACGATTTGGCTCGGCGCCAGGAGCTCACAAATCCTCAAGAATCCTCTCAGTATGGAATTCGAGACCACCTCGTCAAGATCACGATTCATCTGTCTTTGTTCATTCCTATCTTCTATTAGTCCTCAACAAACTGCGAGGCACAATTGAGTCCGGTCACGCAGACAGTTCCGCCGGGATCCCTGGAATGGGTCTCTATCGCGTCTCGAGACAAACACACACATATATATATAAATATATATATATATATATATATATATATATATATGTATAGACAAACACACATATATATTATGTTCGATCGATAAACGGCTGGCAGCATACGGCACTGCTAAGGTATCTAATCCAGAATACAGCCCAGCTAGACGGATGCCAAGGGCAGTCGATTCCAGCAGGGGGTAACAGGCCGCTTCAGCGTCGACCTTCTGTATACCGGCTTGAATCTGGACCAAAACATTAGCGTACGCAGCATACGCCCGAGACCTGGAGATAAGGATCCAGAGACTCGTGGCCGCACGGCATCATACGACACGCAAGGCATGCAAAACAGTTCTGCCGGCTACTGCGCTGTTCTTCAGAAGCACTATCCACAGGGAATCGGCAGTCAAGGCGGGAAAGGGAGAGAGAGAGCGCGCGGGAGAGAGAAATCAGTACGGGATCAATCAGGGACGACCGCAAGCCCACGAGAAAAGCGACGCTATGAAACAGATGCCAGCGACAGTAGGCCGATAACTCGTGAACAGGATGCAAAACAAGGAAGACGATTGCGGCAGACATTGAGAAGTGATACAGGGACTCGCAAGGGGTCACATAGCATAGCATCTGACCCGGGTATTGATGTTTGCTTCAAATTGACGTTCGTATCGACGTCGTACCTAGAAAGGTACCCCCCTAGCGCCACGTGCGTTCTTTTCGATAGTGGCAAAGAAGACAGCGTAGCACATACGCTACAGGGTGTGCTTCCTGAGCGATGTTTGAGATGTGCGGGGGGGGGGATACAAGGCTCTCTAGAAAGGGATTCGACGTAATATAAACGTAGACAAGGTGATGCTCATCATACTTTAGCAAGACAAGGACATCGAGTTGAAGGAAAACTTTTTATTGAGTACGATCAGCTATACAAGTATATGGAAAGAAAAGAAGAAAAAAGAGATATAGGTGGTGAGAATATAGGTAATATGTCTCTCTAGTGTCTACTGTCGCACATTTTTTATTCCTAGCACACATATATGAAAAAAAACATGAAACACAAACATTGAAAAGAAAAACATGATGAGCGAGGCAGCATATTTTAACAGACGTGTGTACAGTCCTGAGCCCCTACTAGCTTAACTAGTTTTGTCATTTGGCATCGTAAGCACTACGGTTTGTTTTATTGCATTTACTTTAGTTTTGTGAATGTCGATTCTTTTTTGGTAAAAAAAAACAAATATGTAAAATGTTGGCGTTTTTAACGCAGCAATGCGTAACTGCCTACACGATTGCAAACGCACTTCAACAAAAATATATTTAGTTACTCCATAAAAATAAACGAGAGTTAGTCTTGACCAAAATGGAGAGAGCAGCGACAGTGTGTTACAGATTGCATAGATTTTGCAATTTAAGCACATGCCATGGAGTCGTTGTTTTTAATCCTTGTTAAACAGAGTTATCGGCGAAACTAGAAATCATCATACACGATGCCTTTTAATATCCATCCATGTAGGCTTATATATATATATATACATACATACATATATACATATACGGTATTTATTTATGTACAAATACGTGAATGTACGTTTTTATTTTTATAGCATTCTGAAGCAATATTTCGTATTTGTAGATTTTAATTCGGATGATAATAGAAAAAAAGATGTATATGCATATGGGTTTCTTATCTGTCAAGCCCTTTCGATTGTGAATGTCTTTACAAATAAGGAATGCTCATATATATATATATATATATATATATATATATATATATATATACGCTAGAAATGGAGACCCCATAAAGGAAAGATCGTGAAATCGCATCTGCGAATATCTGAGTAAAATCACGAGGAGTGAAAGATAGGGCTAGTTTCTTAGTCAGATAACCCAAATTTTGATCTACAGATCGCTAGCGGAAATAGCCAGTCCTTGACTGATCCTGGCCGGCGACCGACGAATAATTGATACATGAATATGTCTATAATTATAGCAGGTAACGTTGCTAAATAAATTTGCCGAGTCATGTCGGTTTACACCATGTACCCATTTAATGTAATTATATATATATATATATATATATATATATATAGCAAATGAGCCAATAAGCGGTGCGATATGTATTTCCTTCTACATGTAAAAGAAGGTCAAAAAGTCATACACATATATATATATATATATATATATATGTAGAATTGCGGGTGTTGAAAATAGCCGCATTGGCAATAAGAAAAGCAAAGCAAGTGAGAAAGGGAAACGCGAGGAAAAGAAAGGGAGAGGGAGGGGAGCGTCCAACCGCAAAACTGCCGTGATCGAAAACATGACCGCGAAGACTGCGGAAGAGGATCGCGAGCCGCAGTGTGTTAGCCGAAGGACCGGGAAGACAGGAAAACCAGTCGAGGAGGCAACACAACATTGGTCCGCGGTGGTTGTTGTTGTTGTTGTCGTTGTTGTTGTTGTTGTCGTTGTTGTCCCTGTCGTTGGCAAGTTTTTCTCTATTCGACCCGGCGGTTTGCCAGCTTGGGCATTAACTATAAGCGTAGCGGTTCGCTTGAGGCTCAACACCCTGAGTACAGAGCTACGCGCCGACCCCTTGAACTATCACTATTACAACAACAGCAACAGCAGCAACAACAGCAACAACAACAACAACAGCAACAGCAACAACAACAACAACAAAAACAAAAACAACAACAATATAACAATCATGCTGACAAAGATGGTGATGACCGATCGTTATCGTCTATCATTATCATAGGCAAGCTTTAGCGCCGCTGGCGAAAGCAAATGTCGGGATTGATGCTGACATATTGTGACCCCTTCGGAGGTACTGTGCTAACGACGACAATACTACCAACAACAACAACGACAACAACCACATGTATGTAACGGTTACAAGAAAAACTGTGGCTACGATAACGAGTCAACGAAATCGGGAAGCAGAGGTCGTACAAGACGTCGATAAACGGATACGACCGTTCGTAGAGAAATCAGGTTACAATATATATATATATATATATATATATATATAGGGAGAGAGAGAAGGAAGTCGCGCAGCAAAAAATAAAAAGACGACGATGTTGGGCTACCATTAGATCTTGGAATCACCAAAGGGACCTCCTAAAAGGTTCTGGCGACCGTCGTGAAAATGCGGACGGATACCGCGGCCATTGCGGGATCATGGATCCTCCCAGAGTCTCACGCAGACAGAATGGTACTCTGAAACTCTGTTACAATATGGACGGGTTTTGGTCCAAGTACTTTCAGGCACCCTACAGTATTGATCAGCCAGACTTCATAAACTCCCCCCCTTTAACTGTGAGCAATATTAGTTTCACCTATAGGACCCGGTTGACCGATAAAGGTTTTAGCAGGTAATACAAAGGCTTTCGTAGTTATCTAGTTACCAGCCGGCGTGTAGTCCTGCACTGCGTGCCTAAAAGCATTTCCCCCTCCTGTATAAAAAAGACTTCATGAACTACAAACTTTATGTACGGGGCACAATTAAACGTCCGCAACAAGTCACAGTACGCAAAACGTTTCGTTTATATTGCGGTTCACCACTGACGTACCCATGACCTAATAATGACAATCTCAGAGTGGCTAGCTGGCGCATCCGGGCTAGAACTAAAACCGTAATGAACCGTGCTCAAAGCCGATAAACATTCATTGAGAAAAGGTTGAGGAAGCTACCCTCCAGGAACACTTAAAAATATTTTACTCATTTTTTTTAAAATAAATTTGCACAGCACAGTAGCAATTTTAGCGCACGCACCCCTACAAATAGGAATATGCGGGCCCGCTTAACGATACATGTAAGGGTGAGTCCACGTAATATATATATATATATATATATATATATATATATATATATATATATAACATTAACACGAATATATACTTTCTTATTTCTAATTGTTTCCATATCAATTTTATCTATTTATTATTTCTACACCAAAAGACGAAGAACAGCGAGCCCAGCCACCAGCAGTCCCAGTTATCCGCAAACAAGTGCAACAACTATAACCAAGAGCGGCGGGGATAGGATAAGGGGTATGATTGATAATGACCGAGGCGGCGAGCAATTTTCGGCATCTCAGCACTTCGTTGCATTTACTGGACAGATCGATTGCTATAATGTAGAGGCTCGCTCAATCGCTCGCGTGCTTCGACTTCGTTCGATCATTGGACCCCTTGCTGGGGGTCGTCGCCGTTCGCCGTTAATCGCCAATCACGACCACACCGGGGTCGCCCTCGACTAAACGCCTCACGAGAAACAACGCAGAATACTTCCCGTTTCATAATCGTGTAGCGGCCGTACATAGGAAAACACGCCGCCACAGCAGCCGCTACCAAACACAGGATCAGGAAGACGGTCCTCAGGTCCGGCTACAGGACAGTGATTTCGTACAGAACGACCGCACCTGATACATACAGACTAAGAGATAGTCCTGATACATAGTCCTGACATACAGACAAACAGTCTCACCACAGAGTCATCCTTACATGTCTCGTGAACCAGATGACTCACAGATACGCTGAGGCTACCAGGCAGAACTAGCGCAACGGCGTACGCAAGTAACATACACACCGAAAATTAACCGCCAAAATCAAGATTGCTTTCCGGGGGGAGAAAGCTAAGAGGATATGCCACAGGCGCGCAAAGTGGCTCCGCGTCTATGAATGCGTAGTAATACGTAATGCATCCATCTCTATTGGCATCTATTTTAATGGTGTAACAATAGACCTGTGATGTCATGCAGGCCACTTTGCAGATAAACAGACAGACAAATACTAAATCTTTGGCACTTGCGCTGGATCATTGTTAGATCGCGTCAGAAAGCCCAGCAGGGATGAAAATAAGAGGGGCAGGACGCAAAGTCACGTAAGACGATGATAAGCTTTGCCTGCAAAAGAAATATTTACCAACGGAGACAACAACAACGACAACGACATCAGAAGCAACAAGTTCCAACTGTTCTCACCAGATAGGGGAGCGGGTAATGACTATGGTGGGCATCGGTGCATCCTAAATCCCTACAGTTGCAGTAGTAATGCTCGAAACAGCCACAGCGTGTCCGCTCCTCACCACACAGTGATGATGATCCGGCGACCCTCGGCGAATGGCCTCATCCCATCTTCTCACGGAACTTGTCTGTACTGAAAGACGAAGGAGCGAAAGCAGACGAGGACGCCCGGTGGTCATACGTTGTGATGAGAACAAGATAACGAAGCCCCACTACCACCCCAAACAACACCGCCGCCTTCATCACCTTCATCCAAATCAGTGGCTGTAACATTAGCAGAACAGCGCAAACTATATTTAACTAACAGCAACAACAACAAGTATTGTTGTCGTAAACGCAACAACAGTAGCAACAACAATAAGTAACATTAGCAATTGCAGCGGCAGCAGCAGCAACAACAACTACAACTACTACTACTACTACTACTACTACTACTACATCCATAACTACAGCATAGCGCGCATATGGCACTACTAGACTGACGCGGATCCGGTGCCCGTCTCCCAAGAATTAAAAAAGGAGGAACTGTTGTTCGTGAAACTAGATGAGAATAAACATGAGATGTGATGTTGATGATCTGTAAGTGTTTGTGTGTTAGTCAATGAGAAAACGATATATATATATATATATATATATATAGAGAGAGAGAGAGAGAGGAATCAGTGAAAGCAAGACAGACAGGCTGATAGAGAGTGAGATGAACCGAACTAAATGTAGATAGAGGTGCGTTTATTGTTACCGGTCGCACAGAGATTTTCTTTTACGCTAATTATGGCTAGCTAATCCCTACTGGTGCGCTGGTGCAGCCAATGCCGTCGTCGTTGTTGTTGTTGCTGTTGCGCTGCTCACTACAGTGCGTTGTGTCTGGGAGTTAGGAGACGCAGGGTGGGGAGGGATGGGAGTAGGGTTTATGGGGCAGGGGGGAAGAAACTGATCTGGGATTATGCTTCCCAGCAAGCACCATTCACACATCCGCAAATGCAGCGATCGCCACGCCGAGGCAACGGCAGGACCTGCGGGCGCAGATGTAGCCGCCGCAGATGAAGACCTGCCGACGTGCCAACCGGGATCGCGTCACACAAGACGCGCATGACGGCAGCGGCAGCGACGACGACGATGATGACGACTGAAGCTGGGGGCTTGGATGATGGGAATCTTGGGGCTTTCCTTTCGCTTGACGCTTTCAGATGCTTGGTGGCATTTGGCGCCACCGTCTACTGCTGCTGCTGCTGCTGCCGTTGATTGTCGTTAAAGTGCCCAATTAGTGGCCGCTTGTTATGGTGGTGATAGGGGACGTGGTAATAGTAACAGTCGTAGAAGTCGTCGTCGTCGTCGTCGTTGTTGTTGTTGTTGTTGTTGTTGTTGTTGTTGTTGTTGTTGTCGCAGTTGCTGTTGTTGGTGCTGTAGTTGTTGGTGTTGTTGGTGTTGTTGTTGTTGGTGTTGTTGTTGTTGTCGCTGTTGTTGTTAATATTGTTGTTGCTGTCTCATCATCATTGTTGCTGTTGTGGTGATGGTGGTACTAGTAGTAGTAATAGTGCCAGTACGACCGCAACAACAACAACAACGTATGTGTTTTCCCGTCCGTATAGTCCGTCATCTGTTGTTGTGGTTGTTGTTGTTGTTGTTGTTGTTGTTGTTCTTGTTGAAGTCGCCGAAGACGTGCCACCGCTGGTCGGCGATCCGACCTCATCCTGCTCGTACGTGATCTGGCAACGGCTGACGA
>QVRM01005335.1:0-7500 GCA_003439945.1 Dermanyssus gallinae
GTTGTCGTTGTGTGTTGTTTGTGTTGTTTGTTGTTGTTGTTGTTGTCGTTGGTCGTTGTTGTGTTGTTGTTGTCGTTGTGTTGTTGTTGTTGTTGTTGTCGTTTGTGTTGTTTGTGTTGTTGTTGTTGTTGTTTTGTTGTTTGTCGTTGTGTTGTAGTTGTCGTTGTGTTTTTGTTGTGTTGTGTTGTTTGTATGTCTGTAGTTGTAGTTGTCAGTGTCGATGTGGTTGTGTTGTCGTTGTTGTTGTTTTGTTGTTGTGTTGTTTTTGTTGTTGTTGTTGTCGTTGTCGTGTCGTTGTAGTTGATAGTTGTCGCTGCTTGTGTGTAGTTCGTAGTGTCGTGTTGTTGTTGTTGTTGTGTTGTTGTGTTGTTGTATGTCGTTGTCGTTGTCCAGTTTGTAGTTGTAGTTGTTGTGTTGTGGTTGTTGTTGTGTGTTGTCGTTGTCTTGTCGTTGTCGTATGTCGTTGTGTGTTGTGTTGTTGTTGTCGTTGTTGTTGTTGTTGTTGTTGTCGTTGTCGTGTTGTCGTTGTCGTTGTTCGTTGGTGTTGTTGTTGTTGTTGTTGTGTTGTTGTTGTTGTTTGTTAGTTGTTGTTGTGTGTTGTTGTTTTGTTCGTTGTTGTTGTCGTTGTTGTTGTTGTTGTTGTGTGTTGTTGTTGTCTTGTCGTTGTGTGTTGTTTGTCGTTGTCGTGTCGTTGTCGTTGTCGTTGTTGTTGTTGTTGTTGTGTGTTGTCGTGTCGTTGTCGTTGTTGTTGTTGTTGTTGTTGTTGTTGTTGTGGTTGTGTCGTTGTCGTTGTCGTTGTTGTGTTGTTTGTTGTCGTTGTCGTTGTCGTGTCGTGTTGTTGTGTTGTTGTTGTTGTCGTTGTCGTTGTCGTTGTCGTTGTCGTTGTCGTTGTCTTGTTGTTGTTGTGTTGTCGTTGTCGTTGTCGTTGTCGTTGTCGTTGTTGTTGTTGTTGTTGTTGTGTGTTGTTGTTGTGTCGTTGTCGTTGTCGTTGTCGTTGTTGTTGTTGTTGTTGTTGTTGCTGTTGGTTATTATGGTTCTGGGCATTAAAATTATTATTTGTAATATCTATCGATTTAGTTGTTTTGCACACCTGTGGCCAAGATCTGGAAATCTAAGGAAAGGTCGCATGGAAATGGCACGTGTCGCGCCGACATCGAACACCTGCTCGAACTCCTATGCCAGTATTGCCGCCTTTCTCCACCCCGTAGCCCTATGACGCTTGTTGCTGTTGTTGTTGCTGCTGCTGCTGCTGCTATCGCGTTGCTATGTCTGGTTTCGTTGCAGTGGTGGTCGCGGTTTTACCTCGTTGCCATCACGCTTACATTTCTCGTGTCGCCTCTCTGAGGTCTCTCTAGCGTGACATGTGCGTGTGCGTGCCAAGGATAGCTACTCAGTTATGTGTTCGTCGTTCTCCCCCATGCATGCAACCTTGAAGTACAACCGAACGAGGAAATTCTAGAGTATAACCTCCCACTCAATCACACGCATGTCTAAAATCATGTAGGTTGACAAGGCGGAATAGGCTGGCAACTACACACACATATATATATATATATATATATATGCTTGATAGGTATAATTTATTTGAAAAAGAACATCTACACATTAGGTACCACCAAAATCGTGTATATATGCGCGTTCCATCATCGACCGATACACACAGTTTGCTACGGCTCAGAACGAGCCTCTGATGCAAAGATCGATTATTTAACTTACGAGTAACTCGCTACACAGGTTCAAATGACAAGTTTTGTTCATGATGACGCAACGACAGGGACATCCGCAGGGACAACAGGTACGACCTGAGTGGCACTGGCGGTTGCCTGTGCTGTATAAATTATAGAGTCGTATTAGCCTACACTACCGTATACCGCTCCTCTTTAAACTTCATGGACCGGTTAAGCACGTGTCCTAGTGCTTGTGTTTACACTGCCTTTCACATAGAGTGCCCATGAATCACTCAATTAATAGTAAAATTAAAACGGTAAAATGTAAAAAAAAAGAATTAAAAAAAAACAAGTTGACTAAATGTCATGTGTATAAGTAAACTGATGAGGATATAAAAAAACAATTGGAAATCTCATCCTTCATTGCCTAAAAGGAAATCTAAAGCATCCTCGCAAACCAATATCGTAAAATCTGCCACCAAATTAATATATCGGCTATTTCTTTTCACTCTAGGAGACTGCTATGCTTATTCTAGGCTTCTGTTTGTTCTAGCAAATACTTGCTTTTTACAAATAAAATAATGCACGAAATATATTATCATTAAAATACTTAGTAATTATATAGTTGAAAACTTCAAACTAACTTAGCATAATAGATTTATTAGTACCATCTTTTATAACTGTTTTTGCTGAAATTAAGTGTTATTGAAGTTAGTATACAGTTAAATGATGTTTATCTATAATCTTAAATACAACAATAGTTGTTGTATAATTAGTTATATATATTTATTTCAATTACATATATTTTAAAGCAAAACATATATAAAAATGCATTATGTAATATTTATATTTGTGAATAAAATATTATTTACTTGCATATAGTTCCATTTTTATTATTTAGTTACTACAATTGTGATGTGTGAACGTTTGTGTGAGGTTCATCCTGCTCTGTTCGCATTATTATTAATATTAGATTTTTCATACGTATTTTATTTTAAAAAATGTTTAGATAAAGATGTTGTTAAATCCTAAACATTTTTTAGAAATTATTTTCCGAGTATATAGTAGCAGACTAGTAAACATCGCACAACACATAAAACTTGTTGACCAGATTGGGCAAATGGCAAAGCTAAAACAAACTATTGCCAAAACAGCTCAATTCTTTGCCCTGAACTGGATGAACGCGATGCTATAATAGAAACCTTAACTCAATAAAGATGTGCCCTTAATTTTGCGTAACACATTCAACCTCCCAAGATATTTCGTATTAAACTACTGCATTTTCTAACACTTTCGGGATGACTCTCATCCAAGATTTAACATCCATGGGACTAGCTTTCGTATTGCTTCATAGACGGACCCTCATAAATACAAATGTGCAAAGATAGGGCTCGAACCCGCGCACCTATGCGTCTAATTCGGCCGCAAGGCGCAGGCGAATGCACCACGCCACCGGGCGCGACCAGATTAAACTACTGGCTACTAAAACACAAATCAGAGATATTACTCTCCTCAGTAACAAAAGCTTATGCAAACGCGTCACAAGCAGTCTGCGAGTCTACGGAGGGGTGCGCCAAGCCCTTGAGCGCCTACCTGCACTTCTACTCCTACTTTCACCTCTATCGGCTGTTCGTCTTGAGCGCTCTAAAAAGGGTGTCGCACAAGCCGTTCCCACCTGGCGGTCTTCTTAGCTGTCTGAAACGTCAAAATGGCATTTGATTAAACAGGTTTGTTGCCTCCCTCCACGCTTCCGTCGAGGTTAACATGTAACTAACCCCCCTAATAGGACGGCCTGGCCCTTACAGCTGTGGAGCCCATGCACCTTGCCAGAGAGGCTCGCAGCCAAGAATAGCGTGCTGCGCGCCGTACGCCTCTACACACTCGCAGATCACACAGTGTCACTGGTGGCCTCCCCTTAGCTTAACCATATACCTCTGGAACTGAACTCGACCGCCAGTATCTAAGATGTACAATAGGTCAACATTATCGGCTGTCATAGAACATTCTAGGGTCCGACATCAGACACCTAATTCAATATAGTAACGTTAATGGGCCGCAGATAGTGGCGCTTCTTGCCCTGGAATGGTCCCGATTTCCTCCAGAAAAACCTTACTTCTTTTTTCCGCTAATAGGTTCCACGACAGTGTCTTAGTTAAAACCAAGAGCGTCGAGGCCGCCCGCTAGACTTTTTCTGCAGTATGTTTACCGTACCAAATAACCCCGTATCGAGTATTACCCCGAGGCACATCTTCTTTTCCTAATTTTAACTGAGTGGCCCGTCATCACATAGTTAGCTCGATTTGTCTTTCTCCGTGTTGTTAGATACAGTGTCTCGGTCATATCAGATGCACATTCAGGTGCGTCTACCTCAAGTCCTCTACTTTCGGAATATCATCTAGGGCTGGAAACCATTTGGAGTTCTTTCCGATACCGTACCTATGGAATACCCTCATAATTCATTGCCCTTTTAGGACTGTGCCGTAAAGAAACCTGAGATTGTCGCCCGCAGCAGTTCCGACGGGAGCTCCATGGGAGTTCTCCAGAGCCTGGCCATGACGATCTGGAAGCACGCTGAGTACTACAATTGCCTTTCCCATACTAACGCACTAATAGTATTAAGCGTGGGATTCCGTAGGATTCCGCTGCGATTGCCGACCTTCCTGTAGCAAATCTCTTTTTCTTAAAGAGCTCTCAAGAGGGTTGTTTTGTCAATTCTCGGCCGATAACAGTTTGTAGCAGCCCTAGGGTTCTAGTTCTAATGGTTCCGCCTACTCTAGCTTCACTATACCCACGAATAGATAGCGCTGAGGTGGGCCGTCTCGCAATAACCGTCAATGAGCTATGTGGCGACACTATTTTTAAGCACGCTTCAGCTTTTCTGGCATCTATCCATCGCCAAGACTGAGGAACATCTCCCGCGCCTCGAGTCTCCCCAACAGGACTTTGTCTGAGGTAGACTCTTTAGTAACTGCCATGACCCGGGCGCCAATCAGAGAGATGGGTTTGTCTGGATGGCCTTAAGATGTTTCAGGGCCTCCGCCTGTCTGTTGAATCAGTGCTATCTCGACTGTCATCTTGATTTAAGCTACCATCCTGTACTCTACCGTGCCTTGACATAAAAAAACGTCCCTGAATTTTATTATCCTGTTCTTATTCTCGTTCTTAGGTCGCCCCATTTTATCCTTTGTGAGTTTGTCTATATCATATTCTGCTCGAGATAACGTAACACACACAACGGGCTGTATATATTCGCGCCATGCGATATGTTTAACGAATTGACTTGCCCGATCTAATGTTACTGTTATATGCAACTTGTAGCAATGGCTGAGACGTAATAGCTTTATCGATTGGCAATCCGTTCGATGTACCTCGCTCAACGACATTTCGTGGGGGCTGAAAGAGCCCACCATTAAGAGCGCAGCATGTGACCTATCTGTTGACGCCTGTATCCTATCAGCCAGAGATGGGGGGTATTTATATTCGTATGTGGATACAATGTTTTTTGTCTTTATATCGATAACTTGTTTTCACAGACATAGCAGCTTAATAGGCGATTCATCCAAAATCTAGTGTTGTACTAGATGTTCGTGATGGTGGCCATAAGAGAGATCTTGGAGTGTTCGGATGCAGTTGCTGGTGGCGGCTCATTATACTGCAAAGAAAACAATTTCTTAGTTGTTTGTGTAGCTGCTGCACCCGTTACTATGGCTCGCTGACCTTCTGAGAGCCCTCTCATTAAACTCTATGACCTGGCCATGTACCAAGCGGAGCAGCATTATCAACATTACTTGACACGTCCACCCCTACTTTAGCACTCAGTATTGAACTGTTTGGCCTGAATATCCAAAGTGGCAAACAGTCGCAGTCAGTCATAGCTATGCAGAAGTCAAAAAGCGCAGATGGGTTCAATTATACCATCGTTCAAATGTTCAATTTAAATAGCAGAATGTAGATCCCATCGTCCAAATGTTCAATTAAAATAGCAGAATGTTGATATGGTTCACATTATTTTAAGCAAACCTTTGGCTTCGACCTTAAATAATTAGTTAATTTGCCTAACGGAAAGAATTGTAATTTTTTTTTTAGCTAAACCGAGGTGCTTCTCAATTACTGAATAAGCCAAAATACCAAAATAAGCACCACGTAAATTGTCTGCAATGTATTTTACAATATGAGCTAACAAACAAAATATTTTCTAAAATAAAAACTTAAAGTCCCAGCATCTATACAGGCCTGCAGTCAGGCCAAATTCCAAACGATCAGACTGGCTGCTTACGTGCTGTCGTTGTTGTACTACAGCTTGCGCCGCTTGTATATCTTGTTGTTTATGTACCAATATGACAGGCGACTTCCGTTTGTGGCTGGTAAGGGAGTAAGTGAAGTCTGTTGTACTTGCTAATAGGCCTATCTGGACGAGCTGTATGTGCTTGCAAATTATCGGAGCCGCGGAAGCAAACGCGTGTCTTTAACGATGCCTTGCGCAGCATTTAATGTGCGCACACCTTGGGGATTTGTGTTCAGTGTAAACCGATTTTACAAACTTCACGTGTCTTCTTTGCATTCACCGGAAAGCCGAATTCCCCCGAAGACCTCCGGCGACTGACGGAACCTTCGACCTGGCAGAAGCCTTCAATCGTCTAACTACACCAGGGGGAGTAGGGTTGCCAAATGTTTCCGCACTTGCGCAAATCAGACTTTACACCTGCTGTATCTGTGTGTGTGAATAGCTCAATGTTGCTGTCGTCATCGCAGTTGGCGTCAGAATTGATAGTCCAGGTAGGTGGCCCCAGGGTGCGGTTTACCCGCGGTGAATCAGTCGACATCAAGGTGGAAATACGTGCGCAAAACGTGCTAGCATCGATGACCCACTGTAGGTTTCACGATGAAGAAATCGTAGCTAACGACAGCCGGCCGAAACGTTCACAATCGAACAGAGCATCAGAGTCAGTACAGCATCAATTGCGATGCTCCACTTGCAGAACCACTATAATCCCACGCGATCGGCTGACAGCGAATCGAAGCTTGGCCCGCAACGGTTAGCGGCCCCCTCTGGACCAATAAGGAGCCCTACGTACCGCTTATGTTTTGGCGCGTAGCAATGTACTGATATCTCCGATCGCCCGCTCAGTCTCTGCAGGTGCAGATCCGCGGTGTTGTATAAAACGACTTAGCTTTATTGCTACTATCGCTAGTGTATTCACGCAAAGCCGGAGGTGCGCTGTTTTGGTCGTTTGTTTGAACGTTGCTGTTGGTTGTTTGAAATGGTAGTTCATATAACGTGTGAGGTCGTCGCCTAACTAGAGGCTAAACGAACTCGTCGCATTCTAGTTAGAGAGTTGCTATAAAATATATGTGGCCGGGAAAGGTGATCGGTGGGTGATGAAAATCTCGGCACTGAAGCGTATCACTAGAAGTAAACATGCCGTACATGACTTGCGTAGATAAACGTACGCATTGATTAGGGGCCTATTATGTATGACTTGGCTGTGACTTTACTAAAAGACCAACGTGCATATTCCTTAATGTTGCATGATTTAGTCATGCTGCAAACACGCCAGTTCCTTCTGGTGCTGCAAGTCGATCATACCAATGGCGCACCTGATTGCACCCCAGGCAATTTTTTTGATATAAAGTTGTAGCATATGGTATATGTTTAGAATATATGTGACTCCTAGATAAAAGTAATAATAACTATAAAGATAATGATAACATTTTATGCGACTCAACATTATATCATTTATTTATATATATTTATTTATGTATATATATATATATATATATATATATATATATATATATATATATATATATACGTGGGTACATATTCTAGGCT
>QVRM01005335.1:10000-37500 GCA_003439945.1 Dermanyssus gallinae
AATAGTTTCATCTCACTCCCGTACAAAATATTTTCGCTCTTCCTTTTCATAGGCAAAAATGATTTGACCACCGAGTTTTTTACGGGCACCCCGCATATGCAAGATGGCTGCTCCGCCCAGCACCGCACAGTGCCTCTCAGTGTAGGCATGCATCTCCGCAATAAAGACGCACGCGTCAATGGATCCAGTGCTCGTCTGGTGTGGTGGGCACTTCCCATTCGTCATGTGTATCACCGGGCCTCGATAGAGGCGCTGCAACACTCGTTCGGTGCTCTGGATGTCCACGGGGTAAGGCTGCCCCCCAGTGCCGGTGAGACTCACATTGTTTTGGAGCGCGGTTTTTGGTCGTATGGACAGCTTGTCGACGCTTGCGCGATTCGTCTGGCAGAGCTGGAGAGGGCTCTCTCTTAGCTAGACTATTGTCTCGCTGATGAAAATGACAGTCGAGCCCGGTGGCGTGGTGGGTGCATGCGTCTGCGCCTCGCGACCGGAGAAGACACTAAATAGGTGCGCGGGTTCGAACCCCACCGTTGCACATTTGTATCTATGGGGGTCCGTCTATGAAGCAATGCGAAAAGCAGTCCCATGGACGTTAAATCTTGGCTGAAAGTCAGCCCCGAAAGGATTTTTTGATGAAAATGACAGCCTCGGCGGCTACTGCTGCTGCCGATGATGAACACAAGCCAGCAGACTGCCGAGAGACGACGTCCCGAGCTCGACGGGTCAGCTCGTCAACAGGCGATACTTGCATGTGCCGGCGCTGGGGGCAATGTTGGCAGATGTTGGGAGAACCAGTCAACAAATGACACCCACTAGCGGTGCAAAGGACCTCCGTGGCAGACGTCCACTAACGCTGATGGCAGTCCGCTGCCGTTCAAGGGCACCAATCGGAGGCGATGGACCAGTGTGGTGGTGGCGCCCCGGTCTCTGCCTCTGACAGAGAGTTGGCGCCGCTTTCTACCTCTACCGTCGAATCTAATTGCCCCATTGAATCCAGCCGGTTCGCCTCCCCCCACTGCCGCGGTGGCTAACTGCGCTCTAAAATGTCAATATTTCAGTGCACGCTGGATTCGTAAGGATGATCATGTTCAGTTGCTCAATTCATATTACGCCATACACAATGTTAATGATACCGTTTTTCTGACCGAAACATGGTTAGGTGTAGGTTAGAGGCATGGAACAAAAAGTGAATTAACTTGTGATATTAGGTACTCAGTACTCCGGTGTGATCGGGGCTCTCGTAGATGTGTCGTATTAGAATAATTTTAGTTAAAACAACGTTAAAAAACAAGTTGAACAACGTTATATATATATATATATATATATGAAATGTATTTAATGTAATCAATCATTCACGGTCGGACCATGACATTTGGGACTCTGCGAACGTGTGCACCATTACGGGTGGTCCAGAGTAGGAACCAGCCATTTCTGAGGGTTCCTCGAACCGAGGCCGCATTGCCCCGTTGCACATCCAGTGACAGACGCTGTCTGAGGAAATCACCCGCTCACTTATCTCCGCTGGCTAGAATTAGCCGCTTCTCGACCTTCTGTAGCAAACTGCGAGTAGACGGACCCGGCCCGCCAAGGGTCTCGAAGGCAAGTGGGTGAAACTCGTACCGGCCAATGTTCTGGTACTCTCTAACCTTGCCTGCCTCGGCGAGAGCCGATGTATGACCAGCCCGAGCCGCGCCAGCACTGACCATTGAAGGGGCTAATGAGTCAGTAACTGCCGCGTAGCAAACCAGCATGCATCCGCGCTCGAACGGAGTTAAAGTCAGACCGTCAGGTCTCTTCCCGCCCTCTCTGTCTAGTCCGAGGGGCTCCAGGACGCACGGTAGACCACTGGATCGTAGAGCTCTGCTAAAGGTTTCGTTCAAGGCTTGGTGTCTTGCTCGCCTATTTGCGCTAACAATACAGGACAGCCATAATAATAATAATAATAATAGTAATAATAATAATTCGTACCACGTAATTCTCGCGAGCGCGAATTAAGAAACAAACATCCACCACCACCGGCCGTCTGTCAGGAGCGCTTAGAAACCTTCGAGCAACCTACAGTTGGATTCTGCGAGAGCATCGACAATTCGGCGATCTTAGAGGCAATTCGCTCATTCCCTGTTGCAAGCGGAGCCGGACTGGATGGATGGCGACCACGTCATCTGCGCGATATGTTGGATCAAACTGTTCCCTCGTCAGAATGCTGCTAAATGATCTAAGCATATTCCTTGGCAGAGTGTTAAACGGCACATTACCTAAGCTTTGCCTACTACCTTTTTATGGTGCAAATCTTACAGCTCTTAAGAAAAAAGACAACTCTATAAGGCCCATAGCTTGTGGATTGACTTTGCGTAGGATTGCTGCAAAGATAGCAATGGCGAGAAATAAAAAGGCAATTCTGACAGCGATCCTGCCACATCAAGTTGGAGTGGCTGTTAGAGGCGGCGCAGAAACACTGGTGCATGCTACACGCGCCCTTTTGACGACTGAGGACCACGTGAAGGTTCTGGTTAAACTAGACTTCTGTAATGCGTTTAATACGCTAAGAAGAGACAAGATACTGGATGCAGTGATGAAGAAAAGCCCAGAGCTTTTGCCCATGGCCTGGCAAAGTTACAGAGATCCTTCACTCTTAACCTGGGGCACAACTTCAACATTGCATTCGGAAGCAGGCATTCAACAGGGTGACCCGCTAGGTCCTGCTCTATTTAGTCTCGGTATATCAGATCTAGTATCGCAACTACAGAGCCCTTTCAACGTGTGGTATCTAGATGACGCCACGCTTGCGGGCTCCGCAAGTATCATCGCGACAGATTTTAGAAGAGTGCTGCAGTTTGAAAAAGACAGGGGACTGGCACTGAATGCTTCAAAATGTGAGATTACCGCTGTCGGGGGCTCGCTTCAGGATAGAGAGGAAGCAATCCAGGAGATCACAGAAATACTTCCTGACATCACGCGGATAGAGGTAAACAACTTAGAAGTTTTGGGGACCCCCCGTAAAGCAAGATGTAATTTCACATGCACTCTCTAAGAAGAATAAAGCCTTTACCAAAATTCGTCCACGACTGACACGCTTGCATCCTCAGGCTGCGCTGTGCATTTGGAGATATAGTCTGGGGTCTTCAAAATTTAACTACACACTGCGTACATGCCCTGCTATAGTGTGCTCCGAAGAATTAACCGCGTATGATGACGTCAGCAGAGATATACTTAGTGAAGTCCTGAACGTCAATTTGGAAGACAACACCTGGCAGAGAGCAAGTCTCCCAATACGTGAAGGTGGTCTGGGAATACGAAGTGCTATTGACCTAGCTCCTGTCTGCTACGCTGCTTCACTGATCCGATTTGGTCCGGTCGCAGCCCCGTTAGTGGAGGAGGCAGTTCGACCACAAATAAAACATGAAACCAGTAAAGCGCGAGACACCATTAGAACCATGCTGGACCCGGGGCCTTTGGAAGAATATCCCAGCCAATATAACCTCGATGAGCTCAAAAACAAAAAAAAGAGCAGGGAGATCTTAGAGGGGCTTGTTTCCCAGAGAGACCGCGCCGTATTCTTTGCGGCACAAGATAACTTCAGTGGCGGTTGGTTTAAAGCCTTACCCTTACCTCAGCTCGGCACCATGCTGGATCTTAACCATTTCCGCATGATGTCAGCACTTAGAATCGGCGCTCCCGTCTGCGAGCCGTTTCAGTGCAAACTGTGTGGAGAGATAGTAGATTCCAGTGGCCTACACCCACTGAGTTGCCCGAAGAGCGCCGGTAGATCATCCAGACATGCTGAGCAAAACAGTGTGACTATAAGGTCTCTTAGGAGAGCCGGTATACCATCGACACTTGAACCGAGAGGTTTAGTGACCGCTGGCGAAGAAAGACCTGATGGGGTGACCATTGCATTATGGTCTCATGGGAAGTCCCTTGCCTGGGATGCAACGGTTTCGTGCACCACCGCGGCTTCGTATTTACGCCACAGCTCAGTTGAGCCGGGGTGGGTGGCAAAGCACGCGGACGCCAGAAAACGCGTTAAATATACTGGACTGGAAACAAGATATACTTTTTTGCCTATTGCCATGGAGGCGCTAGGACCAATCAGCAAGGGAACCGAAGCATTTCTCAAAGATTTGAGTAAGCGAATTCAGGAGGTCACAAGCGATCGAAGACAGGGTCAATTCTTGAGACAAGCGTTGTCTTTGGCCGTTTGCAGAGGAAACGCGCATCTATTTTAGGCGCCATGGAGTGAAATAATTATTTAAAGAATTGGCAATAATACGTTCAGACCTCACAATTGTAACATTATTTAACATGTAATAAATAATAATAATAATAATAATAATAATAATAATAATAATAATAATAATAATAATAATAATAATAATAATAATAATAATAATAATAATAATAATAATAATAATAATAATAATAATAATAATAATAATAATAATAATAATAATAATAATAATAATAATAATAACCCCTACCGAGATATTTAAATATATATTAATACCTGTTCATACCTCACAATTGTATGATCAGCAATAAAAAAAATATAATAATAATAATAATAATAATAATAATAATAATAATAATAATAATAATAATTATTATTATTATTATTATTATTATTATTATTGTTATTATTATTATTATTATTATTATTATTATTATTATTATTATTATTATTATAGTAGTAGTAATAATAATAATCTGCAGGCAGGGTGGCATGTTTTTACGCTACAAATGCTTGTTTGCTGTCGGGACGCAGGGATTGCGTACAAATAAAATGTGTTGCATAAAAATAGCATGTTAAAAGCATATGTGACTTTGCTAAAATTATTTTAATTGTCAGGGACTTTTACCGTTTGAGAATTGTCTGAAATGTATTGAGGCCACTTTTATAAATGCTTCTATAACTAATTGTTTATATCAACAAGTGGCTAAAATTACGCGTTACAAGACACTCAATTCTGGCCAAATTTGACCAAATAATGGCAGCAGCTGAAGCCATGCTATCTAATCATACAGACAGTCATCTGTCATATGCAACAACCTCAACCTTTACATCAAAGGAAGACCTCAGCTAAACGTTTATTGATCTGATTCTTACTACTAATCAAGATGTGACAGAAAATATATCCGTTTTTAAATCTCCGTTGATATCAGATCACAACGCAATTTCTTTTAACCGTTGATTCGATTCCGAATATCTGCCTATTGATGAGCAAAGGTGTAACTTCTTAAAAGGTCTTTACGAGCAAATAATAACAAAGCTGACACTTGTTTCATGAAGATATGTATTCCTAAACAGTAATACTGTAGATAATAAGTGTAATTAGTTTGTTTATCAGGTGCAAACTGTGATCGATGCAGATAATCCCAAACGCACCAGCAAGTCTAATTATACCAATAAGCGGTTGAAAGGCAAAAGGGATATAACGGCACTAAAGACAATATGTCTAACGCGGATGTTTCTGAAAATTTATTTTTTTCTCTTTACGTGGTCCAAGCACGTCCAGCGCCAGAACTCATTTTCTTCCAGTCAACATCATCAAGGTGTCCATATTTATTTGTATCCAAATATATAATATCTCAATGAAAATAAATCAAGTTTTTCCCAAACGAAGCCTTCACCCTAAATATTATAGTTATCCCTTCATCATTTTACGAAAAAAGGCACATTTTATAATAGAACCACTCCCGTGTTTTCATGCTAGGTTGCATAAGGTGCACAGACGATTATAAACTCTATGGGCCATTAGCCTGGAAAGGGCAATAATTCTGAGCACAATGCCTGAGACTGGGCATCAAAAATGATATGATATTATCAGTCCTTAAATGTGCCGTTCTCTGTGCAAAGGATAACTACGTTTACAGACTTAATGGGGAGGAGATGCCCAAAATGAACAACATTCGCAATATTGGGGTAATGGTAACACCGGAGCTAGATCTTATAATTTACATCACGCAAACTATTCAATCTGCAGGGCTTATATGTAATTTGCACGTTCGTTGTTCTATTATTTAATTTCCAGAGTTTTATTGCCGCCTGTAAAATAGTCCTGTAATTCTCAAGTTCACGTATAACTGTGAAGTTTGGCGACCATATTTGATCAAGCATATTCATGCAATTAAAAATGTTCAGTTCAAATTTCTTCAGCGTGTTGCGTTGAGCTAGCTCTCTCAAAAAGATCTTTGCTAAGATGATCATAAACATAGTGTCTCTAACTATGGAGAAGGTCTTTCCACCGGGGAAATTCAGATTCAGAAAAGCTTAAGGTTCTAAAGTTGAGTGGGTGTTTGTCAAAACCCGGAGTTCACTCATGTACAATCTTCCTCGACGGTGCAAAGGCTTTTGATAAAGCCTCTGCCACCTACCGGTTGATCCCTATCGACAAGCTGGGGTAGGTGGTTCTATTCTTAGAGTGCTTTGCTACTTTATTGCTGAGGATCTGTTGCCAAGGAGGTCAATTGACTATGGCAGATAAAATTATCTATAGTGGTCAACCGCTGAAGTTCCATGACTCCTTGTCGTATCTGGATAGGCGCCGACCAGCATGATGTAGACTTTCAGCGTTCGCTTGGCGGACAAAATGGAAAGCGTGTTTCCCTACGGATAGTCCAACTAGCATATCTGTCAACATAATTTAGTGCTCACGCTGATTGTAACCAATGTTAGTAGGGCAACTGACATAGAACAGTAGCCCATTGATAGCTCGGCATACTATCCTCGCACTTCAAGTTGACGTGATCTGCAACCTACTTAGCCACAGCTGGCCTGCGTCGTACTTTCGGGAATGCCGTAGTACATAAGATCGTAACGACGTAGATTAAACCTTGGTGGTGTAACCATACACTTTGTGTGAACTAAAGTCAAGAGTGAAAAATGTCTAACTATATTTTTAGGTATATATATATATACAGTCCCTGAAAAAAATATAGGGCCACCCACTTTTGCCACATTTCACGCATTTATTATAACCAATTGTGTAAAAATCACAGTGATACATGCTCACAGAGTAACAACGAAGACTTCTATCGACATTTGGGGTCTCGGATTACTTTGAACCACGAGATTTCCACATTTGGCACAGCTACACCGCGAAAGAATGATAATGTCACTAGCAAGATGCATGTATTAATGAGTAAAATAAACGGAATAACGACGTTTGGGCTCATTTAACGGCTCGACAGAAACAAAGGCAGACCTCCTACCAGAAGTTTTTTCTTTGTTGAAACGATAGGCTTAGGCTGGCGCCTCATGGGTGAAGAAAAGGCCCATATCAAGGCTTATAAGGACATCGGCCTTTCTAATCGCAAAATTTCCTGTCAATTAGGGTGTTGTGCCCAAGTAGTAAATAACTTTGTTAATTGAGGTAAAAAATACGCCGTAAAAAGGAGTTCCGAGCGTCCAAATTTTATTTCGGAACGAAACAAGCTGCAATTCTGAAGAAAGCGTCGAACTCTGCGCCCTCGGCGAGGCCTCGTTGCGGCGACGGCCGACGTGCAAATGAAAGTGCGAAATTGTGCAAAGCTTCCTCAGGAAGACAAATTGGCAAATACACAAGAAAAAACAACGATTGACCGCTGACCGATGAAAGCTCGTCTTGACTTTGCCCACGATAAAATGTCATGGACCACTGAGTGCCCGCGATACGATGTGATGGACCACTGAGTGACATAGAGCGCTCTTTTCGAATGAAAAAAGTTTAACTTTGATGAATCGGATCGATTTTACTATTATTCGCACGATGTTCGCAAGGAAGAACGAATTTTGTCAAAACGTCACTCAAGTGGCGGTTCAGTGGTGATCTGGCTGCTGTCGGGTATTATACAAAGTCGTCGATTGTGTTTTTAGACGGTCGTATTTATTCAACGCCATACGGGGATTTACTAGAAGAGCAATCGGTGCATTTTAAGCTCATAAGAGGGCCAGACTTCGTTTTTACACACGATAACGCCCCGATTCTCACCGCCAGGCTGATCGGCAGATGGTTCGACCAACGTCACATTGAAGTCCTTCGCTGGCCTGCACTCTCACCTGATCTTAATATGATCCAGAATGTGTGGAGCTGGCTCGAACAATAAGTTTACACGGATAAAAAACAATTTTCGAGGCTTGGGACGAGCTCTTGCAAATGTCATCCAAAATTTGTTTAACACTAACCAAACCGCACTTTTGAGGTTATTAGACTTAATGGAAAGTTCACTGAGTATTAAGTCTAGTTGCTAAATGCCGTGAGATTAGCCCAAATGCCGTTAATCCGCTTAATTAATTTGTTAAAACAGGTATTTTGCTAGTGGCCTTATAATTTTTTCGCGGTGTAGCTGTGCCAAATGTGATAATCTCGTGGTTCAAAGTAATCCGAGACCCTAAATTCGATAGAAGTCTCCGCTGTTACTCTGTGAGCATGTATCACTGTGATCTTCACACGATTGGTTATAATAAATGCGTGAAATATGGCAAAAGTGGGTGGCCCTATATTTTTTTCAGGGACTGTATATTTAAAGAGAGAGAGATCTAAAGTTTGATTAAGTATAAGCTAGAACTAGAAAAATAAATGGTATCATTGTACATATATATATATATATATACGAGTACATAGATATGTCAGGCCGAACGTACATCATATCAAGGAAGACAAATCGCCAGAAAAACCGTCCGGAGGATTGAATCGCCCGATTGTCTGCGGTATCTGCCGGCAGCGGCAACAATAGCACCATCTGGACTAGCAGGCGGCACAACTTGGTGTGTGGTGGGAATAGCCTCTGCCTTTAACGAGGGGGAGCTGCAGAACCGTGGGATGCGTCACGCCTCCCTCGCCGGCCGGCGCAATAACCCCACCCCCACCACTTCAAGCCACCACCTCTCTCGTGAACCATTTCCGCCGCCCGCTAGTCATTACAGTTGATACTGTTGCTGTTCGGGCCGAATTTAATTTTCATTACAACCGCCGCCACCGTCGGCATCATCATTAAGATCATCATCGTCATCATCATTATCATCATAATTGCCATCATCATCATCATCATCACCATCATCATCATCAGCACCATCATCGTCAACATCAGTGCCCTGATCGTCACGTCGGCCAGAAAACCTCACTGCCACCAGAAACAGCTGCGAGACTGCCAGTGACGTCGGTGAGCAGCTTTGCTTTCGCGATTGCAACACACGGGAGATGGGGGCGAGGGGGGATAGAGTGGCTGTCTCCCCCCCCCCCCCCCGCCCTACTCCCCCTGACACGTTGACGTTGCGAGCCAGAACGCGAGTCGTCTTTTGTCGGTCGTCTTGGGCTTGATAGTGATTGGCGGGCAACTCCTGAGCTCTTCGTACAGTGCTTCTCCCGTAGTGTCAGTGCTATCTGCTTGGGTACGCTCGTGCCCTTCAGCCTCTGGCCAACCCCCCGTGACCCACTTTTAAGCCCCCTAAACCCCTTGCGTTCTATCGCTAGCAGTGTTATCCTCTCAACTTAAGCTCAAGTCAAGTGACTGAGCATATCCTTCTCTCGCCCTCTTTCTCTCTCTCTCTCGCCCCCCCCCCTCTCTCTCTCCTTCAAGGGCTGCTGGAGCTTCTAGGGTTGCTGCTAAATGTCGACCGACCTTTGAGGACAGTGTGGTCGGGTGGTAGAGGGCCCGCCGTTTTTAAGGACAGGGGCGTGCAACTCGTTCTCGTGCAGTCAGTGCCATAACTGAGGTAGTGGTGGTGGTGGTGGTTGCTAGTAGTAATGCTACTGCTGTCGGTGAGCAGGTTGGAGAAGGTCAAGAAGAATTCCTTCTTCTACATAAGGGAATCGAGAAGAAACGAAAGAGAGAGGAAGACTCGGCGGCAGAGACAGGAGGGAAAGACTCAGAGAGATGGAGAGAGCGGGAGGGAGAGCGCGCGACGCAGGATATCATTCCAGAGAGCCCAAGTACTTCTTTCGCCTCCCTAAGGTCACATGGGAGCGCGTCTCGAAGGTGAACGGCGTCGGCTACGGGAGCGGCACATGGAGCAGCGTGAAGGCAAGCTGTTTGCTTCTTTCTTCTTCAGTTCGGCACTCAGTAGCGGATGGAGAATCGCGTGCAAGCAGTAGTAGAAGGGTAGTAGCAGGCAAGCAACCAAGGGCTCGTAGGAGCCAATGTAGAAGGTGCCGTCATCGTTATTGTTGCTGCTGCTGTTGTTGTTGTTGTTGTTGTTGTTACTGTTTTTACCTTTACGTGGTGGCCTTTGAGCCTTTGACTTGTCGCTCTATGCCGAGACGACCTTGTAGCAGGCGGACGGGCGGACCGGCAGGCAAACGACGTCTCAGACACAGAGGTTCATTAGGTTCAGTTGGGCAGATGCACAACTCCCATGCAAACCCTATGCAAGTATATGCAAGCCACATTGACACGAACAGACACCTCTACGAAGACAAATATTTGTCGTACACGATGCAATACTTAGACGTGCATGATACACGCCCCCCCCCCCTCCCCCCCTACACACACACAGAGAAACATCTCGTTAACGCATATAACGTTAAGTAGACACTTACACGTGTACGCATACCGTACGGGAGCGCAGAAGGCTAGAAATTAAATATGGCAAGTAAGAGGTTTGGCCAAGTGGTGAGACTTTAACGTAGTTGCCTCTGTCTCTTTTTCTGACGCTGCGTTTATCGAAACAGCCCACTAAACCCTCGTTATGCGAAAAAAAAAAACATTTAATAGCATCGCAGCGAGAACGCTGTGGTGATGCGACCATCTTCTGCTCTACACAGCAATGCGTGTATTCTTGTATGGCATTAGCCAAACTGAAATGTAGCAGCGCCTTCAACAGCAGTTGGACAGATTATGTCGTCTGCCTGTATCCTACCGTTCCAGGCGGACTCATGGCGTCTCAAGACTGGCCCACCTTCATGAGTGGTGGGCCGACGAAAGTGTGACTCTTAGTCAAGCCGGGAAGGAAAGTTTGGAGGGCAATTTTTGTTTGTCACGCCTGTCGAAACGCCGCAAAAGTTGGTCTCGGCCTATTTATGTTGTCGTACGCATGCACGCCCGGCATAATATAGTTAAGTGTGTATGTGTGTGCCTACGCGGGAGAAGAGGCTAGTCTCATAGTGCACGGCCTGGGAGCATGACCCGGACATCTTAGCGACCAGGACACGAGTCTTAGACGTCACAACGGCTGCTGCAGAGGAGAGGTTGCAGCGACGAACCTGTTCTCTGTCGGCCTGTGCAGCGGGCGTTCCGCGCTGTACACGACATCGTGGAAAAGAAAACACAGTGTACACCAGGACATCTGTGTGCGTCTAAGATGTCGATGGTAAGTGTTCTTGCTATACTTGTTTACACCGTGAAATTCTTCGTAAGTTGAATTTTGACCTTGGCAGTGGCTTTGTTTAGTATTACTATCGTGCAGACTCATATTCTCTGTACTTTTAAATCGTTTTAAGTGTATAGTTTATTTAATTCGTTTAGTAACATTTTGTTATATTTTAAGTTAATGAATAAATCTCGTGCATAAACATATACCAAATACCAGTCTAAAAACTGCTAAAACAAGCTGGTCGTATAACAATAATTGTGACCATGAATGAAGTGTAGATGTTGGGCGCCACTATTCCTTCTCCGTTTAAGAAACTAACTATTTAACTGTAGACACTACTGTATCCATCTTACAAGTATCGCGCTACAAGCCGTGCCTGGGAGAATAAGATAGCAACAACAACAACAGCAGCAACAACTTTGACAAGCAATAACAAGAATCGCGGCAGCAGGGACCATCGCAACAGCAACAACAACGTCAACAACAACAGCAACAACAGCAACAACAACAGCAACAACAACGTCAACAACAACAGCAACAACCGCAAGAAGACGACAAGAGCGGCTGATGTTGTACAATGGGCTAATGGCGTTCAGCGAGGCGTGGCGCGAAGAGACTGCGAGGGTCGCTTTTTGCCAGCGCATGTGAATTAAAGCCTCTTTTTTAGCTCGCACGCGTCGTTCATCAAGCGTCGCTTGACTAGCCTGGCATAATAAGTGACACTGAAGGCACGAGAGCGACAGGCAGCATTGCGACCAGCAACAACAGCAACAACAAGAGCTGCACCAGCAGAATTGCCAACAACAACAATTACAACAACATCACACACAACAACGACAACAACAACAACAACAGTAGCAGCAACAGCTACATCGTTAGCAAAGAATGCCACCAAGCGCCATGAGTGTCAGTCGCTTCTATTGTGCCTGCCGCGGCTAGGAGGACTACATTCGGAACATGAATTACACCGTGATACACCCACAGACAGACCAAGCGAAGGACACGGGCAGACGGACAGATGGTCGGATGCGGAATAGCGGCCATTGGTAGTTTCGATTTCGACGCTTCATCAGTGACCTCAACGCCCTCCATCGGCTGGTCGTCCGGGCTCCCGACTCCAGCCACAACGGCGACAAGGGCCAGAACGATGATTTGCGAACAACTCGTGACGGTGGTGAATTGTGCGAGCAACTGAATTGGCGAGGCGAGATGACTGATATTGCTAGTAGGCAGGGGACTCATAGACTAGCCAGTCTAGACAGTCATTCCCCGCCTCAAAATGGGCCAACACGTGCTCTCTTGCACCGAGAGAGCAGCGTAGAACATGCAGCGAAGGCGAGAAAGTCCTGCGCAGATATATTAATTTTCAATGATTGATTGGGGGGGAGGGGAGAGTAGCTTTGGCTCCAGCAGCAGGATCATTCAAAGAAGACTAGTTGACTGCTATCAATTAAATTATTCATTCACATATCCGCGTACATGTACAAAAGATATCGATTAGTTTCTAAAGCCCAGGATTCGTCTCACCACTTCTAGAAGAATAAAAAGACCAGAAGACCAGAAAGAAAAAACAGAGGCAAAAAGAAGGATAGGGCAGAGAATAGACAGAAGAATGAGGGTGGTTGAGGCCATCAAATTTGGCGTTGTCGCCTATGTCGTCGTCTTCATCGTCCTCAGACGCGACTATCTTCGTGATGACTACACGCAACAAAGCACTAATGGCATCAGCATGAAGGCTGAATGCGTGCGCCAACTTTGACCGGCGCAACTGCCACTGGGACTGCCACCAGACAGCCCGGCCATCGAGATCCTCATTGCAGACGCTTTGTGCAGCTGACGGCAGAGTTTCACACTCAAGACTGCGGCGCGTGTCCCGCACAGACAACACATAATCCACAGGCGCTGCCTAAGGACCTTGGACAGCCTTGGGATCATAGACCGCCTAGGGCTCATGGATCATCTAGGGCACATAGGCGGTCCAAGGTCCCTCCCTGGCCAGCCCAGGGCCTGCGGCGGCAATTCAAAACCCATAGGCAGCATAGGGCAGCTTCATGCGCAGCCCACACCAAAGAGATACCAGTTGACTCGGCAATGTCACACATTTATATTCATTTGTTTTTCAATAGAAGAAATATCGCTTTGATTTTATTCGATTGTCGATTGATGTGGCGAAAATGGCACACGTTCATGAAAGCATGGCATCGGCGTATGCAAACTGTAACAAATACGCAGAAATAACGCGACACTTGGGATACGGGCTTGCGATCACTGAAAGCCCGGCAAGTTACGAAAACTTGATATATATATATATATATATATATATATATACTTTTTAGATTCTAAACGAGGTTTACTAAAGGAACTGCAGTTAAATTGGAAAAAATTGGGAAAATCACAAAAAGAAAAAGCGCCCAGATTGAGGACATCAAGTCATAACGTACACAATTAGATTGTAAATTTACCTAATAGCAAACGCAGATTTTACTCCAAAAAGTTTACAATAAATCACACGTTGGGCCATACATCATATGCCTCTGATTTTATTACTGCAGTTGTTTTATGTGAAGCTAAGCAGAAAGGTGTGCCTGAATGCTGATAAATAAAAGAAACAGAGAGCCGTTTCCTGACTTGGCAGAATAAAGGGCTTCAGGAAAGTGATCTAAGTAATAATAATTAATGAAATGCTTTTTGCCAGATGGTAGGTAATTGAAACGCCAGAGCACGGTTGCTATATTCTTATAGACTAGAAACATTTCAAACGTTGTGGCATGACCTGACATTTTACGGTATTCTAGAGACTAGTATAAAGCAATATATATATATATATATATATATATATAGGAGTCCCTCCACAACTATTGTAAAAACTTACGATTGCAACATGGAGCATATAAAGCGAGTCAATCTGAGGAAACGTAGTTATCTCGTAGAGATTCATACTGAGCCTCTACGTCGTCTAGTAAATATGACTCTCATCGCTGTAATGTGAATCATCCTGGCCCTGCAAAGAGTTTGCTTTAATCCACTTCCCCGAATAAAAACTCTAAAGCAGAATATTATTAATTTTCGAGACCTTATAAACTTCCTTATAAACTATGATCAAGCCGTTAATGGAAACTTATATCAGTCTCAGATGACATATACTACAGACTATATACTATAGTAACGTAGCATTGGGCATAATACAGTCTAAGTGCGAATGCCACATCATGCCTTTATTGAGGCCGAGACGCCTCGGAGCCACCACCAGAGCTTCCTTTTACCTGTAAGAAACAGTTTGCCATTAAGGTAGAGCTCCGTCTGAAGAAATAGTGAGCAGTCTTGCTGGTCAACAATTCAGCATTCCAAATGCTTGAACAAGATTCAAGACTTTGCAACTTGGGAAAGACAGAGTATATTCTTAGAGTGGGTATTGAAAGGCGAGATTCGCGCTGTGAATATTTAGACAAAAAAATAAGAAGGGCTAACAAAAGATAGGGCCAAAGACAGAACCCTGCAGTGTACCAATATCGACGGACCGCCCGGACTAAACAGTTCCAAAACTCGCAGCTTGGTCTCTATAGGATAGGCGCGAGCAAACCAACTCAACTGTAGTTGTTGAGCGGCTTAGCCTTAGGGGTTTTAGCCCCTGCTCGAAATCTAGCAGATTTTAGTTTAACTAGGAGAGTATACTTTGAGCACAATATTTTATACAAAGCGTGTAATCATTAACTTACCGACGTATAATTATTGCAGTAATATGAGTACCTTTAGAGTGCCAGCAGGACAACTTAACAGCCACAGTAAGTATGGCACAAACTTGCGCTGAAATGGTCTGGCTACAGACCTTAACATGTGATCTGCTTAGGTGCCCGTTTGTAAGAGCAATTTACAAGGGTTTGTGCCTATCCTGGAAACGTGATGCTCTTATAGTTCCTTCGAAAGGAGGAGGGCGAGTTTATCGAAAGACGTTTAATCGTAGTGCATGCATTAGGATTATGCATGTGTGTATGTAGTATGTATGTAGGTGGATGCATTATTGCGTGTTAGCAAACCGTACTATTCAAACAATAGAATAACAAAAAGCAGCACTAAAACTCAACAAGTGAATGACAAAACCTTCCGTCAATTAGTCTCAATAGGTAACTAACTAGTTGCATTTGCATATTTCTTTCACCAACAGGAGAAAATGTCCCTCTATGTATCAATGGTATAGACAAGAATGATAAATGTCGAGCGGCCACAAGCAACACGCGTCTGGCATGCCACATTGGCTCTTTTGTTGTGTTTTTTCGCGCCCAATGTCGCGTGATCTTGGGTTTTGTCAGGCCATGGGGACGTTAGGAACGTTAGTAAGTTTGACTTCTGAAGGGGCACGAGGCGTACGAAGGAGAGCCATAGACCATAGGATACAGCCAGAAGGAAAACAAGTACGGTAAAACAGCCAGAGGTAAAGCAAGAGGTAAGCAAGCTGGCACGGTGGCAAATGCGGCAGCGGGTGGTTATTATGACGACGGCGAACTCTATTAGCACTCGAGTAGGGTAGCCTTTCTTTGACTTCATCGTTGTCAACATTACCATGGCGTTGTTTCTATTAGTATCCTACGCTCATCATTACCAGCCTATCCTTTGTTCGTCTCGTTCATGTTCGCTTGGCGACGCGTCCTATCCTAGTCACTCGTTTTTGCAGTGGACACGATACGCTTTACCGGGAAGGTTAGAAGAAAAAGACTATTCGTTTGTCTCGCTACAATCTAAGCATTAAAAAACGTTGAACAGTGTTAAAAGGCGGTCATTTATTGAAAATCGCGGACTAGCGATAGTTCTTTCCGGCTGGCGGTGTCATTTCGGAGCCGCTCTTTCTGTATTTGTTTACGTATTTAACCCAATTTGTAAATTTTTAAAATATCAATTCTAAAGGATCGTACATGTTAAGATATATGTGAGTTTTTCCTAACAGTCTTCTGTAGCAGCAGGGCCGCTACCACTAAGCCGGTACGTTTTTTTTTTATTTATTCTCAATGAGCATCGCTCAAAGAGATTTTGATCAACATCAACAACAACAACAACAACACCACCAACAGCGACAACAACAACAGCAACAACAACAACAATACCAACAGCAACACCACCAACAATAACAAGGATCGAATGAGCGACACCCGCCCCCGCCAATGACAACTATGCCCAGTGTACTAGCGCGGCCACGCCATTTTTGTACTGATATACCATTGAGCTGAGTTTCACCATTGCTGCTAGGATTATGATCACCACTTCCTCCATGGCTGGCGGTCCAACAGTGCCAGCAGCTTTTGAGTCGGCTGGTTGGCGCCTCGCCGTCGACGGTGGCAGCATGCGGCTTTGTGAAAACTATACTCTGGCAAAGCGAGCAAAATCAAGGGAGAGAAAACGTGACGCTGCTATTGTTGTTGTTGTTGTTGTTGTTGTTGCTGCTGCTGTTGTTGTATTGCTATTGTTGTTGTCACTGCCCTTGCTGATATGACTGTTGTTGTTGTTGTTGCTGTTGTATTGCTATTGTTGTTGCGATTGTTGTTGTCACTGGGCTCGCTGATATGGCTGTTGTTGTTATTGTGGCTCGAGTTGGCATCCGTCCATCTCATCTGCATCCTGTCCTCTTCTGCAGCACTATCCTGTCTAGGCGCCTAGAGGCTGGCACTTTTCGTCTGGCCTAGCGCGGTAGCAGGACAAGCCGCGTAAGGACGCAAAAGCATCAACAGCGGCGACAGCACTGATAGGGTGGGTGGTTGGTGGGTGGGGTCTTATGTAGCGGGGCGGCACTGGTAGCCAAAGCCTTTGCCTGCTTGGTAAGCCGTCTCAACTAAGCCGGGCAGCGTCTTCTGCGGCGCGACATTCGTTGCTGGTTTGCCCAGCCGAGTTAAGAGGCAAATCCTGGCAGGCTGACCGACTGCAAGAAAGCCAGTCGGTACTACCATGCCGGAAACAGAACGTAAAATAGAGTAGATCTAATATGAGGAAGAAGAGGCCATTGAAGAGGTAAAGGGTCGGCTGCCAGAAGGAATTCGGTCTGCCCCTTCTCCTCTTTAGCTGGACAGCCAGTAGAGGTCTCAAACTAGCTAAATGTAATGATAAGTAACACTGTACAATACGCAACAACGTATTAGCTCTAAGCGACGAGCTAACTAGGTGTCGCGATCAAACCGAGGGTGCGCAACAGATCTACCGGCATTGTCGTAGGAGCCCCCCGTTGAGACCTAACTTGGGTGTTGAAAAATAAACATAGTGCTGCAACGTTGTATTTTGTTGATCTAGCTTCTCGCCTTTGCAGGATGCGAGACGAGTCATTCCGTGGGGCAGAGAAAGTAGAAGTAACGAGCTAGAGAGGGAGAGAAAAGAAGAGGAATGTAAGAACAATGTGATAGAAACATTTCACATACGTCAGGTCGGCGTGCGCGACGCTAGAACTAAAAACATTTTTAAGGAGGAATTCTAGACCATCCACTGTCCGCTGCGGGCTTGGAACTTAACCTGAGATACATCTTCAATGCACCGAGGGCCGGACATGCTAAGATGTCTAGAGTCTCCCCAAGAGTCCTTGTGGCAGCATGGCCGCTGATTCTCAGCGGTATGGTTTATCAGCTATTCTCAATGCGCATCGCGCAAAAAAAATTCGATTAGCAACCGGAGGGATCGAACTGGCCAGACACCCCGGTAGATGACAGCCATGACTAGCGCACTAGTTTCCTAGACCACGCCGCCACTCGTCGCGATGCTAGCGTGCACTCACTGGGGCCGAGAGGGCAGCGCGCCCTTTACCTTGTCTAAATTGGAAACCATGCAAACCAACTTTAAGAGTGGCCAGTCTGGGTCTCGAACCCAGTTCTCCCGAATGCAAGGCAAAGGCTTTGCCACTAGGCCATCTTGCTCGGTATCTTATGGTATGGGTTGTAAAATGGATGGGTCATCCAAACAAATCAAACGCAGAGATCTCGTAAGCCTAGATCGGGAGTGATCTACTGACGACCTACAGCGGGCTTTCTCATCGAGAAAAAATTGTTTGCAAACAAAGTCAACGTAATTTTATACCCGAAATAGTAGACTGCTTGCTTCGTATAGTCTTTAACACTACTTCATAAAGATATCACAAATACCATTCAAATGAAGCACGTATGCATACATAACAAAGTAAGTACTTAACTTGCTGAAAGGTGTTTAGAGGCGTGTGCAAGCGCCCCCAAATGCCTAAATGTTCAAATGTTTTAGTAAGGAAAATTTCGTACATTTAGGTGACATTAAACTCCCCTAATCTTTGATCTGTTACAATGTTGTCAATCAGGTGTTGAAATACAATCTTTAAACACATACACCATACAGCTTCTCGCCTATTTTCTTTTTAAGTAACATCAAAGTAAATATTTGCTTGGCAGTAGCAGCATATTGCATATTAATAGTTTTGCAATATTGCCGTCTGCTTTTGAGTTCTAGTGAAATGGAGCGTGTCCTAGCGAGTTCTAGGACGAGATTTGATTGTTGCTTCTCTGTATAAACGTTCTTCTTATACCCGTGCTGCATTTGACGGCACCCCGAAACGCCCTGTTTGTAGGCGTTAAAGCGTTCATTTGTGTTGCATCTGTTTGTACGAATAGCTACTGTAATTGCACGAGAACGCCGGTACACACGATACTTAGAGTGTATCCAAGATCCGCGTGCGCGAAGCTCCTTTCGTGCTCGCCGCCATGCTTCACATTGCTTCTGTTGTTATTTTGCCGCGCTCGCTCAGCTCATCTGTTGCACTGTTAATCTTGTGGTTCCTTGACAACAGTGAGCGGGCGCATGAAGGCGATAACCTCGAAAGCCCGAAAAAAAATACACATGATTGGACACAATTCGTTCGTCTCAGACGGCCAAATGTTTGTGCCAAAGCCTGCATGAGGCTTTAAAATGGCAGTGCTATCTGTCTTTTTTAGTACCTGAGTGCTATTCTGCCATTGCATCGTTGAGAAGGTCGATGTTCGAGGTTTCCTTCTCGTCTACAAGGCGTTGTTATTGCCGCAACTATGTTATACTAGTTCCGGTTAGATATAAGGCTAACTCGTCGGGCCCAAATCACCCAGAACGTTCGGCAGAAGCCACTACGAACTTTGTAAACAAAATTGTTCTGTCTCCTTCTACTTTTTCAAGCATGCCGAATATGAAATTGAGCCAACACCGCGTTAGCAATTATCTGCTGTGTCAATTAACCAGTAGTTACTTTAATAGGCTTCTGCGTTATGGTCGTATGCCAGCTATATATTTATTTACATAATTCTGTTCATTTGAGAGTATCGTTATTGCCCCGACAATATTGCCTCCCCCTTCCGTACCACACATGAATACACATGCTCGCCCTAAACTAGAAGCCACACGCACTCTCTGAACTGTGTATACGGCACACACAGCTTCCAACCGTGCTTAGATACCAAACGTTTCTTTTCGGACTGACTTTGAGCCAAGACTTAACGTCCACGGATTTTCTGCTTCGCATTGCTTCGTAAGGGGGATCCCATAAATACATTTGTGCAACAGCGGATATTGGGCCCGTGCACCTGCGTGTCCTTTACGGTCGCAAAACGCACCACGCCACCGATTTCGATCGACGTACCCTGATACCAATGAAGCGATTTGTTGTACTGGATTGCATACTGGAATTCACACATCGACACAAAGCGAAATTGGTAGACGCCGGGGACTTAATCCGTTTGATGCCCAATGCTTTAAAATAAAGGCGCATTTATAATTGTTTAATTAAATTGGCAAACGCATGAAGTTATATAAATATGCAAGAATGCAAGGATTGCTGCAACATTTTCGTTGCACTTCTCATATGTGTGTCCGCATATGCTAACGTGCCTCATTGCTGTACTGTATTTTACGTTATCTACTTTACATTAATACCAGGGTTCTCATGGCTACGTATTTCGTCACGATAGAGTGGAATAATGGCTATACGAGCTACGCACGCCTCGTGCTGTGGCTTGGACAAGAAAGATCGCCGTAGACCGCCATCTGAGCAGTCGGCCGTAGAACTATTTGCTGGAACAACAAGTGAGGAAAGATCTCCTCAACGGCTCTAATGACACTTAGCTTGTTGTTCTTGTTGTTACCGTCGATTCATGTTGTCGCTGCTTCTGGTTGTCATGTCGAACCCAACTGGAAACTCTGGCTCCTCGTTGATGCAGGATAGATTACGCAGGTCACATACATCACCCTACCGCAGCGGCGGCCTTACCGCAGCCACAAGTTATCTCTGCGGCCGCTGAAAGCTCGCCGCCGCTGAAACACCGCCGATGAGCGGGGCGGAGAGCAGAAGCGCGTGGAAGCAAAGGGAAGGGGCGAAGTAGTGCGTGCTGCTACTACCTCCACCGAAGAAGAAGAAGAAGGGGTAGCTTGTCGCTACCCCACTTATGTAGATGCGGGCGCTGATGCTGGCACAGCATCAGCGGGGCAGACCCCCAGGGACGACAACAATGACGACGACAACGACAGCAGCAACAACAACAACAACAGCTACAACAACAACAACAACAACAGCTACTACAACAGCAACAACAACAACAACAACAACGTCGACGACGACAGCGATGCGGACGACACCAACGACGGCTAACAACGGAGTGGATGGACACCCCTTCACGACAAACATCGACTCTGTACGTTAAACCATCGACAGCAACCAACGAACCAACCTCATCGATGCACAACGCCGACGTGCCACTGGCACGCACAACGCTTGCGTTCCTTCCTGCCTGCCTGTCTGCCTGCCGCTTGTCTTTATGGTCGAATCCGCATCTCTGCTGCAACTTTCATCGATACCACCCCGCAACCCCCGCAACCACCGCTTCCAACGCTACGGACGGACGCCTATGGTGGCTTCTAGTATTACTACAACGAATCCCACTGCTACTAATACTACTAATACTACTACTACTACTACCACTACCACTACTGTTGCTGCCACGGCAGTGGCTGCTGTAGTTACTTGTGTAATAATGGAAGCGAAGATCTCTCGAGCTTGTCAGCGGGATCCCCAGTCGCGCTTTTCCCTGCCATAGTCTTTTTCTTCTTCCTTTTCTTCCCTGTGCTTCTTCGTCTTCTTTTTCTGCTTCATCCTCTGCCTCGGGACACATCACTCCGATACACTTTATATGTTAATTCAACGCGACTGTGACTTGCGATCCCCCGGTCGACATGTTCGTTCGGCGGAGGCGGCAACAACGGCATCAACCACCTACACCCGTGCAATCCTGTCGCATCAATCCTCTCCTATAATATATATATACATATATATATCTTGTGGCAGAAAGTAACTGAAAGGCACGGGAAGCAATGTTTCAGTTTTAAAATCAATATACAAAATTTGCGAGTTAACCGATTTAATTAATTCAAAAAGTAATCTTCATTGTTGGCCACAATCTTCCCCCATCTCACCACCAGACTATGGATCCCCATGGCAAATTATTCTGGTTCTACATCTCCAGGAGTCTATTTTTACTGCTTCTGGTGAAGTAAATTTCTTTCCCTGCATAGTTCCGACGGTGCGATGGCCGGACAGTGCTCCGATGTGGAGGCTAGGCAAACTCCCACTCGGTCCTGCGTTGCCTCGGTGAAAGATAGCGCTATTTTTGTTTACGGGATTGTGTCTTTTTTTTTTTGCCCTTGAAAGGGCGGCAAGAAACGGCCGAGCTGACCATAGCAGACACCTGTACCCCATCCGTACTATCCGCCACAATGATTGCGTCAATTGTGATCTACAGGTCAAATGTGCTCTGTTTGCCATATGTTGGTGGCCGTTAGCTGGCATATATATATATATATATATATAGTTTGGCCATTGGGAAGAAACTCGTGTAGACAAGTTCATTCCTGTTCCGCCAAATACAGACCAAAATCATGCGTAAATGGGTTAGCGTCTTCTGCGGAGACTGGCCTGAGGTGATCCAGGACCTTCCCTGAGTCACGTTGTCGTGAAAGACCAATTTTTCGTCACGGGTGAGAATAATTCAATCCAAGAACGGATATTCATTGTGTCTGGCAAGCCAAGATGGACACTTTGCTAGACTCTCCCTTTTTGTTGCTCTTGCTCAAATCATGAGATACCCATTGGGTCAACTTTGACACGAAACCGTAGGAACAAATGCGAGTGAACTCATAAAACAAGAGCAACGAACGAGACCACCTTACGAAGCTTTCAAATATTCTACGGTATTTTGCGCTCGCACAGAAAACCATAGCAGGCATCTGAGATGCGTAGTGGGCATTAAAAAACGCATCTAAGGATACCAGTCTCGTTATATATATATATATATATATATATATATATATATATATATATATAGATAAATATATATATATACGGGATGCACTAGCTAAATCCGGTCAAACTGGGATCTCTAGTAAAAAAAGTAGGGCACGTAGAATGATGGGTTTCAGTTCGCGCGTCCGTTTATTTAGTGTATTCGCCGTTTGCTTAAACAATTGTTTCAAGCTGCGGCGGTAACTGCGCGCAGCCCGTTGCACCTTATTCCAAAATAATTTTTCTAATGCTCACAAACTGGCAGCGCGCAGTAATGAAGTGTTACACTGTGAAGACTTGTGAGGAGTTCGCTCAACTACGTTCCACACAAATCCCCAAAGGATTTAAATCTGTGCTGTTTGGTGGCCAAAAGTATTTCGACCAGAACATATCGTCAGAGCTCGTTGGTAGACCTCCACTGCGATAATGTCATTTTTTTTAACAAAGTGTGAAAGCATACATTCCCCTCATTTGGTATAACCACTTGACACTTACGCTCTGGCCGGAGACTTGGTCGTTCCTGTTACATGAATCTCCTTAAGGCAGCGGGCGAGCCACCGGTCATCTCTCTTGTTTAATTCAGCGTCAACCGTAACAAATTTTACGTGAGAAGAACCGTCTGGCAGTCTCATGTTTAAGCGAACACAGGAGCAACTTCTTGGGGACAATTAAAGAAGGAAATGTTCTCGACCACGCGTCGCGATCTGTCAGCGCGAGGCGACACTGCCACTTGTCGCTTTAGTTGCGGGTCTAATATGTGTTCCGCCATTGTATATATATATATATAGGGTGTTTCAAAAAAGTTTTTAATAATGGATAGTAAGAATTGTTGAGCTCGTTAAAGCAGATATTTTTTCCAATAAAACATGGTTTCTAGAAAGTCTTGTTTCGGAATGAGAGTTAAATTACTACAATTTGTGACACTGGTGTTTCTGCCCGACATAGGAGCATAACATGTGCTGTTGCGAGACAACTAGTCATTCTATACAGAAACTAAACACACCGTCGTATTCTGCTTCTTCCGACATATAAGGCCAGTCAGAAGATGCGATACGGTCGTTCAGAAGAGAATTCGCCAAAAATAAAGTTCTTCATTAGTTTTCACGCCAAATACCTCGAAATCATTACCCAACGAAGATTTTTCGAACATCCCGCCAAAAAATCGTCATTACTCCGCAACCACAGCACGCATTGCCATAAGTTTGGTACCCCAATTATCGCCATGAAATGCGCATTTCATCCTGAATGCGTTAAATTTAAGCGCTGTGAGTGGTCGTAGGATAATGATATTAAGGTAATTAGCGCGAAAGTTAATAAATAACTTCATTTATAGCGATTTATTTTCTAAACGACCGTTCGCATCTTTAGAACGGCCTTATATGTTCTTTAGAATTTTCTTACGAATACAACGGTGTGCTTAGTCTCTGTATAAGAGGGCTAATTGTCTCGCAACAGCATATTTTATGCTCCTATGTCGAGCAAAAACATCAGTTTCACAAATTGTAGTAATTTAACTCTCATTCTGCAACCAGACTTCTTAAAGGCCACGTTCCATTGGCAACAATATTTGATTTAACGAGCTATACAATTTTTACTATCGATTCAAAAACTTTTTTTGAAACGCCCCATATATAGGGTGTTTTAAAAATACTATATATATATTTAGATAAAAAAATGTGATGTTTTATTAATCATTTACAATACGTTTGCACACTCGGCAGTGCTCGCCTTCTATATTGCTATATATATAGTTGTTTTGCAATCATAAGCAAGTCGCTAGGCAAAAGCTGTCGAGCATACGAGGTGCCAAGCACGCTCAAAATAGAAACGGAGCTGCATGCTGAGAACCGCATGTCCTCGGGCGGCCTTATTGCGTCAGACGAGCCGTGAACGAGGAGCGACTTGTTCTCGTCAGAGTGTTGCCTCGACGCGAAACGCCGGAATATTTGAAGTCAAGCGCCGATGGCAACGAGTTGATTTGAGCACGAACGCAAGTGCCTTCACCTGCTAGCTAACGATGCTGGCTCAAGTATTGTAGCCAGTACTTCACTCGGCGAACATGACACAGCAAAGACTACACTGATACACCGCTTTTGGTACAGCGAAAAGCGAAAAACGTGACGGAAACGAACAAAACCTAGAGTAACGATCCGGGTCTCTCAAGCAAACTTAAATTAATGCTGCGCGACACATAATATGATGGTTCACAGAGCAAAATGCCGCTGCTACAACAGGCGAAGGGACAATTGCAGATGCAAATATGGACACTGCTATTTGGGGCAGGAACGCCGCGACCAGCCCATGACTGTGCGTGACGTGCCCGTGGAGTGTGGCTCGTAACCGAGGCGATTCGGTTACCATCGTTCGGGGGGCTTGCAAAAGACCACCTGTATTGACAAACCCAACTTTGGCTAACGATGGTTGACTCTCTCGCTGCTCACAAACTGGTGAGCGAAGAGACTCTAAGCGACCACAGGTATAAAGCATTTTCTTACGTGCCCCCTGGGAGCCCACAGAGAGCAATGCATAGGAGAGCATGGCACTTGCGCCGCCTCGACACGGACTCGAAGCTGGTGGCTGCCACTGATGCAGGCTTAGTGACTCAGTGACTTGTACGTTTGATCAGCGGGTGCCGATAATGAGAGTTATAGGAAATTACACTCGTTGCTTTTACTACACAGACAAAATGACTTTTAGCATTAATGTGATCACTCACACTGCTGCTATTACCATTCTTATCATTCCCACTTTAATTTAGAAAGTATACATTAAATATATATATATATATATATATATATATTTTTTTTTTTTTTTTTTAAGAAAACATGCTTACGAAGATATTTTCTGTCTGTTCTTGTGCCAAGAACTGCGCCGTTAATGATACGCAGCATATGGGGCCTTCTGTGCTTGATGGCAACACTGTAACAAACCTTTAAATAAATTTGTCGTTTGAAAATGGCGGTTATATATATATATATATACAAACGCGTGCGATCAATTACTTAAAATGAAAATTGTTCGACACGGAATTGTAGCGTGGCGTAGGAGACAGCCGGCTAGCACAGTTTCACTACTTGAATTCGGGTCTTTTCTGGTCTTTCTGGACAGACAAAACGACCGGCGCGCACAATTAGAGCTGGTGGCAGCGTCGTCGAACGCCACGCTCGGTGCCATTCGACGGCATATAACGGTGGTAGTCGCATAATTTCGTATACGACAATGCTGGCGTACTGCCAACAGCACCGGCTAACGGTCTACTGACCCCATTGCTATTACATTGTAGCCTCTACGAATACAACTTTTAGTTTGTTTACTACTACTACTACTACTACTACTACTACTACTACTACTACTACTATTAGTGCAGCTAGAGTTGTTACTACGGCTTTTCTACAATGGTTTCCCCCTCAAGAACGGCAATGCCAGCCTTAGAGCGCCAGCGACGTTGGAACCTCTCCGTAGCGTCCCAAGCAAATAGCACAACAATTGATGCCGCGCATTGCGTGCCAGCCGAATTACGAAGTACGCACGCCGCCCGACGCAAGCAAAGAATCTCCCGTCTCCACGATGCACAGGCGAAGACTTGCACCTTGGCAAGTGCTTCGGCGTTCGTCTTGCGAACCTTGTTCGACGAGCAACGTATCGGCACAGTATATGTATATACGTATCCCATTGACTGCCCGTCACCTGGTTTCGTTGTCTCGTCGATTTGCGCCTCTAGCCAATTTCCGCCCGTTGTCGTTGTCAACACAAATACTCGTACATCTACATCTCTAGAGGGCTAACATATCAAATTTAAATATATATATATATATATAAGTGTCGCCGTGTGCTTCCCGCAGAAGAGACGATTATGTGCTTAGTCTCTCTCTCTCTCTCTCATACCCCCGCTCCACCCATCCTCCTGCACCCCCCACCTCCACCTTTCGACCTGAAGGCTCCACGAACAAATGCATAAGTCGACCAACCGCGATGTCATAAATGAGGGTCGCCGAACCCGAGAGGGTCTGCTCTGCTCGTCGACATGGCCTTATGTTTATTTATTGCATTTTAACCGACTCGCGCTGCTGCTGCTGCTGTTTTCGTTGGTGTCACCGCAGCTGGTGGGCCCTATCGCTGGGCGTGGTATAATCCGGCTGGCCTAAGGGTTAGGTCGACGAACAAAGCTCGGCTCCTAGGTGATGATCTTCTTTCTATACTGACTGGCCGGCGGCGCCACGCGGCTGACCCTTCAACAGCAGCAGCTGAAGCAGCAGCAGGAATTGCAGCTGTAGCCCCAGCCAATACTGCGGGGCAGCGGCGGCGGCTGCAGCAGCAGCAGCAGCAAGTTTGGGGGGCGTTTTCGATAGCCTACGTACTACTCTAGGTAGTAGTTGCGTTTGGCAGCTGGCGGCAGAGATGTCTCTCCACCTTTTAGTCTCGAACACTGCGAAGGCGGCGACAGGTTCTTCGTGATACCCTCGAATCGAATCGAATCTAATCTAGCACAGCCTCCCGTGTGGCGATAGCTCGTGCACACACATTTAGAAAGATTAGACTCTCGACAAGTTTCGCAACACTTCTAGCTTCTTCTCGGAGTTAATCCTCGGCGCGGTTGGAGGCGCTCTACACCGCGGCGGCCCCACCGTGGTCCCGCTCTGCCACCCGGCTGCCTCAATCGCGCTCCTGACGTTCAATCTAAATCGGTGCCCGCGCGCTGGGCGAGAAGGGCCCCGATCGTATGAACAGTTGCTCGCATAAGATGACTACGCATACCTACCTACCTTCGGGGTTCATATTTAGTCGGTACTGACATCTGATCGTTTTCTTTTTTGTGAAAAAACACACACACACAATTAGTGAAGTTAAGCATTCAAGTACGATTACAAATTACTTGTGCATAAACGATCACAATCAGGCTGCCATCAACAACGGATTTCTTCT